>JARFJB010000014.1:2797500-2880000 GCA_036346205.1 Vesta saturnalis | reverse complement strand
AGACACACAGACACACAGAACACAGACACAAGACACACAGACACACAGACACACAGACACAAGACACACAGACACACAGACACACAGACACACACAGACACACAGACACACAGACACACAGACACACAGACACACAGACACACAGACACAAGACACACAGACACACAGACACAGACACAACAGACACAACAAGACACACAGACACACAGACACACAGACACACAGACACACAGACACAAGACACACAGACACACAACACACAACACACAGACAACAGACAACAGACACACAGACACACAGACACACAGACACACAGACACACAGACACACAGACACACAGACACACAGACACAGACACACAGACACACAGACACAGAACACAGACACAGACACACAGACACACAGACACACAGACACACAGACACACAGACACACAGACACACAAAGACACACAGACACACAGACACAGAACACAGACACAAGACACAGACACACAGACACACAGACACACAGACACACAGACACACAGACACACAGACCACAGACACACAGACACACAGACACAGACACACAGACACACAGACAACAACACAACAGAACAACACAGACACACAGACACACAGACACACAGACACACAGACAACCACAGACACACAGACACACAGACACACAGACACACAGACACACAGACACACAGACACAAGACACACAGACACACAGACACACAGACACAAGACACACAGACAAGACACACAGACACACAGACACAGACACACAGACACACAGACACAGACACACAGACACACAACAACACAGACACACAGACACACAGACACACAGACACCAGACACAGACACAAACACACAGACACACAGACACAACAAGACACACAGACACACAGACACACAGACACACAGACACGACACAAACACAGACACACAGCACAACCACAGACACACAGACACACAGACACACAGAACACAGACACACAGACAACACACACGACACACAGACACAAGACACCACACAGACACAGACACACAGACACACAGACACAAGACACAGACACACAGACACACAGACACACAGACACACAGACACACAGACACAGACACAGACACACAGACACACAGACACACAGACACACAAACACACAAGACACACAGACACACAAACACACACACAGACACACAGACACAGACACACACACACAGACACACAGACACACAGACACACAACAACAACACACAACAACACACAGACACACAACACACAACACAGCACACAAACACACAGACACACAGACACACAGACACACAGACACACAGACACACAGACACACAGACACAGACACAAGACACAACACACACACACACAACACACACAACACACAACACAAACAACACACACACACACACACACACACACGACACACGGACACACGGACACACAGACACACAGACACACACAGACACACAGACACAACAAGACACACAGACACACAGACACACAGGACACAACAGCACACAGACACACAGACACAAGACACACAGACACACAGCACAGCACACAGACACAGACACACAGACACACAACACACACACACACACACACACACACACACACACACACACACACACACACACACACAACACACAACACAACACACAACACAGACACGACACAGACACACAGACACAAGACACACAGACACACAGACGCACAGACACACAGACAAGCACACAGACACACGACACAAAGACACACGACACACAGAACACAACTACACACAGACACACAAGACACAGACATAGACACACAGACACACAGACACACAGACACACAGACACACAGACACAGACACACAGACACACAGACACAAGACACACAGACACACAGACACACAGACACACAGACACACAGACACACTGGCACACAGACACACAGACACACAGACATACAGACACACAGACACATAGACACACTGACAGACAGACCTAATTTCGTGAAGGTCGACCTAAATCTAAGAAAATATCAATTATGTGTGCAAAATCATTGTAAAAGGTCAGCATGCATCGTTCAGCAAAACAGAGACATACCTTGGCAAATCACAAACTGCAATATATCCGATTTTGCATCAATAACTGACGGCCAGAAGGATCTGTTCGCGATAGGTTCCGCATAATCTTACTAAGCTTAAAAACAGTATTAAATGCTATAAGGCTGTGTTTAGAAAATTCGTCTGAATGACACCGTTTGTAGAATGTATAGTACAAAAACTAGTTTGTGTTGTAAGAATTGTTGGACATTTAGGTATATTTATATGCAAAGTTTGGGTAACACTCGTTTTTAACCATGAAGTATGGCAGAGTTGACGTTCTAGATTTATTAAAGTTGTATTTAATGTAGTAGTCAATTTAATGATTCTTTTTGCTCATTATATTTATTGAGGTTTAAAATTTGCGTTTTTACGCTTGTTTGTGTGTGGTAACTACAACCAAAGGCAGATAACGTCAGTTTTGATCGAATTACTCGATCTAGAAGTAAAAGCTTGTGCGATCTGGCCGAAACATCGCCAACATAAACACAGTTCTCATCAGAACTACATTAGTAGCAGCACACGTGGGAATATACCTGGAAAACGCGGAGAAACATATGAAACCCTCGCAAATATCGAATTCAACATAATAGTTCAACGGTGAGGACGTTCTACGCCGAATCAAGGAGATGGAGAAAGTAAGATCAAGCACAGGAGAATTACAGTGCAGCTTAACCTCTTTGGAGGATGCCGAGGTGAAAGCATATTACTAACAAGTATGAAAATGGCGTACCACAGGAAAAACAAAAAGTTTAGTAACATACCAAAAACAGCAAGTTTGGCTGTACACGAAGCAATCTAGACACCCTAAATGTTCAACTTCGAGATATACAGCTGGAATTAAGTAATTTACTCATCAATCATTATGGACCTTGTAAAATAGACAAGGACATACAGCTTTAACTAATACTAAGGGAAAAGTCGTCGAAATGTCCTAAATTCTACGAATTGCTAGAAATTAATAAATGAAAAGCTCCCATGAGACCTATTGTGAGCTCAAAACGCTCGTGGCTTTAGCAACTGACAAAATATTTAGCTAAAGAACTACGTAGTATCGTTATTTACAAACGTACCTATGGCCGAAGCTTCAGATATGATCAATAGAAAATACAATCCGAGGTGCCCGAGGACATCATGGATCTAACAATACGTTGCATGAAAAATACTAACCTCCTGTACAAACATAAAAAATATAGGCAAGTAGAAGGAGCGCCAATGGGATTACCGCTATCACCAATTATTGCCAACCTATTTATAACGGACCTGGAAACTCGAACTACATGTGTAACACAGTTCAGACTAAAATTATGGCTCAGATGCGTTGACGACACATTCGTAACGGCAACATGGAAGGGAAAATTAAATTAAATTATATATATATATATATATATATATATATATATAAAGGAAAAACGATCACATATTTCAGGCGGCTGCTCGAGCTTTCCGAGCTCTTTCAGCCACAATCATGGATTCCCAGCATACATAACACAACGATATATGCATGGTGGGATTAAAGATAATGGTCAGGATAGGATCCGAAGGAACGAAATTACGGTTCTGAGGGGCAAAATTAGTGCCAGATTTTCACTTAACGTTTAACGAAATTAAATTGTTAGTAAAACTCATGACTCTAAAAACGAGTTAGTTAACCCATACGAACCGAGAACTGAGCAACAATCCACTGTTAGGGTATTCCAAAATGAACAAAATACCGCAAAAGTTGATCGTTCACGAAGATTGTTTCTTCCGCTGTGCTAGACATGTCGCAGCCATCCCTTTAAAGAACCGAGGAACAGTTAAAGCTGAGTGGTACAGAACAATGTGTTTGCCAAAAGTCATCGATGAAATTAGGAGAAACAACTCCATCGTTACAATGCCAGCTCCCATACAGTAAGTCGAAAAAATCGAATTAATGCTTATTGCCCGTGTTCACCAGTTTTATCTCCTAGCGACTTATTTTTTGTTCCCGAATGTAAGACAAGGAATACGATCTTCATCACCCCAAGAAGCTGTTCATGAATTTGAAAACCATGATTTGAGATACCAACCGTAAAGCGGAAAAATGCGTCGGGGTCATTTAGATATAAATTGGTATCGTTAGATCGTGTGGTTAGTTAATCATGCTTTTTTCTCACGCTTAAGTTTGGCATCAATGGATATGTCGAATATAGATAAAAGAATGAAACGCTCCAAGCTCCATCTAATCCTCGTCTACGTAGTGCAGTGTTTATGCAGGATAAGGTTGATAACCGACGAGAAACAGTGCCGTTTCTTTTATGAAAAAACGGGTATTTGCAACAAATGAACCAGAGTAAAAGTCGGTGCATAATCTAAGCTCTCATACATTTACCCTGCATTCTTTCTGCCTGAGTGTGTGACCAAAAAGAAGGAAAAATTCGTTTAAATGTTTTAATCTGATCTAGATGGTTTTAACATCGGAATATATCAAACGTAAAAAAAGAATAATAAACAGTTTTCTTGGGGTTGTTATTTATTGTGCTTGAAATTACATAAATAAAAGGTTCAAACACCGCTTTTACTTCTTATCCAATCTCTGTAGCTACCGGTTCTTGTATGACCGTTTGGATATCCTTTCACACATCCTTCTCTGTGGGCAAAACTGGAAATGCCTACATGAACCCACGACCCATTAGCGGTTTGTTGTACTAAAGGACCTCCACTATCACCCTTAAATAGTTTAGTAAAAATTTTGTACTAAGAAATTAACTGCTGATACCTTGCAAGTGCTTTTTAAATCTTTTCCACTACAACACATAATTTTATCAATTACGTTACTAAATACAGCACGGCATTCTGTGTTAGTTATTGTAGTAAGTTGCACATAATTCAAGTACAAAGAGATTGAACCCTCTGAAACAGTTTGTCTTTAAGAAACGTTTAAGGATATTATTTACTTACCGTCTGTGGTTTTTCCCCATCCACTCGCAGTTACCGGAACCCCTGCCCCTAAGTACTCACTACTTAAAGCAATTGGTGCAATAATAACTATAAATAGAGTTTTAGTGGTAATAACAATAATTTCTTGTTACCTGTAAATTTAATGTCCTGGTCCATATCAACAAGCGCAATATCGTTGTTCAGCACCAATGCACTGTAGTCTTCATGCAGAATGGACTTTTTTGTGGATATAACAATTTTTCCTTCTGCCTCTTCAAAGTCAGATGTTATAGTTCCTAGTAAAATATAAAATTCGCTGGCTCTAAAGTACAAATTAAACTAATTTCATTACGGTTAGCAATCAGCTTACCCTTTAACACAATGACCAGCTGTTAATATCCAACGCGACGATATTAAGCTTCCACCACAAAAACCCCAACCTGACGGTAATAAGTACCTGTTAACTACTTGCCATGGAAACTGTCCTAGATTTGCTTCTAACCCACCGGCGATTCGGCTACGAGATATACCTATTTTGAATGAACTTAACTAAGAGATGCATCACTCATAAAAAAATTACATACTGTATTCAAAAGGGATAGCTGGACTCTAAAAAGAGAATGACGAGAATGATATTTAAAACCATGACTTATACCTTACGCTTGGTAACGCGGTGGTGACACCAAGTAGTATGGTTAAAACCAACACTCTCATTGCTTTGTGTTCACTTGATTAATAAAGTTTTCTTTTTCATTGGATCATTTTGAATCCAAATTAGTATTATCTGTTTTATCTTTATCCGGTTATCACAACCGTTTTAAAAAATCGATAAGATCAATTTCGAAAAGTTTAGATTTTCTTTTTTAATCTAAAGGTATAGAGACATCGCGCAAAAGGTCGGTTCTATTTTATATTAGAAATAAATAAAAAATTGGTAATAATTGTACGTAAATAATTATCATTTTTATGGCATTCTGTAATTTTCACAACAGGTTATAACTTTATCGCGGTATTATCGTTATCTATAGAGAGCTAAAATGTGTTTGTTTTACAAGTACACTTACAATATTTTTGTGAATGAATTAATTCCTCACAGTCAAGTGTTTCTATCTTATCTACTCGACTTTTTAAAGAAATTGTATTATTCCTATCAGCACTATCAGCAACCAAAACAATGGGGTTTACATGTAGGTATTAGTTTTAAGTTTTTCTGCTGAACTCTTACCTTTATGGATGTGGTTAAGGTTTAGTTTATGGACGTAGACATAAATTCAAAAGCTATGAAGATCCGTTATACTGAGGACGGAACACGCAGCTTAAGAAGCAACAAAAATGAAGAGTAAGATAAAATCGTTAAGATGGGAACGTTAAATTACATTTTGAAAAGATGAGGAGGGGTGAATGGAATGTGTAAAACCAGCCAACCATCTAAAATGATTTGAGCAGGTGTTATGAGTAGAAGTGGGCACCATACGCCATCTTGGATTTTTGACGTCACCTCTGGGACACTTTAACTTTCACTTTTTTTATGCCCACGTGGGATCGTATTTTTCACCCCTATGGTTTCTTTTCGGAGGGAATTTTCAACCCTTGATGGAACTTTCATCCTAATTAGAGCCTTTTTGGTTGTGCTAAGAACCTCTTTGTCAATTCACTCCTTATGGCTTCTTTTCGGGGGCCATTGCAAGCCCTTTCATGAAATTTTCACCCTAATTAGAACTCTTTTGGTTGTGTTAAGAATGTTTCTGTCAGTTCATTCCTTTTTTATGACTTCTTTTCGGGGGCCATTTTCAGCCTCTTGATGGAATTTTCACCCTAATTAGAGCCCTTTTGGTTGTGTTAAGAAGCTTTCTTTATGGTTTCCTTTCGGTGGTAATTTTTAACTCCTTAATGGGATTTTCGCCCTAATTAAGACACTTTTGGTTGTATTTAGAGCCTCTTTGGCAGTTCATCCCCTGGAAGGTAGGAAAATGCGTGCGCATACAATATTCTAATAAGGGGTCCCAATGCTACCTCAAAAGACAGCTACAAGAACTTATGTTAGGTCTGCGCCCTCTTGTCGTGTCCCCTTGGTGGGAAATTCGAAATAAGGGGGCTACAATTCTATCTTGTAAGACAGCTATAAGAACTTGTGTTAGGTCTGCGCCCTCTTGTCGTAGCCCCTTAGACATTATAATTAGATATACATCAAACTATTATTGTTAATTTACGATGCGCGTGTTGGTTTTAGTAAATATTTAAAACACAGCAACAAATAGGGTTATTTTGATGGATTTTGATAGATTTAAATTTAGAATTTATCAGTGACTTCGACCAGGGATTGAGCGAGACGCTGAGTTCTGTGAATGGTATACCAGGTATTGTGCAGATAATGAGCAATTACCATATAAAATCATTTAGTCGTATAAAAGTCAGGTGACCAATAATGGACTTTTCAACAAAATAAATGCTCACTATTGGGCGAAAGAAAATCCTAAAGTTTATATGGTGCGCAAACACCAACACCATTTCGGTTTCAATATGTGGACTGCAATCTTCGGAATGCCAAAAAATAGGTCCATTTTTCTATAACGGATCTTTAAATTCTGAACGCTACCAAAATTTGACTACTGATTTAGCGAAAGGTGGTATTGAAGATCATTGGTTTTTACAAGACGGTGCTCCGACACATAAGTCCAGAGCCGCCCAAGAATATTTGTCGGCAAGGTTTCCAGCAAGATGGATTGGAACATATTCGAGAGTAAGATGGTTAGCGCGATCACAAAAATGGATACATTTAAAGTCCAATCGACACTTTAATCAGTTAGTAAAGGCAAGAGGTTGAATTATCTATCAAAACATTTACCCAGTTAATACAGAACGAAAATAAATACATACAAATTTAATATTTTGGAAAAATATCAAACAAACTAGCCCATATACTACAAAAGAACATTAAGTGCAGTGTAGCTTTCAAAACTAATAACAATCTTCTTAAATGTTTATTTAATGCCAAAGATTCAACTAACAACATTTTGAAGTCGAGTGTTTATAAAAAGAACAACACATTCTGTAATTCGGTTTTTATTGGGTAAACACTTAAACACTTAGATATTAGATACAAAGAACACATTAGATGTTACAAATATACACATTTAATAGTAAATAATCACCTTATGATTTTACAACACACCACTAAATGTTTACATTTTTGTAATAAAAAAGACTAATTGGTTATTCTGGAGGTATTCGAAATTTATAAACATAAACAGAATGTACCCTTAATGAACGAATAGGTTGATCCTATACTCTCATTTAACAAACATTTTAAATTTATAACTATATATATATATATATATATATATATATATATATATATATATATATATATATACAGGGTCCGGCAACAAGGGCCTTTTTATACCTTCCGTTTCATATAAGCTAGATTAATAAAATTTGGGATAGGGTTATAGTTGTGTGCATATTTTAAAATTATACGCTATAATAAAAAAAATGTAAATGGACCACCCTATATATTATTACTTTTTTGAATTCTAAACATTGTTCCTAATAAATTCGCAATATATTTCCCTATACCTAAATATAGCCGTTTTTGAGTTATGCCGATTTTTATAACAAAAATTGAAATTACAGAGATGGCTGTGAAAATGTACCTCCTTAACCGTTGAAAAACAAAAGTTATCTAATTTATATCAGAACTAGTACACAGATCGAGCTTTCTTATAATGCAAAGAAAATTTCATAATTGCATACAGGGTGTTTACAATTGACTTGCCAATCAGACATTATTCCAACTAGTAAAAGTTTACTTTTTCAAATAGAACATCCTGTATATTATTCCGTTTTTGGTTTCTACATATTAACCCTTATGAATTCGATATACAATTCCCTATCCCTAAATATAGCCGTTTCGGAATTATTTTCAATTTTTCAAAATGTATAAGATTATTGGAACATTTTTTTAAATCCATGGCCTCGTATAAATAGAAAAAAAAACAGTGGAAAACAATTGTATTGCAAATTAAAAAAGGCACCTGAAACTAATACATTATAATTATTAAAATTATTTCTAAAAATACAACAATAAAATTAAAAAATAATTTAACGCTAATCATTAGCGATAATGATTTATAAGAATTGTTCAAAATGTTGTCCGTTTTCTCGGATGCAGACCTGAAGTCGATCTTTAAAAGATTGTTCAACTCTACGCAACAACTCAAGAGTAATGCTATGCAAAGCCAGTGTTGTACGATTACGCATATCTTCGGCAGTGATTGGTGGTTCCCTATAGACAATACTTTTTATGTATCCCCATAAAAGAAATCTATTCTTGTCAGATCAGGGGACCTAGCTGGCCACCTCACAGGTCCATTTCGCCCAATCCATTTATTTGGAAAGACTCTATTGAGATAATCTCTTACATCTGCAGAGTAGTGAGCAGGAGCACCATCATGTTGATACCACATTGTGGCTCTAATATCAAGAGCAATATTTTCTAATAAGCCCGGTAAATCGTTACGCAAAAAGTTAAGGTACTTCTCACCATTCAAGTGTCCATCAAAAAAGAATGGACCGATGACATAATCCCCAACGATGACACCCCAGACACTTAAAGACCACTTATGTTGATTAACAACTTGTCTTAATAAATGTGGATTTTCTGAGGAATAATAATGAAAATTATGTGTATTAACAAATCTATTCTTATGAAATGTTGATTCGTCTGTCCATAAAATATTATAAAAAAAATTTGGGTTTTGAGTAATTTTTTCTCTTTACAAAATCTTACTCGATGATCGAAGTCTGCATCGCTCAATTCTTGGTGTAACTGAATATGATAGGGATGCAAGCGATTCTTCTTTAAAATACGGCCTACTGATCTCTCAATTATACCAACTACTTCACTTATGTTCTTTTGGCTTCTGAGATGATCCTCTTCGATGGGAAGAAGAACCCTCAATTCACTATCTTCATTTGTAGAAGGTTTAACACGTTCATGTTTGGAGTAATTGGCACATGAAGTTGGAATAAATCTACTCATAACTTTCTGAAACGATCTTGCGTTTGGATTTGCATTCCAAATTTTATTAATCTTGCTTATATAAAACAGAAGATATAGAAGAAGGCGTTCTTGTTGCCGGACCCTGTATATATATATATATATATATATATATATATATATATATATATATATATATATATATATAATAATATATATATATATATATATATATATATATATATATATATATATATATATATATATATAATTAAGTAGGAGAGTAATATGTAAATCTAACTAATGTCGTCCGTAAATGACAATTGAGAATTTTGAAATTTAAACTATTGACAAAGTGACAATTGACCAGAGATATGGATCTGCAGTAACGCATGTAAGATAATTAAGCAAATGGTATTTTTTCTACACTAAAAAGTTCTAATGTAATTCACTTCATTTAATATCTCTTGTAGTACGTAGTACGCTAATAAACAAAAATGAAAGAAAATGGCAGTCTTTCTACAATTTATTAAAAATCCTGAAAATTGTACTTATTTCCTAATAGCACTACAGCTTTCATACAGTTATACGGATTTACGTTTTGTGTGTAAGTGGGTAAGAGGGCCACTATATAGGATTATGTAGGGTATGAGGTCTAGCGGGTGGGGTGGCACCCCTATCTTTACACAAGTCTAGGTTTCGGGTTATTATAATACGTCATGCGGAATATCGTTTGTAAAATCTGAGAATCACCCTCTTTTAATGACAACTGCGCGTCCTTGAAACCTTGGGTACCATTATAGAGTTTATTATTATTATTATTACTGAAACATAATACGTTTTGTATGTATATGTAAAACTATCGATCGATCATTGATAGTATCAATTGATGAAGTAACCTTATCCAACTTTTCGTTTATGAAAGGATTTACGCCCCACGATTGATGGATTAGCATGTATGAGAGTGTGCCGTACCTAATCTCTATAAATATTTGTTTATGGACTTGCAGCACAAACACGTTACACCTATGTTACGAATTTGTGTACTTTTTAGCAACGATAAATCTTTGTCATAACCTCATTTTTTATTTTATAATACTCTAAAAATATACAAGGAGAGTACATATTAAAAAAGGAGACTAATTATATGTGTGTTACATTACTTATTTTGCAAACTTTGTAATACAAAAACGTCTTTATCAAAAAGAGATGCCCTTTTGCAAATATCCCTAATGCTAGAACACCATTTGGAGTATTACTTTCGCATAGTATAATAGACACTGAAATGTTAGAAATTCCTTATAAATTGCCTTTAAAAAAGGAAAATGTGAAACTTCTTTAGCTTATTAAAAAAAATTATGCAATAATACATTAAAAAGTACAGTGCAATATCGACACCAAAATAGTAGGTAATTTTAGTTGTGAAATTGATATTAAGGGTGTCATGATACGGTTATTACTCTATTTACTACAAGGGATTATCTAGTGTGGAACAACCACGACCTTCCAATGTACAAAGCGGAGTTTAAAATAAATTAAATAAGACGAATTTAATTTCTCAAGATAATTAAATCGGAAATATTAAAAACCCTCATTTTAAATTTTTGGTCCTTAACTCCAAAAAAAGTAAAATAATATATTGCTTTAGGGTAACTTTGCAACCTCTTTTGTTATATGTTCATAATGAAAATAGACAATGGAAAAACAGCTATAATAACCTATGTTAAACAGATATTTAAGCTTTCTGTCAAATAGAGGTTACTAGACTTACATACAATACCAACTAGAAATAAAACTTTTAAAAATCCGTTTCGGTAAAAATATCCATAGGCAGTATTATTGAAGCATTTAATAACCTATACAATTAATTCTTATGACATTTAGTTTAGTATTAAGAAACTTTACAAAGAAGGGAATGTAAAATTGACATGCATTTGTGAATTTTTCAATAAAATTTATCGCTATTCAGATACTACTTTTAAACAAACACTTAATTTACACCTTTTACCGCAAAATTGCGACTCATAAAACGCAATTAATTTATTTAAATACAACATTTGAAGTAAGCACGTCTTATCATTCTGGAACTATCGTGGAAAACAACACTTCCAAGCAAAGACCTACGCATGCAGGCATGTACTAACGCACGCATGCACGAACACACACAAACACACACACACACATACACACACAGACACACACACAGCACGCACGCCCTCACGCACGCACGCACGCACGCACGCACGCACGCACCACGACACGCACGCGCACACGCCACCGACACGCACACAGCACACACGCACACACGCACGACACACGCACACACACACAGCACACACGCACACACGCACACACACACACGCACACGCACACACGACACAGCACACGCACACACACAGCACACACGCACACAGCACACGCACACACACGCACACACACGCACACACGCACACACCACACGCACACACACGACACACGACACAGCACACGCACACGCACACACACACCACACGACACAGCACACACGCACACGCACACACACGCACACGCACACACCACACACACACACACACACACACACACACACGCACACACGCACACACGCACACACCACACACGCACACACGCACACACACACACACACACCACTCACTCACTCACTCACTCACTCACTCACTCACCACTCACTCACCGCTCACTCGCTCACTCGCTCACTCGCTCACTCGCTCACTCGCCACTCGCCCACTCGCCACTCTCACTCGCTCACTCGCTCCTCGCTCTCGCTCTCTCGCCCGCCCGCCCGCCCCCGCCCCCGCCCGCCCGCCGCCCGCTCGCTCGCTCCTCCTCACTCACTCACTCACTCACTCACTCACTCACTCACTCACTCCACTCACTCACCTCACTCACTCACTCACTCACTCACTCACTCCCCCACTCACTCACTCACCTCCTCACTCACTCACTCACTCACTCACTCACTCACTCACTCACTCACTCACTCCACTCACCACTCACTCCTCACTCACTCACTCACTCACTCACTCTAACACTCATACCACTCACTCACTACTCACTCACTCTATCACTCACTTACTCACTCAATAACTCACTCACTCACTCACTCACTCACTCACTTTTATTCACTTATCATCTCATCACTCACTCATCCACATTTTCACTCCACTTCACTACTCACTCCATTTATCACCACTTCTCCTTCCTCACCACTCATACACTTATACCATATACATCACTTTTATCACTAATCAACATTATTTATTACACTACTATAATGTACATTCAGTCACCCCAACAGAGTTTTCTACTAATTTAAGTACATTTAAATTGCATTTACATATTCAACTCAGTTACGATCTAAAGTTCGACCAATAATTCACTTATACAGTCATATCAAATTATTTGCTTGTTAATACGCTTTCCTTCTACATAGGGAAATTGAAAGTGACCAAATTTCTTTAAGTAATAGCTTTTTAATACGTATGAATACACAGGCAGACTGAACAGAGTTTAGATGAATATTAAGCATTCCAAAACCGTTGGCATTTCAAATATGTTGCAACTACAGTTTTTACGTTACAAGGTTTCGTACCATAAAAAATTATGTAGTTAATTATATACAAAAAAGATGTGCAGTTTGCTATAGAGTTGATAGTTATTCTAATATGGAAAAGTTTTAAAGTGTACTTAAATTTCACTTAAGGAATTTATGCGCCAAGTGATTCTCCAGATCAAAAAAAAAGATGCAAATACTAGTCGAAGAAAGCTCGCTTCGTTTTTAACTATATCTACAAGTAAGCGTCCCTTTCCGGCCTTTTTCAGAGACTTCTTAGCTTACTCTTCTTACATCAATTCTCATACTATTACCTATCCACAACAACCTTGGCATCCTTGCAAGCACCTAGGAAAACCATTGATCATAAACGGAAGTCACTAAAGGTGTATCAAAATAGCCGCGGCTTTTTCAATAATGATTAATTATCGCTAAAGCTACTAGGATACATTTAGTGCGATAGAATTGAATTGCCAATAGATGCCTAGAATCACTCTTAAATTTTCATTCATTAGTGAGAGGAACTAGGAGATCATTCAGAGTTTAGAAGCCGTAAAATGTGGATTGCGCCGTTTGGTACGACAAGTGGAATTTTACGCATTTGATGATGTGAATACAACAGTGTTTCGAAGTTAGCCCATGGTATCAAGAATGTAATTCAACAGCAAATCGTGAATAACTCTACAAAGAAAGAACTGAAACCATCCTTCTATGCTCAAGGGACTGTATGTGGGAAGTTAAGGACGGGTCATTTATAAGCCTAATCGCTCTCTTTTGAATACGATCAACGATATCGAGAGCGCATTAGCACTAACCAAAGGTGAAATTATATTCCAGATGAGGCCAATTTGGGCCTTATACAGCAGAAGGAGTTGTCGAGAGGTAAAGTACTGCTTAGATCTGTACAAAAGCCTATTTTACGAGCAGCTGTTTTGGTAGCTGACAGAAGATGGTCAACCCATGAAGATTTGAAGATACAGTCATACCCAACAGAGTAATAGAGTCTGAAAACTTAAGAACTGAGCCATTCATTACAACAGGAAATGATCGACCTTTTTGGCGGACATAAGGCAACACTGAGTTTTGTTAGCATTAAATTTAACTAGATTATTGCTTCCCATTCGAGAATACCTTGAATGTCTTTGTTGATTGAATTTGCCATTTCAGCTTTAATTTCTTGATTTGACATAGAAGGTGGGTTATCACTATGAGTAGACTGAGATGAACTACAGTGAAGAGTACTATCGTCAGCAAAGTAATGGATGGGGTTAGTTGTTGAAGAAATAAGGTCGTTTATGTACAGCAGAAAAGTGTAGGCGCTATAACGGATCCCTGTGGTACGCCCGCGTTAATGCTAACTTCTTTTGAAAAAAACCATCAACTACGACACGTATTCGTCTTTTATCAATAAACTAGAAACCCAGTTGATGAGCGTATCATTTAACCCAAACGAGGTGAGTTTGGCAAGTAAACACTTATGCCAAACTTGGTCAAATGCCTTTGAGATATCTAAAGCGACTACAACTGTTTCACCGGACTGCTCTACTGTATTGTTCCAAACTTGGGTCACATATGAAAGAAGATCGCCTGATTGAAGATTGCTTGATTTTCTAAGTTAATGGTAGTTTTCGAATTAAACTTTTCATATTGCCATTTAAATTTGATCTCTGGAATTGGCAATGATATATTTTGTGGATTAATTAATTGGAAATAGGAAATTTTGAGGTTGAATCTAAATTAGTTTTCCTCTGAATTTTTATAAAGGTTTCGTTAAAATAAAATTGAGTAGATAAGAAAAGTTCGAATTTAAATTGTAAGATGAGATCATTCCTTGGTTTGCTTGTTTAAGGAGGGCTGCTGATGTTAGTTTTACTTATTGCGTTTTAGTAATTAACGCCGTGTATCTGCCGGAGTATAGTATCGAAATCCATTAGTTTTAAGTAATTATCTTATCGTTAAGGGAATAAATCTGTGGACGACAATTTGCAATTGAGTCGTGCACGCTACAGAGTCAGCAGTTTTTTTTTATGATAAGGTTTGGTTGATAAAGATGGTGCAATATTATGGAGAGGGGGTTTTGAGCAGTTAAATGTGCAGGGGAATCTTAATCCGACTTTCGTGAGTAAAGGAAGTGAATTTGGCGGTTGGGCGTGCCTTTTTTTTCGAATACCTGGAGAACCGAACCTTTCGGAGAAGTTTGCAACTAAAGCACCAGTTTGGTGGATATCTGTGTAGACGTTCATCCTTCCTGGTTATTTTTTTGAAGTTACGGATCGTGGGGTCAATTAACGAGCATTTCACAAAGGGATGTGTTTATATAAGTGCATCTTGGTGGTGAAGTTTAAGACGCGCTACATGAGGATTTATATTATCGAATAAACCATTGTGCAGACACAACGTTTTGTTTCCCCCGTAATCAGCTGCAACAGACGAAAGTCTCACTGTAAATAATTTGTAAATAGACATTTTTTCGTTTTAATACTAAACAGACTTGTAAAGAGAACTACCGAATTAATTGAACATCAAGCAGAAATGTGTAAATATCTTTCGTAAATGTATTGTTTAGCAGTTTATTTGCTTAATGTGTATTTTTCTTATTGTTATTGTATTATTATTAAAAAGTCGACTTCTTCCGTTATAAACATATTTATATTTAATATATTTAGCCCATTCTCTTACACTATGGCTACACCGAACTTTTTCTAACATTAACTTAATTAGACTTTGCGTTATTTTTGTTAACCCTAATTGAAATTAAATTCATGTATTCTCCTTTAAATATGCTTATCGTTATAAATTGAAGCAATAATTAGACACAAACTGTAACGATCTCAAAATCCTTACAAAGATTCTTAAATTAATTATTTAATTATCCGCTTAAAATTATTCCTGTCCCTCTTCTTCCGTAGTTTGGACATCGTTTTAGATTTCGACGCAAGACTCCATCAACGCGCCACCTCAAATATTACACCTAATCACGTTTGATCGCGGACTACATAATCGTCAGCGCGAGGCGATTTTAATTATCTTATTGCCTCCGATCAATTCGATCACTTCTATCCTGTCTTCGCTCTGGACTTCTATTCCGACCTAATTAGAAACAGAAGCCGTTATTTTTACCAACCAACCTATTCCGGAGTAAGTTATACATTTTCCGATCATATTTACTAGACCAATTTTCCGTAATAATATTTCTTTTCTGCTATGACAGGTTATTAATCGATCCCGTTTGCAAAATACCACCATACCTGTACACAAAACACTTACTCGGGCGTATTCCCAGCGTAAACAAACATATCCTAATTCACAAAATCCTACTGTTTGCTTTTAGCTTGTCGCCAGCAAAGTACTGAGAATTCTTGGGAAACTCCCGAAAGGTGTACGCCTGGGTCTGCTTTCACATACATTTGCTTGTATGAAAGGTGTGCGCCTGTTCAGTCTAGCGTCATTCTAATTAACCAAAGGGCGTACGCCCATTTGACTAGTTAATCATATCCTACCACCAAATACACGACCGCTCTGTGAAACCAGTGAAACCTAAGGACAGTTAAACCACACAATAATGTCCAGAAAATCCCATTTCTGTCAGATAATCTTATTAAAACCGTTATACCTGTGACCGTAAATCAATCGAGTATTCCAACAATTTATACGAAACAACCTGTGTTTGTATCCAGAATATTAACATTATAACCCGCTTCTTGAAGGGATAAATAAATTCCCTTAATTTAGACCAATTTCTATAAAAGAGGAATTCCGATTTAATTCTCAAAAGAGAATCCCGTTCCTGTATATTTTCTTTGAAGCGATAAGAATGAATCGCAAGTTGAAAATAAAATTTAAAAACTTTTGTTATACGTTTTAGAAGAGATACGGAATTATCATCTTTCGTAAAAAGTGGCAGAGAAAACCCAGGAACTGTTTCTTATTTCGTTTAAATCTTTATAGTTTACGATGCCGTTATTTCATGTCCCATTTCATTGTATAATTAAAGTAATTATCGCAAAGACCAGAAGTTATGTAAATAAAAGCAATACTGTTTGTGTTTGTTTTTTATGTGGATCATGAAATTAACGTCATTATGGTGTCATGTGTATAGATACGTATTTTTCTTCTTTTTATTCCTTTTCTGCTAGTGACTCAATTTACGCTAATGAAACTTATGTTTTTTTTTTGTGTTCATCAAGGTACAAGTGAAAATAATGATAGACTGCTTGATTTTTCTAAGTTTGTAGTGGTTTTCGAATTAAACTTTTCGTATTGCCATTTAGATTTGATCTCTGGAATTGGCAATGATATATTTTGTAGATTAATTAATTGGAAATAGGAAATTTTGAGGTTGAATCTAAATTAGTTTTCCTCTGAATTTTTATAAAGGTTTCGTTAAAATAAAATTGAGTAGATAAGAAAAGTTCGCATTTAAATTGTAGGATGAGACCATTCCTTGGTTTGCTTGTTTAACCAGGGGCTGTTGATGTTAGTTTTACTTATTGCGTTTTAGTAATTAACGCCGTGTATCTGCCGGAGTATAGTATCGAAATCCATTAGTTTTAAGTAATTATCTTATCGTTAAGGGAATAAATCTGTGGACGACAATTTGCAATTGAGTCGTGCACGCTACAGAGTCAGCAGTTTTTTTTTATGATAAGGTTTGGTTGATAAAGATGGTGCAATATTATGGAGAGGGGGTTTTGAGCAGTTAAATGTGCAGGGGAATCTTAATCCGACTTTCGTGAGTAAAGGAAGTGAATTTGGCGGTTAGCGTGCCTTTTTTCGAATACCTGGAAGACCGAACCTTTCGGAGAAGTTTGCAACTAAAGCACCAGTTTGGTGGATATCTGTGTAGAGACGTTCATTCCTCCTAGTCATTTCTTTTGAAGTTACGGATCGTGGGGTTAATTAACGAGCATTTCACAAAGGGATGTGTTTATATAAGTGCATCTTGGTGGTGAAGTTTAAGACGCGCTACATGAGGATTTATATTATCGAATAAACCATTGTGCAGACACAACGTTTTGTTTCCCCCGTAATCAGCTGCAACAGACGAAAGTCTCACTGTAAATAATTTGTAAATAGACATTTTTTTCGGTTTAATACTGAACAGACTGATAAATAGAGCTACCGAATTAGTTGAACATTAAGCAGAAGTGTGTAAGTATCTCGTGCGTAAAAGCTATTTGTTTTGTGCACATAAACTATATAACGTCCTGGTCAACTAACTTAGCCGTAACATTATCGAAATTTAAGACTAGGAAGTCGCCGCAATGGTTTGCTTATCAAGAACATTCAGCAGGTGTCCTGAAGCCGATCCCGCCCGCATTGCTTTCATTGCTACCTGGTTCGGTGTAGAAGGTGACCCTATATTGTACGTTATTGTGATTACTTTATAATAACCTTGTTTGTAAATTTTGTGATATTATTTGTTGATGAGCGAATAAACGCAGTCGTTTTTTGTGTTATTTTTGCTGTAATTGATACTCTCACGTTAATCTCAATTAATAGGTTGACGAACTGCTTTTGTTTGCGCTACCTTTGGGCTTTTGTTTTTTTTTATATAATTAAATGTACTGCAAATTTATGTATATGATAATTGAATTTTATAGTGTTAATTTGTGATCTCCTCTCGACAAGTGAAAGCAATAATTTACGAAAAATAGTAATTTTATTATTCAAACTAAAAGGAAGTGATTGAGAGCTCAATTTTGATTTCAATTCTATTGACGCATTTTAAAAGTAACTAGTGGTAATTTCCTACAGTTAAAGCATTTAGTGACATACAGTTTTTTTAGTTCTGTTAAATATTTTAGGTTGTTTAACGTAAGCAATTAGTGGAATCTGAAATGACGTTTATCTAGCTTACGTTTAATTATTTTAGTTTGGAGTTCAATTAATGACAGAGCTTTGGAGTTGAGTAGGATTTAAATTTGAGTTAATAAGATCTAGGCGTAACATCACACGTTAATTATTTTTTTATTGTGTTGGAGTATGTTTTATTCACAAGCGTAACGTAACGAAATATAAACTTAAAGAAGTCATTGAAACACAACAGCTGATTTGCGCACATGCTGCTTCAGTATTTGAGCGTGTGGATATTTTAAGATTTTTTCTAGAGCTAAAGTTTCGAAGCATCTCCGACGTGCACCTGGATGTAGCTAACGTAAGGTAAGTGAGATCTTTTGACTGTTGAAGGTCGATTTATCTACGTGTGCCCAGGTGTATTCTTACCAACATCGTCTTAATAACAGTCTGGCGCCCTTTACGTGACCTTATTCTAATTATGACGCACCCTTGTTTGCGACTTTCGACAATACAACTTCAATATTTTCAAATTCAAAAACACGCCCACGCCCTCTGTCCCACCGAGCTAGTCCGGGGAACTTTAATAATTTAATAATCTGTTACCTGCCTGGTTGTGTTTACTTGTTGTTAAGTAATTAAATTCGAAAGATATCATTGTTTATAAAATTTTTAACGTAACTTTTAAAGGTGTGATGCAATACTTTTTTTTTAATTTGAGCATTTAATTGAGATAATTGCGAATGGTTGTAAATTAAATAAAAGCAATTTTTTTTTACTTAGGATTACATTGAAGTGTTAGATCATAAATTAGCGTAACGTCAATAGGTAGTGAGCCGGTCATTGACCGAACAGCGGATTGTATTTTGTGCATACAAGGGTGTCGCGAATAGTCGCCCTATTTTGAAGTATTTTTATAGGACCTACCGATTGCTTATTTGCCAAAGGTAAGGAGTTTGTTATTTTTTTAAAAATGATTTGTATTTTTCGACGAATTCAGGTATTACATCCCGATAGCGACGTTTAGCAAATTTTGGGATTTTATAAATTTTCCATCACGTTCAATTTTGTTGTAGGGCGTAATTTTGCGATTTAAATTAAAGAATTAATTATCGTATTTTCATTTATTTTTACGTTGGGGTTTGGCGAGATTTTAGGGAGCTTTGAGTTTTATTTCGAAATCTTGCGGCTTATATATAAAGTTTAGAATTTCGTTGGAATTTGGGTGAACTTAGGGTAAACATTTTTGGAATCGAATTTTTTAGTAGTAAAGCAGCTTATTTTTGAGTGAATGTGTGAAGATTAGTTTTTCCTTTTTACTCCGCCAACAAAAAAAACTATAATTAAGTCCGTAAATTAATTAAGTACTCACCGTTGAATACGATAAGGGAAGAATTGAGTAACTTATCGACCCGTAATTAAGGTCAAATAATTGTAGTGCAAAAATGCAAAATAAATTTATTTGTGTTGAGCAGAAATTAAAAAGATCTAAGAGATTACCGTTAATTGAAAATAGAGATTTTTCCTTGTTTCACAATTAAAACTTATCAAGTACTATAAATAAGCGTTAATATAAATGCAACTTTTCTCTTCGTTATTCCGAAATTAAAACTTGATAAGTTGTAATTCAGTTTATGTTCAAACGCATATGTTAAATGGAAAATTACATTCAAAACCTTTTATATTAATATTAGAGATAAGAAACAAATAGACTTTAAAATCCGATCAATCTAATTAAGAGAGTTTTAAATTAATATAAACAAGTAATAATTGACACCGTCCTTATAAATTAGTTAATTTATTTAGTGAAAGCTACATTGTTAAATAACAGTTTCGATATAAATAATTAAAGTTAAACCTGAAATAATCTCTACCATATGAACCCGGTAAATAACCACAATAGGAATTGTAATTTCGTTACATTGTGTAAAGAAACTATTTTTAAGAATGCATCCCAACCGTCACACGTGTGCAAGAAGCAATCGACTTCTGAAAATTTTAAAATTATAACTAGACAAAAATGTTAATTATAATTAATTAAAACATTCTGTAGAATAAGTATTTTTTGTTAATGGAAACTGGCCGAATTTTATATCAATCGTTCTGTTATTTCACAAATAATAATTTTAGCACGATGAAAGAAATATTAATTCAGTAAATAATTTAATATCAATTAAAACAAATTGTTACGCTGTCGCCTCATCGTTAAAATTATGGAATTTCGAACCGTTCCCCCCCTTTTAAATGTCGTACTCTATATAGGTAAGTGCTTTTACTGAAATGATTATTTCATTCCTGTTCTGGTATCCGATCAGAGCAGGTCGTTAAGTTAGAATTAATTACTCTGTAATTAACAAGTAATTTAATTAAATTCGATTTTATCGGCCGGTATCAACGCAACGATGCCGCGCCGAAGACAGGGGCGAGAGGTCGACGATGACGACGGGTGCCTCTGGGTCAACATCGAGGATTTCCACGGGGACGCCAGCGACACCAGCGAGATATGGTACGGTTGCAAGCCGGGCAACCTACCATCAACAAGTACCGCCAGCCCGATACCGTCGCTTCTGTCCCTTCCGCGGAAGGGCGCCAGAAGCGACGCGCCATCCGCCGCCACCGCTCATAAGAGGAGAAGGCCAAAGAAGACACCACCGCCCGCAGAAGACGTCGCCCCGCCAGCCGAGGCAACAACAAGAGCAGCACCGCCGCCGCAAGCCGCCGTAGCCGCCGAAGAGAAGAAGTGAAGACCACCGTCCTGGATCCACCAGCCCCGATGACTTCGTGGCGCAGAAGAAGAGGCCGAAGAAGGAGACCGTCCGCCCGCCTACGCCGCCACCGACGAGCAACGTATACCAAGCCCTGGAGCAGTACACGGACATCGCCACAGCGATGGAGCAGACCGCCGCAGCAGAGACCAGGGAGAAAGTACCCTTCACCAGGGCCAAGGTGACCTTCGAGGGAATCCGGATACAGCCTGCCCCACTCCAGGACCGAGACAGGCCGATGAGGTATCTCGATAAGTGTGGTACGCAGTACCACACCTATCAGGAAAGGAGCGAGCGTCTTGCCAAGGTAGTAATACGTGGCGTGCCCGTAGAGCTATCCGAAGCGGATGTAAGCTCCGACTTGACGACGCAAGGAATTAACACAGTTTCTTGTTTTAGGATGAAGCAGCGAGGCCGAGCAATCCCCCTGGTTTTGGTACACCTACCGAGCGAGGAGGACTAGAAGAGGATTCTGGAGGTGAAGCACGTCGCCCGCCTCCGAGTCACAGTCGAGGACCTGAGGCGGGAAACATCGGGCGGTGTTACCGGTGTCAAGGTTTTCGCCACGCACAGCGTTGCTGCAGGGCGGCAGCACGCTGTGTGAAGTGCGCCGGTGATCACCACAGCAGTCAATGCACTTTACCCCGTACCGACCGGGCTAAGTGCGTTAACTGCGGTGGGGACCACCCCGCAAGCTACCGTGGATGCCCGAAGTTCCCTCGACCTCCGCAACGGAAGAAGATGGAAGCACCGCAGCGACCGCCGAAGAGGACACCACCGGCGCCTTCCTCGACTCGGACCGGAGTCAGCTACGCCCGTGCGAGGACAGGCAAGGCTGAGAAGGCGGAAGTACCGAGAGTGGCTCCCGCCGCTACCGTTACCCCGCCCGATCAATCTGCCTTAGGGTTCGACTCCTTATTGACCTTCCTCGGAGTGCTCAATATGAAGAAGGCCCTACCTGTCATCCGTAAGGTGGCAGAGGCACTCGCTAAGGTGGAATCTGCGACTGACTTGTGGGGGGTTGTCCTCTCGCACAGTCAGGAGGTGGGTACCCTTTTAGGGTAAACACACGACGGTCCGGATCGAAGTCTGGCGTCCGAGATAAGTATTAGTATCGATTTTTTTAATTACCTAATTTCTGTTCTGTAAATATCGATAGTGTTACACTTTACTAACACATATTTCCTTTTATTTCAGATAAGCAACCTAGCGACAACAGGACAGTCCACACAACGAACACACCAATCCAAACGCAACACCACACAACAACCGCTTTTTTTTAATAACCAACAACAACGCACTCAACACCGCCATCAGGCGTTCCACGCACAAGAAAACCATCAATCCACGCACTTCCACGCGCTGAAGAGGACGAAGACTCCTGAGCAGCGCACCACCAACACTTACACGTTTTATATTTAGTATTTTATATTGTATATAGTATTAAGTGTAAAATGTAAATATCAATGAATTGTTAATTATCCAAATTTTAATAAACTATGTTGAATTGAATTGGCTGAAATGATTATCTTTCATTCCCGCTGTTATCAAGTGCAGGCGAAAATTGCAATTGTGAACTAGCATAAAATAAAGAGGAGTTAGTAAAAATTAATTGATGTAATTCAACTTAGTAAATACTTGCTCTGTAAACGAGTATCAAAATTTAGTTAAATTTATTTCGATAAGTAGCAAGGAAATTATTTGCTACGGACCACCGTTTTATTTGAACCGTAATCTTTGAAATTTGAATAATTAATAGAGTTCATATTTATTAAGAATCATTCATTTTTATCCATCATTGGTGAAGGAATTTTGGAACCTGTGACCTTGTCTACCGTATCCGCCGTCCGTCCAAAATTAATTGAGTTGATTTTGACGATTGTGGGGATGTGACGAGTGCCCTTTTACAACTTTAAGTAAGAACCCTGCCCACGCCACTGAGCTGTGCCGTGGCACAAGTTGCTTTTACGGGCTGGTTGCTCTAGTGAGTATTTAACCTGTAACATATTATTCAAAAATGATAAGGCTATCTTCACACATCTGGCGATTACAAATTACAGTTAGACGTTTAGAGACAAAAGTTTTGTAACGGTTAATGTTAAGATGATGAAGATTAAATTCTCATTAAATTATATTAATCGTACACCTCTGAGCCGAAGACACTGTCTGACGCATTTTAGATTTAGTTTGTCTTATTTAAAATTCTATTTTTTTGAAGCTTTTGCATATGAATCAATTTTTTTAAAAAACTGTTGTAATTTTCATTCATTTTTGTGCTTTCTCTTTATGTAACAAACAATTAAAATTTTTCTTTTGATTAGAAAATAAAAGTTTCTAAAATGTAGCTTTTCATATAAAGTATTCATAACGGTTACCGTTATATATTCAATTTTTTGATCATAATAGAAATAATTTCATCTTAAGTATTTGTTTTCAGTGTTGAAGCCTGAAGGTACAAAACCTACACCGCATATTTTTTTTATATACCATGTACCTTTATGTAAAATAAAAACTTGAAGTATTTCATTACATTTTAAAACGCCTGAAAACTTTTGCAACAAAAATAATATTAATGATAATGAAAATGGGAAAGGGAGCATAAAAATAGTAACATCTAACTGCAAGTGACAGTTGATGTAGTTACTGTTACGCTAGATAGGTTTATGCTAGGTACGTTAATATGACATGTAAGTTTTAGTGTACCGTGTGATGATAATTAAATTAGGGATAAATTAGGGATAAATTCGCTTCCATAACCACAAAATACAAGCATACATTATTAAACTGATTGGTTGGCAATAACAACGTTTCGTTACTTTAATCGTCTTTATTAATGTACTGCCTGCTGGTTTTCTAATTGTTTTCATTAACGTCGTAAAATAATTAAGCTTGCTTAAGGAAAGATTGATTATCGCTTAAAATGTGTTAATCATTAATATTTATTATGGAAATTTAACTTCGTTTACTTGTCTTAATTTAGGAATATTCATTACGCTAATTGAAAAATTAAGTGCAGTATAACATTTTTGTTTATGATATTTTTTATCGGGTAATTTATCAGTGATCTTTTTAATAGAGTTACGGTGTTGCTTTGTTTGCTTTATTCAATACGGAAAGGGCGTTATTTTGCTTTTATTTCACTGTCGACGGGAATAATGTGAAATGTAACAAAGCTTTCTCTATGGCAAAAAAACTTTTGAAGGTTCAATGTGTATTTGTGTGAGTGACAAGTGCTATTAATTATGTCTCTTTATGTTAAGGATTATTATTCCACAGTTGTTTATTAAACGTAAACATAATATATAAAACAATGCTGTATGGAGTTTTCTAATTAAAAACGATTTATTGCATATTTATTAGAGTGGAGCGAAAATATTGCGTTTTTAATTTTTTTCTAAATTTGACAAGACTTGGGTGGTCAAAAGTTGTTACCTGGTATACTGTTTTTAACCTTTGAATTTAAAATAAATCAAATTATATCTTGAGGTGCCACGGCGACCTTGAAAGTTGTAAACAAAATCCAAATTACGCAAAAATCAGTGCTTATTTAATTTTTGTTTTGTTCAAAATGTAGTTTAACTTGGGACAAAAATTAAATATTTATGTTATCAGTAACACCCTAAAAGAATATGGTAACTTCAAACAGATTCGTTGAGGTGCCACAATATTACTGAATGTCGAAGAATTACGGCTAATATCACACACATTTTCCAGTTTTATCTTTTATTTATAAATGAAATGCTTGGCCACAAAAACTGGTTTTATAACTATATTTCCTTTGTTTTTAGATTATAGCAAGTAGTAAACAAAGATGGCAACTTTAACACTTGCAAAAGACAATAATTGTCCGTTATTTGGAGTTGGAGTACCATTTAATGAAAATGTTTCACCCACATATGGTGATATATTGCGACAGTATATATTTACTCGTAACAATTTGAAATGAGAAGGTCAGTTAAAAGATCCAACGTTTTCAGAAGTAGTCAAAATTATCGCCCCTTCTCTCGAGACACTTTGGAAAAAAGCATCAATACCTATAATATCTACTGAACGTATTATTGAAAGGATCCGTGATTACCACTGTAAATACAGAAATCTCATGAAACCCTTCAAACAACGATCCAATGTTCCCAGTTTTATAAAGAAAATCAAAGAGTTTAAAGATAAATCGAAAATTTTGTTCGACATTGCATCTTGCAAATGTAAAACTTACGAAAAATGCATTTGCGAAAAAAACAAAAAAGTTTCTGTAATGGAGAGAGTGTTTCTAACTGACCAAAGAACTATCAGAAAAATGATGATAGGAAATATTGATAACAAAGTGACAAAAAAGCTACAAGAACGGGAAAAAAGAAAACTGAAACAAGAAAAATCACTACAAGAAGCCAACAGTTCTAAAGTGCAGAAATTTGACAAACCCGATAAAGAAAGAACCAACAGATCCGTAGAGTTAGGCGATAGTTTGTCAGATGATCATACTGTAGATTTAGATTTTCCTTTATTGGAAGATAATAACACTCCCTCTACTTCATCTGGGATTTCCAACAAATCTCGTGCTTCATTAACATATGCCCAAATGCGTAAAACTCTGCCAACAGTAGCTCGAGAATATGATCGATGGGGTATTTCCGACCGTAGTGCTGCTGCTGTTTCTTCTGCGTTACTACAAGATTTAGGTATTGTTACTGAAAACAATACAGCGTCTGTTATCGATCGTAGTAAAATAAGACGTGAGAGACAAAAATGTAGGGGTAAATTCCAATCTGATGGTGGAGAAAATTTAGTACTAAGATCGATCTATTTTGACGGAAGGAAGGGTCCATCCAGAAAAACTATTATAAAATATGGAGTACATCATCCAGTAACAGCTATTGAAAAACATATTGTGATCCTTCAGGAACCAAATTCCGAATATTTAGGATATGTTACTCCTACATCAGGACATGCTATTGGTATTTCAAAAGCTATTACGGATTACTGTTTACTGAAACAATATGACACTCAAGAACTAATTGCAATTGGATGTGATGGTACAAACGTAAATACCGGATACGGAAATGGTGTGATAAGGAAGTTAGAGCTCCATTACAACAAATCTCTCCATTGGTTCGTGTGCTTGTTGCACACGAATGAACTTCCGCTGAGACATCTCTTCACTAGTTTAGACGGCGCAACACATGGTCCTAAGTCATTTGGTGGGCCAATTGGTATAGCTTTAAAAAAATGCGCTCTACCCGCTATAAAATTTAAACCGATTGAAGGACATGAAGGATCTCTCCTGCCGGAAATTGATTTAAAGGAACTAAGTAACGATCAGAAATATTTATATAAAATGGTTCTTGCTGTTACATCAGGTGAATGCAGTAAAGATCTGGCAAATATTCAACTTGGGCCAATATCACACTCTCGCTGGCTCACAACTGCCAGTCGAATACTTCGTTTATATGTCTCCTCAAATGAACACTCACAAAATCTCCTCATTTTAGCTACGTACGTAGTAAATGTGTATGCACCGCTCTGGTTTAGGATTAAAGTTAAATCAGCTTGCTGGGATGGTCCAAGACACTTGTGGAAACTCATCTCATTAACTAGGTATCTTCCAAAACATTTGAAGGATATAGTTGATCCAGTTATCCAAAGAAACGCATATTTCGCGCACCCGGAGAACATATTATTGGCCATGATCAAAGATAAAAGACCAATCATTCGGAAAGTTGCCCTTTGTCGAATAATACGTGCAAGAGAGCAAGAGAAGTCTAACTCAATACGCCAGTTTAAAATTCCTGTCTTAAATTTTGAGGCCCAAGAATACTACGCCATGATAAATTATGAGTCGTTTAAAATATTGAACCCCTTAACAAGATCCTTACAACAGCCGAAATTAAAATTACTTAACTGACAGAGAAGAAATGATATTGATAACGTTTCCCAAACTGGTGTGTCACTCTCAAGCCGTCGAACGATGCGTCCGTTTGGTGACAGAAGCTGCGGCAGCTCTAGGAGACGGCTACATTCGAACGAGACTGAAGTCTAGATCTATCATGCCGAAATTCAATGAGAAATCGGAATACAAACTTATGTAATATGTAGTTTAAGCTTACTATTTTAAAAATTTTGAGTGATAATATTACGTTTTTTTAAATTTGTTTTTCTTTAATTTACCTTATATATGTTATTTGTGTACGCCACTGTCGTAGAATAAAAATATTTTTAAAAATGATTATTAATTTTATTAAATACATAAATAAAAAGTTTACCTCGAGTAGGATTCGAACCTACGACCTATACTTTGCTAGAATACCAACTGCGCCACCAAGGTTCAAGCCCCAATCGATGCAAATTTTGTCTTTATGTATGTAGAACTGATGTAAATTTTAAATATACTCTAGCAAAGTACAGGTCGTAGGTTCGAATCCTACTCGAGGTAAACTTTTTATTTATGTATTTAATAAAATTAATAATCATTTTTAATTACATATTTACCTTTGAACTTATTCGTTCATAACAAAAACTTATAATAAAAATATTTTTAGTTTAAAATAGCTCTAAATAAAATATATAAAATAACACTAATTTGTAAAACTAAAAAGACTAGCTTACCTTATGTAGAAGAAAATTAAACTTTATTTTAATTTAATGTGTTTTTCCTTATTTTTACCAAATTTGAATCCCTTTGTGGCACCTCAAGATGATACGACACTGGTTTAATTTTTTTTTCATACCTTTGAGTACTTATTTTTGGCTCAAGTTAAACTAAATTTGATATCAACAACTATTTAAAAAACATTAATTCATTAAATCTATTATCCTCATTAGGAAACATTCAAGGTCGTTGTGACACCGTTAAAAATCGACAAAGTTGAAAAAAAAATTAATGACAATCTACTGGTATATAGTAACAACTTTTGCACTCCCAAGCTTATTGATATAAAAAAATATTTTTTTTTCGCTCCACCCTAATATTTATGTGATTTGTGTCTTACAGTTAATTATACAGGGTAGTCCAATAATCGCACGTCGATTAATAATTACTAAACCGTTGTACACATGGAAAAAATTTCTTAATGGAACTTATGTGTCATCTTTACTACAACTCAAAATTAAGAACCCAGGGTATACCAAAAGAAGCAATACCATGAACTACATAAGTTTATCTTTGCTAATATTTACAGTTTTGCAAAGTATTCTATTTTTTACCTATTTTCTATTATTTACATTTCCGTTATCGCATCTGAACCTCGCTATCATTTTTTTCTTTCCTTCTCTTTTCAGATATCCTGGTATCCCTTTTCCTTTAATATTTTTATAATTTACATTATATTTCGCTTCTCTTATTTTTACCCATCTTTGTTGCTTTTGGACATCCCTGTCCCTTCTTATTATGTCTTCTCTTACCTAGACTCCGGCTACCCTTAGCTTCTCTACTTCTTCCTACGCGTACCAGTTCCTTTTATAATATTCCTTTCTCCTCCCTTGTCCGTATTTCACTCACCCTTCCTTTATCTCTTTCCAGCATGCCTGTAATATTTTACACCCCGTTCTGTCTCTCATTTATTCTTCATATTTCATTGCCCTTCTTCCATCCTCCACCCTTATTTATAATATACCCCGGCTTTCCTTATCCACCACCAATACCCATTTCCAATATTTTTCTTGCAGCCCTTTTGGCTCCAAGAAACATATATATATATATATATATATATATATATATAAATAATTGTGCTGGTTAAATTATATTGTTTAAATTGGCTAGCGAATATTATTGTTATTATTTACTCTAATTATTCAAATTTATACTAATGGGGATATGGGTTTCTTATTATAATATTAACAAAAAAATATTTATGCGCCGCGAACTAGCTCAGTAATCTCATTTGGGGATAGGGTTCAATTGTATTTAACATTGATTGTTGGCAAAATAAATTAAATCTGGGAATATTCATGTAAATGATCAAATTGTATTTTATAATAAGCAGTTACAATGTGAAACCAACTTTGTTGAAATCTGCACAAAATATGCGTGCGTTGCGCGCTTAATACTGAAATAAATGTAGCATATCAAAAATTTCTGCAATTGATTTAAATTATTGGGCACAATTTTAACTTTGTTTGAGGTAAACTTATTAATTTTAATATAACGCTGAATCATTTACTTTTCAGATATTGACACGTGAATTCGTACAAACATTTATACATTATTTTAAAAAAAAAATAAATACAGGATATCAATAAAAATAATCAATGCAAAAGGGTTATGAAAGCGAAATACAACTCACATGTGTTGCTGCAAATTCCAGATAATGTTCATGTCGGGTTGGTCCACATAAAACATTGAACGTAGACTTCCTTCCATAAATTGGTGATACTGCCTCGCGGTCCCAAATGTGCTGCTTAACATTTCATTATTTCATCCAAATCAAATAACTGTTGGCTGTTCTTCATGTGGTAAATTCGATGTACTTACAATGCTCAAATACTTATAAGCAAGCACTTTATTTTATTTGTGTTAGTTTTAAAATGTCGTATTATATATTTAATAATTTCTCGGATTTAATTTTGTATTTTAAGTTCATATAGATTTCACTTGCACCTTTATTTTAGATTCCGTTATTAAGTGAAGATTTATTTTATGATCTTAATCACTATCAACAAAATAAACATCGAATCCAAGATAATTGAAGAATTTATTAACATACAAAAAAAAATTGCATATCACCCGATGTTTACACACGATCTTGAAAAACGAAACAATTACAATTTTATCGAACAATTGTGATCGGTAACCTTATTTTAACTTTAGTTATAGGTTAAAACAATTGTTTCTGATAACTCAACTATACGTCGATCGCGTTTCAATTCCGATAATGTTTACGAGAATTGTTACTCACATTTTAACACAAATAACACTAACACTATGACTTGTTCGTCAATAAAATTTCAAAAAAGCAAGAGAGTGAGAAATCAGGAGCAATTCCTTTTATACATTTCTCTTAGATACCAAATTTTCAATTTTTTCTCTACATTACACACAAAAGATTCTAGCTTCTGATTGGTCTAAACAAAATTGTAAACTTAACTAAAACATAAATTATGCTATATCTTCTTTAATACAATTCGGATTTAATTTTTAATTACAGATTTGGAATCAGGGCAAAATTCCGCATAAAAAGACATCTCACAAGCCCTATTTTACTTCGATAATATTCATTCTGACAATTTCTAATCTAAATTTACTAATATCAAAAAAAATCTTACATCCTACGACTAAACTAATTACATATTCAAATTCCACATAAAAAAAACTGTATCAGAATACACTTATTTCAACCCATTTTATTTAAATTTTACAAAATTTCCATCTTCCCATATACAATTTAGGTAGTTAACCTAACTTTTCTAATTTTATGTTTATATCACATATTTATAGTTAAATTCCTTGTTGAAATGAGGGAAACTTACTATTACATGTTTTTATAATTTATTTTAAACTTATTTTACCCTATAAAAACTATAATCTTGTGAAATTGTTACAAATAATACTTAACCTAACTTACTATAGATTTACTTTTAATTTGTATAATAACTGTCTATAACACTTGAAATGTTCATAAAATGTGTTATTATATCTGTCTCTAACACTAATACTGTTTACTTGTACTCCATAGTTCTTAATTTTTGTCATTTCACATTTTCACTTTGTTTAACTGTTTTGTCAATTTTTGTATAGAATTTGCAATTTTATATTAAATATCACACTGAACAATTGTTTTTCATGTACTTAAATATATTTTTAAGTCACTATTACTTCCTATGCACGTTTTATATACTTTGTCTTTCAATTACAAGTATACTAAGTTCGTATCATACCCTTTCTTTCATATTTTAAATAGTTTATGCATTGTACCTAATACTATACATTCTATATATTATAATTATCATACTCCATGTGATCAATATCTGATATGTGTTCAAAATATTAAAATTCATTGAATAAAATGCGAAATTACATAAATATGTTACACAAAACTAATCGTACCCATTAATATTAATCATGTCGACCTTTCTCACATGCTACTGGTATAGCTCAATGCTTTTATGAAAACAAGAACCATGTGCAAACCCCACAAAGCCTGTTTTGTCACATCAAAACCATAATTGTGCACTCGTACCTATTTTTTCATTGAAAACGAACTGTATACTTCCACACATTTATCTAACTTGCCTACTATATAGAAATTAAAACTCAATAAACTCTAGCCCCCTTATTATTCCTACTTCTAATCATCTCAAAAAAAATATATATATATATATATATATATATATATATATATATATATATATATATATATATATATATATATATATATATATATATATATATATATATACATCATGCAATCATTATTGCGTCCGTACGTTATTCCTTAATTTGGCGTCACCTAGAACAAAACATATTCTCTGATATTTTATTGAAGTATATAGGTCAGCATTTTTTTCTAAGTTCTATGGTCTATTCCATATGTTTGTAGCTTTTTTTTTACTATATACATAATTTTTGTACGTTTGACAATCATTCTGGAACTCGTACATTAAAGTACTGCACTAAAAATCATTACGGCGTCTTGCTGCGTTGCATGCCCTCTTAATGTAACAAAGCAATCATTTTGGCATCTCGGATTAGAATGTATATAATGTTGTTGTTGCAAACATTTAGCCGTCAATATATTTTATATTAATAGTTTGTGAGCAACCAGTTTGACGTCTGCTTTCATATTATCCAAAAATTTTATGAATGTTTCATTAATTTTGGCGTCTTAGTTTAAAATATGCACAATGTTCTTGTTGCAAACATATTGGCGTCTACATATTGCAATTAATAGTTTATGTGCAATCAGTTTTAGGTCTGCTTTCATCTAATTCGAAAAATATATGTTCTATCACCAAAGAATTTTGACGTTTTAGTTAAAGATATACATATTGCTATTATTACAGCACATGAACGTCAAGGTCTATTCATATATGTTTAAATAAAATCAATACAATACTTATGTTATTTAAATAGCTCCCAATGTAGAAGAGATACATTTATCAAGTAAGGGTAAAGTACAGGAAAGCAGTGAATAATGGGTGCGTACTAGAATTTTGAGTTTGGTACACTCAGCCTATTTCAACCACTTTAATTATCAGACAAACAATTTGATGAATTTATTTTCTCCACTTTTTTAGTTATTTAAAAATTATAATATCTTCATCACCATTCAATCCAAAGAAAGTCCCTGGTTCGAACCTATTTTAGGCGTGGATGTTTGTTAGGGTGTCGCTAAAAAAGATCGCCGACAATTGGTCACGCGAAAAATTGTCGCGCAGATTTGCGCGCCTTAAAATATCGCCAGCGAAAAAAGGGCGCCGACGAAAAACGATCGCGGACAAATGGTGGCACTAAAAAATTTAAATTTTTGTTAACAATTATCTAAATACCAGACTGGAACACTGCGACGCTGCGTTGATTTTACTCAGTACCCTCTAAATTTGAAGGTGAGTGTATAGATCGTTTGGATCGACGACACCAGAGACGACAACCGCAGTTTTCAAGAAATCTTTGGAATTGTTTTGAATTCATAGAGGAAGTCATACCATATACAAATTATTCTGCAGAAGGATGGCACAATAGTGTCTCCTCTATATTAAATGCAGCACATCTAAATTTGTAGAAATTTATCAATTCGTTAAAGAAAGAGGAAAGTTTACATTGTTTGAAAATTGAACACTACGTAGCTGGAAACGAACAGCCACTCAAAAAAAATTTGTAAAGATACGGCGCAGCGACAGAAAACTATTTGTCAATAATATGCCAATCATCCACATCAGGAGTATTTAAGGGCGGTTGTTCATAACTTTGAGTTACAAATATAAAAAGCAGAAAAGCAAGAACCAACAAAAAAAAAATAAAAAAATCATAAAATATGAAAACAAAAAAAAAAACTTTTAAACGTGGCAGTTATTAACTGCCAGTCCTAAGCCTGGATAAAATGTGGAGGAATGTTTAATAGTTATATTTTTCTTTTTTTTTATGATTGTGGACCTGAATAGGCTAAATAAGGCCTATCGTGCTAAAGCACTCAGGAACACTTAGGAGGATGGATAGAGGGATAATGAATTGCCAATAGATGCCTATGAACAGCTACCTTAAATTTTCTCATATCATAAGTGAGAGGAAAACAGGAACTAGGGAGATCATTCCAGAGTTTAGAAGCCGTGTAGAGAAATGTGGATTGCGCCCGTTTGGTACGACAAGTGGAGATTTGTACTGCATACTGATGATGTGAATGAGCGAACCGAGTGTTTCTCGCAAAGATAGCCGGAGATGGTATCAAAGAATGTAATTCACCAGCACAATAGCCGTTGTAATAACGATAATACAAAGAAAGAACTGAAAGCATCCTTCCATGCTCAAGAGACTGTATGTGAGAAGTTAAGGACGGGTCATTTATAAGCCTAATCGCTCTCTTTTGAATACGATCAACGATATCGAGAGCGTATTGGGGAGCACTAACCCAAAGGTGAAAATTATATTCCAGATGAGGCCGAATTTGGGCCTTATACAGCAGAAGGAGTTGTCAAGAGGTAAAGTACTGCTTAGATCTGTACAAAACGCCTATTTTACGAGCAGCTGTTTTGGTATCTGACAGAAGATGGTCAACCCATGAGAGATTTGAAGATACAGTCATACCCAACAGAGTAATAGAGTCTGAAAACTTAAGAACTGAGCCATTCATACTTAAAACAGGAAATGATCGACCTTTTTTGGCGCACATAAGGCAACACTGAGTTTTGTTAACATTAAATTTAACTAGATTATTGCTTCCCCATTCGAGAATACGTTGAATGTCTTTGTTGATTGAATTTGCCATTTCAGCTTTAATTTCTTGATTTGACATAGAAGGTGAATTATCACTATGAGTAGACTGAGATGAACTACAGTGAAGAGTGCTATCGTCAGCAAAGCAATGTATGGGGTTAGTTGTTGAAGACATAAGGTCGTTTATGTACAGCAGAAAAAGTGTAGACGCTATAACGGATCCCTGTGGTACGCCCGCGTTAATGCTAACTTCTTTTGAAAAAAGCCATCAACTACGACACGTATTCGTCTTTTATCAAAGAAACTAGAAACTCAGTTGATGAGCGTATCATTTAACCCAAACGAGGTGAGTTTGGCAAGTAAACACTTTATTATGCTCCGTTACACAATTACCTACTGCCCGAGGCATGTTAAATTCGAAATAACCAATGATAGAACTATTCATTTTCTTTGTTAATATTTCCGTCGGTTGTTTTTGTTTCCCAAAGCTACAAAGGCAGGTAATGACTGCTAAGTGCTAATCTAATGACTTAATGAGTAATGACAATGGGGTCATCCATCCATTAAAGTAGGTACTTAAGTTAAGTGGAACTGGAAGTGTAAATGTGTACCTAATACTAATTTTGTAATTTGTAGTGCGTTAAATAATTAATGTAAGTTTTCAATAAAAACCTATAAAAATTATATTTATATATTATTTTTCTTAATAATTTAACCTTACGGACTAATATTTGTATTACATGAAAAATGATCATGGGAATGGGAGTACTACTCATCAGTAGCAATACTAGCAGTTAAAGATAATATTAATAATTAGAAAAATCTCGAAACAATTTTGGGAATGTCGGATCTTTATAAAAGATCTAGATCCCATTTCAAGGATCTTTGATCTTTATCTAGATCCATTTTACGTACGGATCTTGGATCTTTATCTAGATCAGTTTTAAAATGTGTTTGGATCTGTATCTAGATCCTAAATAAATGGATCTTACCCAACACTGATAGATATGCACTTATCATTCTCTCTTTTTCCTTATTTTCAATTATATTTCGTCGAATTACACTTTTGTTATGTATTAACAAGGTCATTTAGTTTGAGGAGCTTTATTTGTAATTTTAACAGTAACTATCAACCAATTAATAATTAATTTGGTAATTGAAGAAGGCATGAGCAATCGAAATTTGATGTTCACGGCTCAAATTCTTATTATTTAGCACGACGTGGATCAAAGTAAATTAAATGTAGGAGAGCTAAACCTCTTTTGAGTAGTGCTCTCTGAGGTTGGTTAGGTCAGTTCTAACGTTATTTAACAACTTGTCTTCTCGTCTAACAATTTTTCCCACGACCTCTGACAGTTACAAAAGTTTTGCATCCCTATCACAGCGTAGAATCTAAGACCAAATGACCATTAAGCAATCTTAAAGGAAAAAACAGGTATGTATTACACACAACTCTTATTCCGATAACGTACAATTTTTAGCACCCCAATGAGAGGTTTTGAGCAACGGTGTCCTAAAAGTTTTGAATAGAAATATAAATGTAAGGTACGACTTTTAGTTCTTCGCTATCGAGGCCATAAGTTTGACCTTTTTCCAAAGAAATTGGCCTATTTAAAAAATGTGCTAAAATAGTACGTGACACGTTAAGTTCGTCAGTATTTTGTTACAAGTAGGGGGAGGTTAAAATAATTCATGTATTATAGAACATAAGACCACTCGATACTTAAAAATTCTAATGTTATCGATGATGTGTGTTACGCTACGACAGTTTCGTACACGAAAAATTTTAAGTAGAGAAACAAAGCCAATACGCTGTAAGAAAAATTTCAAACAGGAAATAACGGAATATGCAAATGTAAGCTCTCGCCATTATTATACATATTAAAATACTTCTCTTTTTTGGATTTTTTAAATGGTGTATTTGTATATTACAGTTATACAATCTGTCTAAACGTTTGGTAACACTTACAGTTATCTTCGTCCGTAGTAGTATTATGTAATAAAATTGTTAAAGATATTGAAAACAATTTTGTGAGATTTGAAAAATTGGAACATAAACATAAGCCTACTATTAATATAATAGTTTATAATAGAATATAATTTTAGTAAGGAATAACTAGATCATTAAAAAATTAAATGTTGTTAAACTGCCTTGAAGATGACAAATCAGAACACCCTCTAACGATCGAAGGCTAACAATAAAAAATGTCAACCAAGCATCAAATGTAACAGAATCTAATCAAAATGTGATGTAAGTGTAAATTTGTAAAAAACTTGAATTTGAAATTGATAGAATCAATCACAAATAGAAACTTGACATCGATTAAAATAATCCGGTTAAGTCTAACAAAGTAATAGCTTTATCAACAAGTGTAAGTGCTATTTAACAATGTAAAGCATAATGCAGTGAATTATAGTGTTGTGGTAATTCAACATATAATTGGTAAAGCATTTACTTCAAGGTCTAGGACTAAACATAGACACACCAAAATCTAAAATTAAAATTAAAATCAAGACGTATCATCATGCCATATTTTTAATTACAAGATTCCCAAACCTATTTAAACGTCGATTTTCTTCTTGTCTATTAAAGTTATTAAGGTGTTTATATATCTTAATAGCTTAACGTTGCAAACGAGCATAATAATGAGTTTGTCTTGACAATATTTCCATATTGTCAAATTTAAATGATTTAAGGTATGATCAGCTACCGCAGACTTCGCTGGTCGACCTAGTCTACAAGATCTCATATGTTCATTACGTCTTGAATCAAAGCTGCGTTATGTGGTTCCAATGTATACTTTTCCACTTGAACAAGGTAACTTATACACTCCGGAAGATGATAATGGGTTTGAAACTCATTTAGGTGACCTTACATGTTCTTTAATTTTTCTTGTAGGTTTAAGAATAGTTCTAATGTTTCTATTTGTGACTGCTTCTATCAATTTCAAATTGAAGTTTTTCACAAATTTACACTTACATCATATTTTGATTAAATTTGTTTTTTGACTGACATTTTTCATTGTTAACCTTCGACCGTTAGAGGGCGTTCTGGTTTGTCAACTTCAAGACTGTTTAACAATATTTCATTTTTGACTGATCTAGCTATTCTTTACTAAAATTGTATTCTGTAGTTGGCTTTATACGTTTTCCAAACTGTTATATTAATAGCAGGCTGATGTTTATGTTTTAATTTTTCAACTTTCACGAAATTGTTTTGTCTTTAAAAATTTTATTAGAAAATATTGCTACTGACGAAGATAACTGTAAGTGTTACCGAAACATTTAGATAGATTGTATAACCTTGATATACAAATACACCACTTAAAAACCCAAAAAGGAAGTATTTTAAAATCTAAAATCTAGGGCAATTTAAGACCAAAATTACCAATTTTTATTATAAATTGTTATTATTTATTAATAATTATTGAAAAATGTACTCTATTTCCTCTATTGTCCATTGAAAGAGGAATACCGATGGAAATAGTTATTGAATGCTAATGACATGAAGATTAGGATATCAAGACATGAATGGAAATTCTTTCTATTTATTGAAATTTGGTAATTAGTCACGTACCAAGCCAGTCTAATTACTGCCGGTTTGTGATTAATACAGATTCAGAAACATTTCAGCCTCCATATCAAACATAAAATTCCACCGAAAAAAGTTGAAGAATTCATAATGAAACTGGAAGGAACTGGGCTGTAGCTAAACCCTTCGTTGCCGCAAGCTGGGTCACACAACGCAGCGTTTGTGAAGATGGGCCTCCTCAGGACTATTCTGTATATAGTGGAGGTAAAACGGTCATTATGAAGCCCGATCAAATTCTCGGATTTACACGTTTTGATGTCTATACAATCATATTGTGCTGATATATACATGGGTAGTTGTCGAGCGTCGGGCTCAACAAGGTTTTTCCGCTCAAGAGCGTATTTATATATATATATATATATATATATATATATATATATATATATATATATATATATATATATTTATATTTATTATGCCTAACTAACTTAACAGTCGCATGTAAAGACTCATCAAAGGGGATAGGGTTCAAAATTTAGAAGACACTTTAAAATTATATGATAAAGTAAATTATTAGTTTGTTGAATTATATTATGATTTTGAATATTTATAATTATAAGTAATGTAATTAATTCACATTGAGTTGTCGCCCATTTATATTTTATACTAACCAATTTGTTGTTGTTGTTTAGAGAAATAGAATTATAATTTTTAAATTGCATCGATATATGTGCAACTCCCTGTACATAAAAAAAATCTTCAAATGTATATCTGAGCATGCGCTATGAATACGCATTCATATGACCTTTCATTAAAAGCAAAAAGAAAATACGCCATATACATGTAAGTATAAATATGTTTGAATTTAGTAAATATTATAATAACCATTTAATTTTAGCTCAATTAATGTTCCCTTTGGACATGCATACAAGTTGTCGCACATCATGTTTATTACAAAGTATGGAAATCATTAACACACCAATGAAAATATCAATGTCAACAATAACATGCATAAAGTTATTACACTCACATGAAAATGGTCTCTTTATCTTCTTCACGCTGATGTAGTTGACCGTAGAAAACAGCTCCTTCGAAATCCAAATCTGCTTCTTTGACATCCAAATTTGCTTCTCTCTTAATGGTTATTCGTTTAAGTAGGTTTCACTAATATTTCTTCATATTGATAATTCTTTATTTTCAAGATCATCACACTTTATTAGTTTTATTTCAAAATAATTTTTGAAATGCATCAATAGTTTGAAGGTTATTTAAATTAAACACGCTTCCAATAATTAAAATGATAGAAACACGGAGAAAACACAATTAACAAAATCCATATCCAACGTAAACAAAATTAAAAAAAAAAAACAATGTCGAATCTCCGGAAAATATTTTCACTCGCAGCTGATAACCACCGAATTTTATTTAAAGGTAAACTAACCTTAATTTAATAATTACCCACAAATGAATATCACTGTTTTGAAAACACTGCCGATACTAAAACCGTACTTTACTTTTATTGAAAGTGACGTTATTTTGTTTAAAATATTTTCGAGAAAAAATTTGGCAACATCTTGCTTTAGCAAGCTGTTGGAACAGAAAAAAATTGAGAGAGCTACTAATCCTTCAGCACTTCTATTTATATGCAAATCATTAGAAACCAATTCATCGATTGTTATCAACAACTATTTTAAATTTTTCCTCAATTCTGATTGGCTAATGCTTTTCTTAAATTACAATTTAATTTCAAAAGCCATAACTTTTGAACCCCTAAATATATCTTAAAATTAACAACATTTTGGAATCTACATAATTTCCTATAAAATAAATCCAAACATGAACTAATTCCTCCAATTATTAAACATGTTGATTTTTACATTGATTTATTGATTTTAACTAATTTTATGCACTTTTAGGCCTGGAATTGATTTCCACATGAATTAGGATGCTACTAATTAAAATATACATCCTTTAAATTCTATCGGCCAATTTGAAAGGAAAATTATCTGAAATTTATACACCCTTAAAACTAAATTTGGTAAAATAGTCACTAATATAGTGAATTGTGACTTGAAATTGAGGCTACTTTACTATTTTTACCTGTTATAATTTATTTTGGCCAAATTGTCCCAATCTATAACAATTTACATAATTTTTGTGAGGAATTAACATAACCTCAATTCAATACAATAATTTTAAATGTATAATTTTACACTCTTGAGCATTTTAAATCTTTGTGAAAGTGTATACCTTAATGTTTATGTCTTAATTTAATTTATTCTCACACTTTTGGAAGTTTATAAGTTCTTCTAAGACTTGTATATAATTGTTGGATATCACTAATTTAATAGTCTGTAATATGTTAATTAATCACAAATTATTCCATTGATGCTGGCTCATTTATGTTAAAGATCTAAATCTGCAATTTAATAAATTACCAATGTTATTATAAATTTTATTTTATTTAATTTTGAAATGTACTCTATATTTCGTTTGTCGCATTGAAAGAGGAATACCGTTTTCAAATATTATTGAATGCATACAATGAAGATTGTGACATTGAATAATATTCCTAGTACTAGTTTTGAACACGTTTGGTTAATCTACGGTCACTGTACCAAGCCATGTCTAATTACTGCGGATTTGATTAATGCAGATTCAAATACATTACCTACATAAACATAATAATTCACGAATAGTTGAAGAATTATAATATAAGAACTTTATATACCATTCGTTGCAATGTTAATCAATCGTCTACCTAATATTATAGATCAATTATATATATATATATATATATAGCTATAGGACTATATCGAAATGTATCATTTGTACAAATTAATGATATTTCTTGCTCAATGTGCGATTACATAGCTATACTAATGAATATATATATATATCATCTCATATATATATATATATATATATATATATATATATATATATATATATATATATATATAGAAGTCTATAGAGAGAGCAGAGGATCACCAAACAGAAGACTCGTTGAAGACCGTTGAAGAAGATGTCCGCCCCAGATCTATTAGCACCGAAAAATTCGTGTTATAGAAGCACAAACCAAAGAAGACATTAATGCATCGCCCTACAACATCTACACCAACCGCCAACGCTTTTGGAGCCCTTGACGACACAAGGTACCGCCTAGAAGCCACGGGAACGGCCGTTACCAGGGAGAGAGAGTCCCCGGTAATCCTTCATCTTAAGGAGAACTGGTTCACTTTCTCTCGAGAACTGGACCTACGAGGAATCGCTTTTACAAAAGCCAAGTCTATTAGCGATGGATTCAGGATACAGCATGCCAGAGCTAATGAGCGTGACAAACTGATGCGGTATATAGGTAGGCATGGTACTCCGCACTATACCTATTAGGCAACCAGAGAACGTACGTTCAATGTGGTTTTACGGCGAGTACCTGTAGAAATCCCGGGAAACAACGTTTGTTTAGACCAACATCCTACTTCTAGTTTCAGACTGAAGAAACCAGAAACACCGATCCCGATTCTGATAGTGACTCACCCAATAGAAGAGGACCTAAATAAGGTATGGCAGGTAGACTATGTGGTTTGTCTTCGTACCTCCATAGAAGACTTGAGGCGAAAATACGGCATCGGGCAGTGTCACCGGTGTCAGGGATTCCATCACGCACTGCGTTGCTGTAGGCCGGGTTAAGTACGTGAACTGCGTAGGTGATAACGCGGCCAACTTCAGGGGATGCCCTAACTTCCCACGTCTCCTGTAACCCCAGCGGAAGATGTGCCACGCGCAGCGACAGAAGTGGACAACGCCGACAAGGACATCCTCTCACCACCGAAACGGCATCAGTTACACCCGAGTGACGACAGGCCTGCTCATTTCGCCTTATGGTTCGACAGTATATTGGGCTTCCTCAGAGGTCTCAACGTGGAAACGGCCCTACTTGTCATCCACAAGGTGGCAGAGGCACTAGCGAAGGTGCAATCTGGGACTAACCTGTGAGAGTGATCCTCACGCACGTCAAGAGGTGAGTACCCTTTTTGGGTAATCATTCTCCGGAACAGTGACGAGACAGGATACTCCGGATAAGCATATAATATCGACTTCATAACTATTTTCTGTCCTAATCCTATCTCCTACTTGCTCTGTACGTTCTGAACGTAGAGAAATTTCATCCTACAAGTACACAATAATACCCCGCTGTCGTGACTACCAAACGTTATTTGATATAGTTCAACTACCAAACCAATCAAGTTCTTTTGGATACCAATATTCAACATCATCAACCGTTTGCTTGTCAAACAGACAGACGCCGACAGTCCTGTACGAGCGTTTAGAGTGAACACTCGTTCAACAGGGCGGTTAATCAGACAAGTTAGACAAACAAATGAGTTGCTTTTCGGAGAAAATACAAAAAGAGAACAGACAACCGATGTGAATACTAATTAAAATTAACATTTCTTTTGTAGGGTATTTCAGGCATCTCACCGGATTTATGTGGTTATAACTACATAGATCCGGCCCCGAAGCCACGCCGTCCTCCTGAATCATGCCGACAACAAAGGATACGATAGAAAGTAAGGATAGTGACGACAACAGAGAACATGGAACAAACGATAACTTCCATACGGTGATTACAGACTACTAAAGGGAAAAACAGAAAACCCAAATTCAGGAATCCAGCAGCAATAAAAGAACTCAAGGCTAAATGTGAACAATTTGAAGCCAAACTCGAAGCAACCAACACTAACACAAACACAAATAAAACCTTACAAAAGCAAACATCGATCACCGCGACATAAAAAGAAGAGGAAAAGAGAAAAACCCAGTAAAACACCAATGCCGAACCTAGACCACGCCCGAGAGACAGGACAAAGGCTTAAGATGCAATGGAAGTCAAGATGGCTGATACCCAACTAGGAAGCGATGGAGACGCCCTCTCCGAAGAGGTAGGCTACAAGACCGTAATCAAGAAAGGTAGAGTTAAGAGACAACAGGTGAACGTCAAAGCGCCATGTCCGGAAATACCGTTCGGAAAAAACTAATTCCGCTATTAATCATCCACCGTCAGGAACATTACACGAAAGCAATAATAAAGCTAGCTTCAGTTTTTGTAACACCAAAAGCGATATGAACCGCCAAAGATGACACCAGAGTACTTTTCAGCACCGCTGAGGAGTATGGAATGGCAACAATTGCACTGGACAACGTCTGCGTGCAGTTCACCGTTTACTTCCTTGAAGAAGCCAAGCCACTTAAAGTGTCAGGAACGATCTAAAATCTATGGGGTCGACGTCTAGAAGGTTATCCAAATGTTTACCGGGCCTGAGCACAGGAAAACCGCTAAGGTACTGGTTCACCTCAAGACGAGAGAAAGGGCCAAGGAGAGCTTTAGGATCACAACAGTAGGATACATGAGGATGGGAGTGGAGTATCCCCGCAATAAAATTGGAATAAGGCTATACCACCAATTCCAACGATTTGGGCACACTGCCAGCGGCTGCCACGCTCCATCGAGATATGTGAAGTGTGCGGGGCCATATCACGCGAAGGAATGTACGGTGTTCCGGGAAACAGGAGAACTGAAGTGCTTCAACTGCACTGGGTGGCACACAGCCAACTACGGTAGAACACGACCACCTGAAGAACGACAAGAAGGCGGCACGCAAAAGGAACGCCCCCAGCACAACGAACATCAGACAGCGGGCAAGAATGACCGAAGAAGGAATAAACTACGCGCATATTGCAGCAGGAAACAAGAAACCGACACCACAAGAATCTGGAGACCAAAACTAAGCGGTCATCAGGAAGATCGTGAAGGCCCTCCGAGCAACCAAGCAAATAAAAAGAAAAAGCTCTTTACAAGAGGGAGCACACCAACGCCGCAATCAACCAAACGCGACCCACCACACCCAGTCACGGAAGAAGGGACAAAGACACTGAGATGACCCGACGCATAGAACCTCAATATCACCTCGGAGACCACAAAAACAAAGGTATTAGTGTATTTAATGTATTTCTCTCTTTCCTTACAGGTGCATGGAATCCACACAGTCTCAACCCGCTGAGACTGGTGGATCGGCTGTAGACTATCTAAAATATCCCAGGCAGATCGTCGCCTGGTGCACCGTCTATCTACCACACACGATACGAACTTTTTGCTGCGCTACATGTTTATATCTCCATACCCAACTTGTATCTTTATTATTCAATTCATTACTATGGTAACACTGTTTATTCTCTGTCATTATTATTACTTCACTTCATTATTGTAAATATTGTAGCTTACTGTTTGTTATTATTATTCGTGTTCATATTAGGTTAGGTATTTGCTCTTGTGATAATTTAGTTTAGATTAATTATTATTTGCATTAATATCCATTATATTATTATATTATTTGTGTTCTGCCTTCTTCTGAAATGAACACATGGTCATGATAGAACGATTTTGGTAAGTGGTGAATCCTGACTCCAATGACATTTGTGTTGTAGTAAACGTGTTTTTCCACAAATATCGTCCAGGTAACAGTTCTATACAGGGTGTCCCGCATAAGAACCGAGAAACTTGAATGGGCTATTCTACAGAACATTTGCAACAAAAACGTTCCTGCAAAGCACTGTCCGAATCTAAAAAGTTTCTTAGTTATGAAGGTATTTAGTTTTCTTAACATTTTATGACAACGTCATAGAATGCATCGTATCTTTCTTGAGATTAAGCTTAGAACAAACCTGAACTGTGCGTTTGAAGGACAAATTAACATTCATTCTAAAGGTCTTAAATATTTCAAGTGCGAGTTGGACTAGAACCGAGCAAAATTTGTAAAATGTTGCCTGGTGTGTTAAGATTTAAACCAGTATATCATAGTGTAAGGTGATCGCACATGAAGAGGGTAAATCTTTGGCAAATGATGAAACCATCGAATTCCAGTTATGCTGACGAATCTTAATCATAAAGCGAAGTAAACAATATTTTGGAGTGAATTCATAAAAAAAAAGTTTATTTAATCTAAAAAACAATAGCGAAAGGTTATATCAAATCTAAAAAACAAGTAAACATAGAAAAAAGCATGTATTTAACTAAGAAATCTGATGTAAATTTTCAAACTACCCCCAATGTTCTGCATGCATAGCCGATATCGCTTACGAACTGAATCAATAACACTGCGTAGCGCTGCCGGATTGTCCATTAAAAGGTCGCAACACGCATTCGATACACTAGTTCTTCTCGTGTCCTTGTTCTTCCCTCATAGACCCTGGATCTTTAATGTCCTCAAAGATAAAAGTCCAGTGGCGTTTAGTTGGACTTCTTGGCGATCACCGAACCGCCAGATTCATTTATTTCAAAAAGGTGTATTCACCCAGTTTCCAATTATTGTGAAGTTATGCGCAGGACAACCGTCTATCTGAAACCATAAATTTATCGGCCTACGCAATAGCATGTAATCAAAAGTATCCATAATCTCTTCGTTTTCGCTAAGCCGATGGGGTAAAATGATACGACGAAAAAGTTCATTCCAAGCCAAACCTTAACATTTACCCGAAACTCGACTGGATAGAAGTGTTATTTTGCAATGGAAATTTCCATCACGCCATTGATGTGAATTATGAAAATGTACAATCTCTGAACAAGTAAATGTGGCTTCATCAGTCCACAGAATTTGATCTCTGCCCCAGATTCTTAACATATTTCCATACTAATTGCAAACATGCATTAATTCTTCGAAAAACAAGCTTTGAACTCTTAAAAAATAGTATGGGTGAAGTCTACTTCTTTGTAATACTCCGAGCACCTTGAGGTGCCCGAAGGATCCCGTTCTTCTTCGTCTAGAACTGCCACAGATCTGTCAAAGGATCTTCAATTGCACCACCTTCTCTTGTTTCGTGGTCTCGCAGAACATCTTCCCTGCACGAATGAATAATAATACAAAAGTACCTCTATGCGAAGTACGTCGAACCGGGAAACGTACTGCATATCCCGGTACTCCAAATTAGAGAGCATCGTTATTAATTATTTGGGCTTTAGTAGTAGGTGCCTCTCAAAATAAAGTATGTCAAACTCCATAAGTTTCAAGGAGGGTTAGATCCCTACCTGGTTATTGAAATTTGTTTATGTTACAAGTAAATTTATTTTATTCTGATCTTCTTTAAAAATATTCCGATTTGTAGGAAGAAAAAACAAGTTTTGAAAAAAGTACAAGTTTTTTTTCACAAATTCCTTCCAAAATATTGATAGCTTTGCCTAGTTATCAATGTAGCGTTATCTGTCGATAGACCAAAATTCGGTCCAGCTTATATCCGAAATATTCCACAATGAATTTTTCAGAAAAATAATAAACTTTAATTACTTTTCCCTCTCCCCAGCTTTAACAAAAAAAAACTAATTATATCTCCCACCCTTATAATGAGCCTTCATTTGTCTTTCAAATGCACTGTGCAGAATTTTTTTAAGTTTAATCTCAAGGGCGGTATGACACGTTTTATGAAGTTCAGTCAAAAAATATAAATACAACTAAAAACTTGTAACAAACCTTTTCATGTATGCTTAAAATTTACGTTCTTATTCGCAACTTAAGTACATTTCGTGCAGCATTAGTTGAATACCTTATTGGCGTAAAAAATGTCTTTTAATAAATTATTTCAATACGTCTGCACATCCCTTCCGCGTTTTGAGTCATTTTCGGTCATTAAGCAGGGTTACTTTCAGCGCCCTTCATTCATTGCTTGAACTACGTGTTTAAGTAGAAGCCATTTTCGCTTTGTTTAATTTTTCAGTTATATTTATATTTATATCATGAGTTTTTAAATAAATCATACGGAAATTTGAGATATTTACATTTAAGGCAACTCAACTTTAATTATACTCTTACCACTTATTTTACTTTGGGTTTAATTTTATTTTAACGTTGACTTTGCAAGATGGTGCAATAGTTTTGCTAATACGAAGTGGGATTTCAGTTACCAATTTTACTTTGAACCATACAAAACCAATTCAGTTTGGAGGTTTATAAAGAAATTTCCATATATTTGGAATTACCAACATATCAATCTGATGTTCATTTCAACTTCCATTTAAAATTGCGCAATAAATTTAAAATGATGAGTCAACAGCATCTCCTCATCTACTGAAGTTTCAGTGACACTCAAACTCTAAAAGAAATTACCTCAGAAATTACCTCAGGTATTTCATATTGTTAATTAATTCACATTACAGTTTAAGACAATCAATTAAGAATCATTAACATTGGTTTTTAAGAGATCATCCACGATAATGAAAATTAAGTATCGCAATAAAACGCATTGGTTTCATTATTTTTTACTTGTTATTTTCATGAGTTTCTTGTGACTTTTCTATTTTTAAGGTTTATTTATTCCTTAAAAACAAATTGGCGTCCAAGATTACATTATTTATTTTCAGGTTTGAAGCAACACTTTTTTTTGTAAAGCGAAAATATCTAAGCAATTCTATTTTTGTTAATAAGCAAATCAAATGTTATTGAACCTGGACCTATTAATCTACCGACGGACAAAGTGGAATAAAATCATTTAGTTTATAGCTCTGGGCTAGAAGTATTTAATCATAGCTGGATGAATTATTTATGCGATACCCGTGTTTAAGATTACCTTGTCAACTCAGCAACCTTTGAGATTCGCACAGTGCTTTAAATGAATATTCGCCGTTCTTATACACGACACCCTGTATATTATTATGTTGCATGCACAAAAATCATACACCAAGTATAAATGTTGTGCAATTACGTTATTGAGTGGCAAGTTATATGAATTGATTACCATTCATTAATGTATAGGTAGTCTAAAATTAGCTATCTACCTAATATGAAACAACAGTTACAAAACACTCATAATACAGATTAAGTCTAATATTATTTCGTAAAGTGTTTAATTCGTTGTTAGTGAAAACAGCTGAATTTATTTATTTAGTATCTTTTTTTATGAACGAATAAGTTTAAAGGTGAATATGTAATCAAACATTAATACTAATTTTATTATATATATATATATATATATATATATATATTGAGATGATCAGAAAGAGGTAATATAAGTATCGGACAGCTTAAATGACATTTGGGTAATAAAAAGGGGTGATTTCAAGCTCGATACATGTGCAAGACACTATTTTATATAAATCCGGTTCACGATGTGATTAAAATAAATTTGTTTGGTATAAATTAGTCTGAATATTATTTACTTAGTTTGGTTTTATCATAAAAAGCAATTTGCTGCTAACAAAATTGTCAAGAATGTTAAATATAACCATTTTCGTAAAGTCATTTTAGTATTTCAATTATTGCAATAAAAGTCAATTTTTCAAGGGTAATTTGGCAAGTGAACACTTTACAGGTGTTTAAACATGAACTATATAGTTAGGATTATGTTAGGGATAGTGTATAATTAGTTTTTGAATGCAGGAAATACAAAAATTTCATAAAAGGGTTATAATATGGACAGTTTAGACATTTTTCGCACATATTTTTGGAAGCGAATTAGTGACAAAAATTATGTTACAAGTTTCACAATAAGAACAACACATAGAACATTTTGGCATAAAGACATTTATAGTGGTGTACATTTATATAGTGAAATATTTCATAAGAGTGTTAGACGATGAGACTTTTTCAATGCAACACTATATGACATTATGCATTGCAAATAGTTAGTGAAAATAATAAAGACAAGAAGTACAAACCTTTAACATAACATTTCAAGTGTTAAAAAATTTTTAAATATGAATTATTTTCAATTTTAGATTTAAGTTTGGTTAGGTTATAATTTTAGGTTTTTACATAATTTTATACTTTTTTCACATTATTAGACTTAGATTTTGCTCTTAAAGCAAATAATAGATGTTCTTTCTTAATATAGCACAGTTTTTATAAGGATACAGCGCTTTTCACCGCAAAATTGTGTTAAATCTGAGGTGAATTTAAGATAAAATTACAAAAGCTTAAAATTTCTTTAAATTAAATATTTCGAACACAAAAAGTATGTGTTCTTGTGTAAAATTTCTCAAATTCCATTTTGCAATTAGATTTAGTATAGCTTGTAAGTGTAAATAGTTATAAGCTTATTTAAGTTAGATTAAGTTACTTCGTATATTAACTTTAGGAACTATAGCTTGTTAGGTGTCTTTTTGTTCAAAATTTTACGTAGTTTTCATTTCTGTTTTTAATTTTTAATTTCGATTATGTATAAGAAAGTTACGGCCAAATTTCCATTTGAGTCCAATTTGTAATATAGGTCCACCAATCATAGCCCTAGTTACTTATGCAATATGGCTGTAAAAAAAATGAATTTTTGGTAACAACCAGAAAGATATAAAAGGAAGTGCTCTGGAAATCAATCTCTCTCTAGAATTTGTTCAAAGTGTAAAAGGTTAAAACAGTGTTGTGAAATTTGTGTAAAAAAGTAAGTTCATAACCTAATTTAAATTTTCGTCAAGAAGTTATATTTTACGAAGAATACTTTCGAGAGCATTTGTTTTTATATCGACGGTTTAAAATAAATAGTTCGGTCTCCGATACCTGTCGTTTTCGGAAAATATTTTGTACGTGTTAATTTGTGTCACGATTTTGTAAAGATTTGCTTTTGTGTTATCAAACTTAAATTAATTCCGTTATACCAAATTAAAACCCACTTTTATTTGGTTAATGTTCTTTTATTTCTTCGGACAATTTCTTTTAAACAAAATTTGAATCGGCATCTAAAAATAAAAGTGTTCATCAACAAAAATTTTGGATATTTAAACATTTCTTTAAACGATATCATTCATTAAGCTTTAAAATTAATTAAATAAAAAGTTACCAAAATAAAATAAGTGGTTGGAGTTTGCTGATTTCGAAGAAAACATCTTAAGTTTTGGAAGTTGGTGTCTTCGACAACCAAGAATCGAGTTAGCTTTATATGGGTGATGGTAACAACTGTAATCGAGTGGACATTGCTTGCATCCAGTTGGAGTTATCCGAAGACATCAATCTACAGTGAGGACAGTATATGTGAGTCACAAATTTTAATAACCCTACTTATTGTGGACATTCTTTGATAAATTTCCTGCAAATTAATATTTGTTACATATATGTTTTTGTTTAGAATTTTAAATATTTACTTGTGTAAACACCTGTAAAGGTATTAATTTATTTTCTTTTTCTAAATTTTCATTTTGGATCTAAACATTAAATTTCTAAATTATTTATTTGACATTTTCTTGACAGCTTTAATTTCACTTAAGTTCATTACAACGCATGTGTTGGGATTAAATTAGATTCAGGATAATTTTTATACTTTCATTATAATTCTATAAAGTTGTATTTCATATACACATTTCCAGATTCAAATTTTAACTTCAAACTAAATTACTTGAACTCTATCCCCATTTGAGATTGAGCTAGTCCGGTGCATATAATTAAAATTTAAATATTACTTCAATCATATTATTTTTATTAAAATTCAAAAAGTTTTTCCCAAACTAAATAATTATTTCCCTCATAAATTTATAAGTCGTCATCATTACAAATTATTGGTGCATATATCCCTCAAATTTAAAATAAGTCGCCATTTAAATCATTCTTCATTCAGACATTACTAATATATATATATATATATATATATATATATATATATATATATATATATATATATATATATATATATATATATATATATATAATGCTTACCTCGAGTAGGATTTGAACCTAAGACATCTAGTTTGCTAGAGTAACGCTTTAACCATATGAGCTATTGAGATACAAGCCCCAATCGATGTAAGTTTTGTCTTTATGTATACAGAACTCGTGTTAAATTGTTATAAATTTACATCGATACGGGCTTGAATCTCGATAGTTCCGATGATTAGAGTGCTCCTCTAGCAAAGTAGATGTCGTAGGTTCAAATCCTACTTGAGGCAAACTTTTTATTTATGTATTTAATAAAATTAATAATAATTTTTAATTATTTATGTAGTGTTCTAAAATAAAAACAGGGGTGCATGAATCTACTTATTCAGTTTTAGTTTAAACTTTCATTTTGAAATAATTTTACGTAAAGACAGATTATACTTTATTTATAGTTCTTATGCATCCATTAAACATTAGTTCACTATCATAAGGCTCAGTGAACAGTTTTAATTTTATTATTTAACAAAAAAATGAGTGGCGCCTGACCCATTCATATCTGATTTATGTCTATGCATGTTATCTCTGGAGACCCTTGCGTCAAAGAGCTCCCAATTTTCAGTTAATTACATTTCTATGTGTTGATATTACTGTACCTTAATAATATTTTTAATTTTGTTTTATACAATAGTGTTATTTGTTTTAAGTTGACTCGGATGGAAATTATATTTATGTTATAAGCTGGCTTCCGATTAACAATTTTGATTTGTCAGAACACTTACAAAGATTACGCTAGGCTTGTTGCCACGTTTACGTTTGTTTAAGTAGTGCCTCTAAAAGGGCCAATGTTGAAGGATATAAATTAGGTTTAGGGTTACGTTTATTTCACAGATTTGGTGTGATCTCGAGACTGCAGGATTACTATACTAATAAAAGTTAGTAACATGAGCAAAAGCTCATAGTTAATAGAGTGTACGTCTTGGAGTGTAATTCCAGATTCCATCATAAGGACTGGGGAGGCACACGTTTTCAAGGGCTCAATGCAAGTTTAGTTCATTTATTCCTTTTTGCCTTAATCAGCGCTTACGCCTTGTACTTACCTACGTTTCAATAGATGGTAAGATAGGGTCGCGCCTACATTTAATTAACCCAAATACGACGAAACCTATAAACTTTATCAACGACGCGTTATTTTATTACCCATGGCCATCTTGGTGAATTTAGCATATATTTTTTTGCCAAAACTAGATCATTTCCGTTATATACGTGACAATTACAAGAATAGTCCAAAAACTAAGATTATTTTTCTTTAGAACGTGATAAAATACTCCAAGAGTGAATTCCAGGGCAAAATAATGTTTATTAAAGAGATTCGTTTCGATTTGAAACTTTATTGTGGAAGAAAATCTTCCGTCACGTATACGTGTGACCCTTTCTACTGCAGTATTTTTCTTTTTGTACGAGACTTGATTGTAGATAACGACCAAGCCTTTTTTTAAACACCGATAACGAGAAGTATTCGGGAAGATGTAAAGCAGCGACATGGTAGTATCTAATCTTTACGATATTGATTAACATGTTATATTACAAATGCTTCTGGGACACGATTACAAATTTTGTTTTTAAACTTACTACGCTAAATATTACTTTACCCAGGCACTAAAAGTGTATTCTAACCCTAACAAAAGTTTGACATCTCACTCTTGGTCATTTGTTAATAAATGTTGAGTTACTGACGTTTTTTGCCACTTACACACAGATTGACCGAGTTGTTTTTGAAGTAATTTGGTGGTTGAATGTTATACTTTAATATAGCTACCTCTACGCTGATCAGCTTGCTGGCAACCTTAGCGTTTACATTAACTTGGTCTTGTGTAGATTTTTAAACGACTAATTGGTATTACATATTGAGTAGGTAACATCTTATTATTATATTTTAATAGTTAAAAAACCACTTTTCATAAAGAAAGAATACAGCATACCTGATTGTGACGTATATAGTTTATTTGGGTGATCAGCTTGAAACGGTATTTAAAATCGTTCAAACTACGTGAATTGCGGAGTCCAAGAAGCAGCTTTCGTTACGAAGAGAGGTGGTAACCGAGCTTTAAGTAAGTAGGTTTATTTTTCACAGCTGAACTATTTCTGATTTGTTTATTTATTTACCAATGTGAACAAATATCCAAGAGTTTGAATTTAAGCCACCTTCTTGTAATTTTATAAAATTGTTGTTCACTTTTACCCTTTTGGGATATAAATAAAAATTTTTGTATATTTGGCTAACCGTATATACCTACGTTTTAACAACAGGTCTGATCCAATATTTTCTAGGAGGATTTTATTACTTTACACTTTGGGTAAGATACTAGCATATGTTCTATTAAGGTTATCTATAGTCATCTCAGTTTAGTTCCAATTCGTGTAAAACCCTTCACTTGTAACGTTGAATTTCAGGTTGTGATAGTCACGATATATTTGTGTTACGTCAAAAAAGTTTGTTACAACTTTTGTTTGGGTTTGAATAGTTTTATTTTTCTTTTCACTTTCCACGTACGTCTGTTTTGAAGATTGATTTTTAGTAAGGGCTTACGTAAAATTGAGTAAATATTTAACTTTCCTGTGGTAACGTACATTGTACTGCCTTCTTGTGTTAGATTTTGAATATGTAATTATACAGTTCTGCTGAATTTTAAATATTGGAACCAGTTGATATCTGTACAAATTGAACATAAACACCACCTAAGGTAAAATGTAAAAAATAGGGCTTTATTAATTTAGAGTATACCAAATGATACACATATACAATTTATTTCAACAATTAGAATTATTTAAAAATAACAGCATAAAGATGTCCTCCATTTTATCGCAAACATTCCAGCAATCGTGAACGAAGGTTACTCATCACATTTTGAATTGTAAGTTCCCGGAGGCGGCGCTGACTAGAAGCGCGTGACTTGAAGTATCCCAGAGAAAATAATCACACGCAGAGAGACCTGGTGATTTGCCTAGCCGTGAATGCCTCTGTTCTTGGTAATTATGTGATGGTGGGAGGCATAAGTATGCCATGCCAGCCGGATAGGTTGTACCACCCTTACCATGGGCTCCTTAATATTGGGTGTCTGATTTTCTGAGCTCGGTAAGGGCTGTGGTCACCTTTTCCTTACCCTGAATCTATTTTCATCCTATTCTTCCTTTTGCTTTCACTGTCTTTCTATCGGATTGAAAGTTCAAAATTAAATAATAAAGATGGCTGTGGTTTTTGGGGTAATAAATACCGGACGTAGAATCCTGCCGCGTTCGGATACCCAGGATGGCACGACCCAAAAATCTCGGCCATCGGAAGTACTCACTTTCTGAGCCATTATTGTAATATTGGTGGTATCAGATCTAATATTAACGCAGTTAGCATAAGTAAAGAGGAAGTGATGACTATAGATGAAGAAATAATGCAAAATGATTTTGTGGGAAACCAAAAACTCTTCCGTAAATGGGTCAAAAATGCCAAACGTGGCCCAAAACAGAACGCTGCCGGAGTGATGAATAAGAGCAACGAAATAATATGGGATGATTGTGAAGTGACGAAATTCTGGCAAGAACATTCCGGAAAGTTGTGGTGCAGTGAGGAAAATAAGACTGAAGAGTTTAATAAGGAGAATGTAGAAGAAACAGTAAATGAAACTGAGGGATAGTGGAAAAGTGCCGAGGGATTGGAAGAGCGCGATTATTGTACCACTGTATAAGGGTAATGGGAACAAGAGTGATTGCAAGTACTACAGGGGAATAAGTTTGCTCAGCGTGCCTGGTAAAGTATTTTGAGGAATACTGATTGATAGAGTACGAGAAACGACACCAACTAAGATTTGGGATGTGAAGGGTGGCTTCATGGCAGGGAGAGGATGTGTCGATCAGATGGTCGCTCTCCAGCAGGTGATCGAAAAGTGTAAAAAGGAAACTGCACTGTATGTTTGTAGACCTGGAGAAAATATATGACCGAGTGAATAGGTAGAAGCTGTGGGAAACATTAAATGAGTATGTCGTAAGAATGGGTCTAGTAAACGAAATAAGGGCAGTGTTAGAGAGAGGGGGTGTGAATTAATACGTTAATATTGCGCAAGGAGTGCAGCAAGGCTGTTTGATGTCACCGTGGTTGTTCAATGTATACATGAATAAATGTGTTAAGCAAGCATGTACCGATACAAATGGTGTAATGGTTAGTGAAGCAAATGTACGAGTTCTGGTATATACAGTCTCATTAAGCGAGAATACGGTTGATCTGTTACAGGTGAAAACGGAAATAACACCGGGAGTTGGAAATTTGCTTACTAGCCCAGTGAGACATAAGGGTCGTAAGAGTGTTGTAGATTTTAATATCTAGGGTGGCTTGCCGTATTACCGTAAGTTGTAAATCGGGGTAATCATAATTAAAGAAAAATAGTCAAAACGTCGTGATAATCGGCGCCAGATTGGAGAGAGCATACCTGGACACACGCAATGTACAGTCAGCTAAACAGACAAAACTCTCACGTACATTACCCGGGCTTTACCTTTGGGTGCACAATAGTGAAGGTCTGGGATCTCTACCTACAACGAACTACAAAATAGCCACACACCTTCAAAGTAATCATGCGTGTGATCAAATCAGCTGTTGGGTTAACGGCCTTCTTTAACCTATTTTTACGTTACCCACCGCATTTAAACAACAAGAGTTACGCAAAAACTAACATTAAATATTTCATTGATTACTGCAAGTACACGGGAGCAAATTAATTATTTAACAAATCAACTAACTCAAAGAAACACAAACACAAACTCAATAATCACTATTGAAAACACTTAATTTGTAACGTTAAATAAATGCTCTATTAAAAAAATAAATGTACCACTTTAGATCGCGAATTTGCCATTGGAGCACTTTCAAACAAACAACATTTCATAAACAAAACTAACTTCGACCTAAAACACATTATACTTAAATTTTAAAACACCAATTTCCATGTTAATAGCTTTCACCGCTGGTAGGGAGGAGAGCATGAATGGTATTCATAAATTCAGAACACTGTCAATATATTAAATAAAACAAAATAAATAATTATGCATGCAATATACACCAACGCGAGTTCAGATGCCTTATTGTCTTGAAATTATAATTCGTAATAATCGCTTAAGCGAAATCAAGGTTGCAAGGTATCTTCCTCTAATCTTAATGTAATTTAAATTTTCAGTGTAAAGAAACCTCCAAAAAAATACGAAGATCAATTCTGATCATTTAAAAATTAACAATCCCATGTCGTGAAATGTTGAATACAATTTACATACAAATAAACAATAATAAATCGTTCAATGCACGGATGAAAGCAATTTGTTATAAAAGTTAATGGCTTGAAGCATTCAAATACAAAACAAAGCGTTCATCCGCTTGTAACTCAAAAACTTGATATTCACATAAAACCAACACAAACAAATTAAGTAAGCAAACAAGCGGATTACCTCCTCGATATTTCTCTAGGCCTTTTCGACCCCTCCACAGCAAAATCAGATTAGATGTAAACAGCCCCCACGTTATAGGACCCTCGGGATATGATCTCTCGTGGTACCTCTTACTTTGTAGTCAATTGCAGTAATCCCCATATGGCAAGTTCACTAACTTTAAGATTTTATCTAGCTGGCTAACGAATTTATATACACAGAAATAACGCGTCCTGCTGACATTAACTATTACACCTGACATTATTTACACGAAATCTTATTATTATACTTATTTACAAAGGTTCTATATACAGTGAGTTCTTTGTCTATTTACACAGCTGTACGGAGAAGCACGGAAGCAAGGGATCGGCTCACACTTTACCTTGCCACTCAAACTAGTAAAAATCCGCAAAAAGCGAGCAATTCTTCGAAGACAAGGAAGCACTACCATAAACACGATCCTAATCTCGAATAATTTCGAATACGGTAAAGGTTTTGCAGACCACGGTAACACCAACCCAAAGTTCCCCACAACGCGAAGGGGCGCGCCCCGCGAACCGTTTGGAAAGCCCGCGCACGCCGTAGGCAAGTTCTGTGCCACTCTACTTTCTACCTTCACTACATTTTACATCTCTGCTATCCAACTTAAGACTTACTAATTAACCGCGAAAAAACCTCTTTCTCCTCTGCACTTACACCATCTCTTACACACTTGCGTCATATTTTTTTAACACCAAGCTTTCACGCAAGAACTGCATTGTCAGCTTTCGTTCAACCAAAGCGGAATTATCCCATGAACTATATCGTGCACTATGCTTTCTTCAGGACATATTGTAGCTTAAATGCGTTTTTTCGCCTTCCGTGATGATCACTTTCAACTAACACGAACCGGTGAACATTATACAGAAAGATTCGTGGCACCTATTCCCAAAACTGTGCCTGAAACTGACGTTAACGGAAACTCGATACAATCGCATTAATATTTGTGTCCCACCTTTCTCCAAACCCTATTTTAATTGTACTCAACAACGCTTTTAATTTCAACTAAACTAACTGATTAAACTTTGAAAAATTTGAATGACAGTTTCAATTCCAACTAAATTAACGCCAACAAGAAAAACATTTTAGATACATTACGAAATTTAATTCAAACTACAATACGGAGGCAGAGCCCGTTTCCGAAACGTCGCGCTCGTAAAGCAAAAACTGTGAAAATAGACCGATCAACCGAACTAATATGAAACAGTTACAAAACACTTGCCATACGAAGTACAATACTAAGCTTTGCAACAAGCTCAATGAATTTTCAATAGCAAACGACAGGTCAATTTACTTCTTACTATACGACCATTTTAATACCAAAAATTCGATAACGTCAAAGCAAGAAAAGAAAAAAAATATGGCACCCAAACATTCACATATGATAGAGCTACGCACTGCTCTAAGAAAGCTTGATGCAGTCTCTGAGAGCATGTACCTAATGGTAAACGTGATAAAAAGCAAAGATTGTAGTGTTCAATCGGGAAGGCGAAAAGGAGAGTAGATCAGTTATCCGTCATGATGAAATGGTGGAAAAAGTGGAAAGCACGAGCGTAGCTGCGAAACGAGCAATATATAATGGCGTGTTTGTCCCGTCAGTACTGCATGGAAGTGAGACATGGGTATGTCAAAAAAAGCACAGAAAAATAAATGCCGTGGGTATGAGATTCCTGAGAAGCGCTTGTGTTAAAACGAGAAGGGACAAGATAAATGATAGATAGGTATAAAAGTAGTACACTACGTGGGTTTGCTTTCATCTAAATAATGAACAACGAAAGATTTACAAGGCTCTTTTATGTGTGTGAAGTTAGAAGTAAGGCCGGGCCTGGCAAGTGAAACCTGGCTGAATGCAGTAGAATGTATGATAAAAGAAAGGAAGACAAGGAGTTTTAAAAATAAAAGGGCTTATCAGAGACAATGTATGAATCTTGCGAAGCCAGGGAGGTATGCAGAGGTAGGAGAGCATGGAGAAGGATTTCTAAATAAACGAGGCAGGGATTGTTTTGTCTACCGCGCAATGGAATAACGTGAATGTTATGTTATATTACATTATTCCCTAGAATGTCGGATCACACCTTCATTTAAATTAAAATTAATCAATTCAATTATGACTCCAATTAACCCTGATACTTGTATATGAAGTGACGTAAATTGAAAACTTCCCTCTGTAAAATCCAGTTAAATAATCCATGACACCCGTAGATACACAGTTCATATCTAAATTTAATTAAATCCCATAGGTTTTGTCTAACTACACTCTTTAATATTATAAAAACCGGTCACATTCATTGCTTATTCACACCTGCTAATTGTACTCGTCTCAGTAATTCTCCGACTGACGATCAGCCTGTCACGAGCAGGAATCGAGCGGGAAAAAAGGACGGTTCCAGGAGAGACTAGAACGTCTCGTTAAGTTAAAATTTTAGAACGTCTTGCATTTATTAAGTTATTAATTAAATTAAAAATAATAACAATTGTAGATTTTAGATTTAAGTAATAAACATTTAATTTCCAACTCTATTTAATAGGCAACACGCACTACTAGCAGTAGTACCTAGTTGCTGACCTACACCCATCAAACATTCAACTTTTAATTATTATGGTGAAATAATTTTTTATACAGCTGCGAAAAAGAGGCAGTGCACCTTTACCTCCGAATAAACTGATTTCATAGAGAGCATTGTTTAATTGGCAAACTAAAATTTACTATGAAGGTATCCCTTAAAATTACAACTGAAGTGGACATAAATAACTATATTCGTACTATTAGGTTTATACAAAGTATAACGATTCTATATTGTCGCACTGACACCCCTAATTAAAAAGATAACCAGCGTTTTGGAAAAAAGTCTATGTGATTTGAAATACCAAAACGTAGTCTCCCCTAATTTATGATAGTTACCATAGTTGAAAGAGATGATATGATAACCAACCAACCACCATCCGCTCTTACATTTTAGCTTTATTTTAGTTATACAGTTTTCCCATTGCTGGTATTCAAACTTTTCTGTTTTCATGGAGCTAATCATGCATTGAATATGACAGAATACAAAGCATCACGTAAAAAAAAAGGTATACATACACTTGAAAAATGTAATTCGAATTATGACCACAAATTAATCAAAATGAAGCGCTAGTATAATAAATACTCGACGTATATCAGAAGCTTAAAGTTGGTAACAATACAACAATGGAGGAATTATAATATTGTTCGCGCTGTTGGTCAGTGCTGTGCTTTAGTACTAAATTAATACATGCTGTATTCTGCTGATAAATTACTATTGAAAGCGTATGATTGTTCTCAATACGTGGACTAGAAAGTAGAAATACCAGTATTGTAGACATTATATTAATGTCTTGCTTATTGTATATTTCGATCATACCGTGTTTGAATTTTACATCACGCTAATTTAATTCTTCAGATTTGATAAAACAAAGTAAAACGTGCATGATTTAGTAATTAATGTGTGTTAAATCTACTACCTAACAAATGCCCTGCACATTAACGAAAAGTGTTACTAATGTACTTTTGAGTGAATTCCTACTGCTTTGCGATGTTTGGTTGCAATATAAGTTGTATTAACTGTTTCTCAACCAGCTTAGTTCTTTTCTAAATATTGAACAATGTTGTGCTAAGTACGTAGCAAACGAACTTCGCTGGAATGTCAATGTTGGATAATGCTGCATTCCTTTCCAGAAAGCGTAACGGCGTTGTCCGTTTCGCGATACTTGGTTTGATGGTTTGTAATTGAGAAGGGGACTTATTTTACGTTTTCTGCCATATTTGTTTGAATCTGCGTTTTATGTAATTGGCTTACTATTTCAGTTGTTTACAACATTTTCCTTTTCTTTCGTGCTCTCGTTTGATTCGATTTTAACACGGCTTGGTATCTATATAAATTCTGTTGTGTATTGCAAGCCTGATAAGTGCTTTCTAGTAGAACAAACAGTCTAAATGATTTTTGCATTTGGGTTGAATGGTAAGGAGCACTAAAGAATGCACATACTAAAATGCACTTGATTTAATTAACGGAATACAGGCAATTATACTCTGTTTCATCCTATTTTGCACTAGGGCAGGGCGTGGAAATCTAGAGAGAGTACGGTAGTACTGTGAAAAGACCAAACAGTTTCTACCATCGCTTGATTTTTGATAAATGTAGGTTAAAGTAAAAATAATGCAGCGTTGCAACATAGTTGCTCACGATATTTAGACTTTGTTTGCAGGAAAATCGTGGAACCTCGAGTGATCTATTTAAAATATCTGATGTGGAACGCCACACGACCTTCCAACCTACTTACAAAATGGAAATTAAAAGAAATGAAGTAGTTTTAATATCCTTATAGTGTGTTACTTTCCAATAATGCATTTTTAAACACGTTCGAAGCAAAATAATGCCATAGGGCGTTATAAAATTAAACAGAATGCATAGTTAGGAATCCAAGGTGTCTGAATAAACTCGATTATATTTTTTGCTAAAATAAAAGTCAAACTCACTTTGTTTTTTACTAAAAATACGCATGACAATAAATATCAAAAATAAAATTCAATATCTTTTTGTAGTTGAATAACACACTAAAAGGGCATTAAATATAGAAGGCACCACGTGTGTTATAAGAATAATCCCTCAGTCAACGTACATCCCTCGGTCCAGAGGCTCTTGGGAAATATACTGTTGACCTCAGGGCATTATCATGCCCGTAACAACCTTGATACCTTAATTATTATAATAAAATTTTTTAAAGAATAATTATGCAACGTCTTTTACCAGAAGTTCATTACGACAATAGTCAACATTGTAAACGCAAAAACAATCATCTATGTCAAACAGATGTTTAAAACTTCACGAGAGACAGAGGTTAATAGACATGTAGATGTTAACTTAAATTAAAAGAAATGTAATAATTCTTTGCACGATTGAGGTTTTTAGTTTATTTACCATATCTGTTTCCAAGACAGTAGGATATGTTTACCGGTTGCGAAGCCCAACTCGTCGGTAAGTATATTACTTACAGACCTCTTTTACTTACCAACGTAAAATTATATATACTACCTATATTTCGCAACAATAAAAACAAAAAATTTGGACATTTCTATTTAAAACGTCACATTTGCCTTTTCGTAGAAATTAAATAATTTCAATTGTGATAAATTTAATACAATCGTGCAAAAAACAGTATGAGCATCACGAACATTAAGGGTTGTACCGGTCTTCAGCCAAATTGGAAGCTTCGCTATCGCTCAGCCTCCAAACATGGCCGTTGACCGGTAAACGTCCCTTACTGTTCTTGATACTCGATATAATATAATTTAAATTTTTTTAGGATAACTATGCAACCTCTTTTTTATACTTTCACAACGAAAACAGGCAGCATTGGAAAACAAAAACAATAATCTATGTCAGAATGACGTTTAAACCTTAATGTGAGATAGAGATTCATAGAAATAAATACCTGTTAACGTAAAAAAATTCCAAAGCCTGTAAAAATATCGATAATAGAGCTTCGGCATTTTTAATCATATTTGTTTAATCTTAACATTTGTTTCGCTTTACATTACAAAACTTTATAAGGAAAATTTATCTAAAATTAAATTTTCTTTAAAAAAACATCTACGCTTTTTCTCATAAAATTAATCGTTGTTCAGATAATGAAAAAATCTGAACCAACACATAAATTCTGCCTTTTTGCCGTGAAAAATTCCATACATTATAATTAATCGATATCATTAAGGTCTATATGTAGGTATTTTTATATATTTGAAATATGCAACTGTTTTAGAAATCTTTGAGAAAAACCAAAAACTGACCCTAATAACCCCCCCCCCCCTATCCGCAGTTGGATTTGTCCTAAAATCTAATCAGCACACTCACACGCACGCGCACGCGCACGCGCGCACGCACACGCACACGTACACGCACGCACTCAAGCGCACACGCATACGCACACGCACATTCACACGCACACGCACACGCACACGCTCACGCACACGCACACGCACATGCACACGCACACGTAGAACCACACGCACACGCACAGGTACGCGCACGAGCACATACACGCACACACCCGCACAAACACACACCCACCCACCAACCCACCCAGACCCACCCACCCACGCCCATGCACTAGCACAAAAATGGCAATAAAGGTTTTAATGTGTTATTTTTTAATTAATAACATTATGCATTATGCGGGTACGTATTAGTGAGTTTTAAGCTTGTAAATAGGTTTAAATGCACAAGGTATAATAATAATAATAATAATATGTTTATGATATGTATAATATAGGTGTAAAATTTAAACAAAATGGTGTAAATGTTTTAAAGCGTTCTCTATACAAATTGTTAAAATAACTAAAAGATAATGCGTTGACATTTAAATTTGGTATTATATAAAATAATTCTTAAAATAGTCTTATACTAAGAAATCATTAGAGTATAAATACTTGTTTTAAAAATGTATGTACAACTTTTTGAGAACCTCTGGTATTAAAAGGAATGCTGAAATGTGAACCAAAGATGATGTAATCTTCCCACCAATGTTGCGCAATATGTAGTATTTTCAATGTTTTACGTTGTAAAGTACACCAACGTTGAAATTACTTCTTACTAATTTATATTCCTTGAAATTTGAATAATCCAAAATTTACTGCATTCTCTTGAAGGTTCAAATAAAATGTGATCTAAATTTGTATCTAAAAGTACCAATAAAAGTAAGTAAAAGTGTAAATCAAAGTGTAAATCAAAGTGCCTGCAAAAAACAAATGTTTCAGGATTTAATATAATACGAAAATGGCTTCTCCCATGAAATAAACGTACATAAGCAATGCTTATTCTATCAGGTGATGTCACGTTGTACGAGAAATATGTGCAGAAATTTAATTCCACGATATGGAAGTATAAATCTTTAAGGAAATATGCAACCTAAGTTACACCAAAATGCAAATTAAGTTGCCTACCACAACTTATAAATCATTAATAACCAAAAAACCTTGTTTCTTATATTTACAACTAAATGAACGAAGAACGTAAAAGATTCGTTACAAACTTTGTAGTTATTAATTAGAGTATAATAAATAATAAACCATTTAAAACCTTTTGCCTTTTTATTTCCGTTATAACAATTTGGTATTTTGAACTGTGGCTGATTTTGAGCAAGCAAGCTGTAATTAATTACACACGCACAGCACAGGCACGCGCACACACGCACACACACACACACACACACACACACACATACACGTAGCACACGCATACACAAACATACACACAGACTATATATATATATATATATATATATATATATATATACATAAAACATCATTTGACAGTTTGGGTAATACCGCGCCATTTTTCTTTACGACGGGGCAAAGGATTTGTCATTTTGCATTTTAATATCGCCTGAACCGTTCAACCGATTTGAATATTTTCGGTCTCATTTGAAAGAGTATTTTACTCTATTTTGAAGAAATTTTTTTCGTGAACTGTTTAGTTTAAAGTAAATAAACTAAAGGGCTTTATCTGCAGCGTTTACTCATTTTTGTGATTTTCGGAAAAAAGTTAAATGGAAAGGTAGCACTTTCTTGAAAGATCCTAAACCATTCATTCATATGAAAAAATGTCAAAAATTGGAGTGCTTTAATAAGATTAAGTTACCTTATGGAGAAAAACAAATGCTGCAGCGATTGTATCTGCTAAATTGAAAAATACTGATTTCACTACTGTCAAAAGTTAGTTCTTATAGTTTTTGTGTCTCAGATTTACTTTTTTAGTTTGATTATCATAAAACATGCCATTTATTAACGCTGAAGCATATGATTACGCATTCATTTTCAATGTTACGAAAATGCTGTAATTTTGTTGCGTCAATTTGCAATACAATATTCACAAAGCCAACATTTTCCTCGATATGTGTTTTCAAGGTTGGCTAGGTCATTACGGGAGACAGACAACGTTCATCCTATGCAAGCACCTCGAAGAGTTCGGAAAACACGTATTGAAGAAAATATTATTAATGTTTTGGCCTACGTGCAATACGATCTCACCTTAAGCACTAGAAAAATTTTGAACGACCTGGGGGTCCCAAAAATAATTGTCCACGAGATTCTTTAAGAAAATAATATGCATCCCTACCACATTGTTTTACATCAGGCATTACAAGATACAGATTGTGATAGAAGACTGAACCTCTGTTACTGGCTGTTAAATATGATTCGGGAAAATCCAGATTTTCTGTCACTAATATTATGGACGAATGAAGCAACTTTTAATAGCGCAGGAGGTGTAAATTTGCATAACATGCATAACTGGTCTCAGGAAAACCCACATTGGATGCGGCAAGTATAACATCAAAATCGCTGGAGTTTAAATGTATGGTGCGGAATCGTGGAAGGTAAAATTATAAGCATTATTTTTCGACCAAACCCTTAATGGAGAAAGGTTTTTGGAATTTCTGAATACTTTCCTTCCACCACTGTTAGAATATGTCTCCTTGGAAACAAGAAGAAACATATGGTTTCCGCTTGATGGTTGTCTGGCACATTATACCCAAATCGTACGTCAGCATTTAGAGGAACAATATCCGAATCGTGTTATTGGGAGAGGGGTTTGTTTCAAAAGCCGCCGCGTTCGCCGGATTTAACTTGTTTAGATTTTTATCTATGGGGTAGACTAAAAGACCTAGTTTTTCAAAAGAAACCAGCAACCAGAGAAGATATGGTGTAACGAATTCGAAATGCTATTAGAGGCTTGTCCAATGCCGAAATTGAAGCAGCGGTTTTCTCTACCGAAAATGGATTAAATAAATGTCCTGATAATGACTGAAAACATTTTGAACACTTGTGAGCTTTTTGTGGCTAATTTAAGTAATTGTAATGGTTTTGTGCTTTTTTTCATTTGTTCTGTTATTAAGTTAGCCCGTTGGCCTTTAAACACGCTTCAAAACTAATTTTGAACCAGTCCCAGCCAGGATAAAGTGTGAAGTAAGGCTCGACATGTTAACGATTTTGTGCAAAATGGGAAGAAAGTTTAATCAAAATTTAAATTACGTCAGTAACCATGGCGACGGCATTTGTTTTTCTCGATAAGGTAACTTAATCTGAATAAAGCACTCCAATTTTTAACATTTTCTCATATAAATCAAGGTCAGTTGGAGATATCGGGATGCCGTTTTCACTAAAATTTAGCTATTTTTATGTTGGTTTAGAGTCTTTCCATTTAACTTTTTTCCTAAAATCACAAAAACGTTTAAACGCTGCAGATAACTTCCTCTAGTTTATTTACTTTAAACTAAACAGTTTACCAAAAAATTTCTTTAAAAGAGCATAAAATACGTTTTGAAATGAGACCAAAAATATTCAAATCGGTTGAACGGTTTAGGCGATATTACCCAAGCTGTCAAGACCGATCTTGATTTATATGAGAAAATGTTAAAGATTGGAGTGCTTTATTCAGATTAATCCGTACCCTTATCCGGACACCCAGTACATTACTGAATATTTTTATTTACCGCTACCTAAGGGCTGTTGCACAATAAACTACAAGTTAATAATATTAGTTAAATACTTGTAACTTGTAGAATTGTGTTGCACAATAAGAATTCACAAATGTACAAGTTATTAGTGAAATGTAGAAGTGTTTGTTGCACAATTGACAGGGTTACTAGAAGTTAGCAAAAAATATGAGCATCCACTAATATATTTTCTACAAGTTTAAGTTAGCTTATAATTTCATATTACAAGTGAGGTTATGCAGTTGTTTGTAAAATATAAGAATGCAAAATTTGTGGTTAGACTCATCCAGTGATGAAGAACATGACAGAATGCCAAATGAACAGAGAGAAGTGAAAATTTTTCAGAGAAGGAAGATTTTCAGGGCAAGAGTGAATTTTGACTTTCCAAATGATTTTGAGTTTAATGAGAGGTACCGAATGAAGTCTGATAAGATGGAAGTTTTGTTGCAAAAAATTGGTTTGAGGTCACCATACAAACAAGAGTGGTGCTTTATCTCCTAAGCAACAGATGTGTATAGCTTTGCATTGGCTTGGCAGTGGAGCTCAATTTCACACTGTCGCAGACATGCATGGGGTTCATAAAGCTACAGTTTGTAGAACTGTTGCCAGCTTCCTGCGCGCTGTAAACAGCGAGTTATTTACTACAGTGGTTTCATGGCCTGAAGATATTGCTAAGAAATTGATAGTTTCTACAGAATTACCAACTTTCCACACGTTTGTGGTGAAATTGATGGTACCCTTATTCGCATAGATGCCCCTACAGTTAATGAAGAAGCTTATGTTGACAGACATGGTGAGCACTCTTTAAACTGTACGTTTGTGTGTGGTGCCTCATGCTTTTTTTATTATGTTAGTTCAAAATGGCCTGGAAGTGTACACGATGCACGTATTTCACGAAACAGCACGCTGCATAGAAGAATGGAAGAAAATCCCCTATTCCCCAATGCATTACTGTTGGGAGACTCAGCTTATCCATTGAAACAATGGCTAATGACACCACTGCATCATGATCCTAATGATGTGTCAGAAAGGAGGTACAATCGCAGGTTAAAGGCAACAAGACAAGTGGTTGAACGTTCACTCAGTATCTTGAAAGAAAAATTTGCATGTCTCAACCACCTTCGTCTGAATCCAACATATGCTGCTTCAGTTGTGAAGTGTTGTGCCACTCTTTGTAATTTTGCAAGGGATGAAGGCGAAGCCAATGTTATTCCTATCCATGAAGACGCAGATGAGCTGGGTAACGTCAATGTAGAACAACAAGAAGTTGAAGAGGCAGTCAACTTAGGAGGTCGTCTAAGACAGCAGAAGATATTACAATTAATGATGTAGGCCATGAATCAAACAAAACTCAGGATTTGGCTTTTGTCATGTCATTTTCTAATTGTAAAAAGGGTAATAACTGCAAGATCCTTCGTGTTAGTGCTTTAAAGTTTGCAAGTTTCTTTAGAATGTTTTCATATTCAGAAAATCGAGACATGATAAGGATATTTTATAGCTGCAATAGAAATAGTGTCAGAGCAGAACACAGATATTTAGAGGAATATCCGGAGAGGTAGCAACCAAACCAGAGATATTTTTTAAAATTAGACCAAAATTTGCGAGAATTTGGATGTTTTCAGAAACCTCGAAATGCATATGGTAGCAGACTAGACAGAGATGCCGAAGAAGAAATATTACATCAGGTACTATTTGTTAGTATTATACTAATTATAAGAATTTCCACTCACTTCACTGCTAATTTCAGCAGACATTTTTTTGGAGAGTTATGACTTTATGTTATCATCTTAGATTCAAGAAAATCCTTCAACATCTACCAGAGAAATAGAGCAAACTATTGAAGTGCCAAAAATGACAGTTTGGCGGGTGTTAAAGCAACACCGTTATAAACCATTTAAGTTACATGTTAGTCAAACTCTTCGGCCTGGGGACGATATGAGACGGTTGGATTTTTGTAACCAACTTAATACCAAAATGCTGGAAAATCGCAACTTTCTCAATCAAATAATTTGGACGGATGAGTGCAATTTTTCCACTAATGGAATGTTTAATCGTAATAACGAGCACTACTGGTCCGTTGAAAATCCACGAATTAACAGGCAAATGCGAGGACAAGGCCACCGGTCCTTTAATGTGTGGGTTGGAATCTGGAAGGATAGGCTCCTTGGGCCAATTATTTACGAAGGTATCCTAACGTCTCAACGCTACCTCGCATTTCTAACAAACGAAATATCAGACCTTTTGGATGATGTTCCGCTAAACGAAAGATGAACTCTCTGGTGGCAAATGGACGGAGCTCCTCCTCATAATACTGCGATAATAAGTGAATATCTTAACGGCGAATTTCCTAATAAATGGATGGGAAATAGGGACCACTTAGGTGCCAGCAAAAGTCCAGATTTAACCCCTTTAGATTACTTCCTCTGGGGCTATTTAAAAATATGATTTATAAGACGCCACCGCAAAATATAGAAGAACTCCAGAATAGGGTTGTTAATGAACTTCGTCAAATTCCCAGGCGAACCATTCAAAGAAGCGCAAACAATTGTAGAAGAAGAATTCGTTACTGTATTCAATAAGGAGGAAACTTGTTCGAACTTTTATTATAATAATTTTGTTGTTTTTGTAATTATTTTGTTGTTACCTATCGATAAATTTGGTTGTCGCTATTATGACCGTGTAACATAGACATACTTGTTTGAGTTGTTTGTTAATGGTTTTTTTAAATTGTTTAAATGTTTTTATATTTTTTGAATGTTCTAACGAGTTCAACAAATTAAATAAGTAGAACTACTGTAATTATTCCTTGCTGGATCCAAGAAGGCGGAATCTTGTTCTTCGTATTTTCTCATTATTTTAGTTCGCAGTCGATCAAACAATAATTGCTAAAATCAGCATAACATTCTCCATCCAACGACATAAAAATATATTTTAACCCCATAAGAAAAATAAACCTGATGATGGTTCAGAATAAACGAAACGCACATAATATTTTTAATACCGTATTAGTATTGTGCGTAAAAGGTGCCTTAATAATATTTAATCGAATTTTGAAAATTCCTAATAATAAGGTGGCCAAACGCGAAAACGAAAATCGAAATTTTTAGTTTTTGAGCATAAAACCAAATCCATTCGAGTTAGCTCAACTTTCTTTTCAGATTATTACTCGGCATCGAATTTAGCAAAAGTGCCGAATTTAAACCTATTCCTATCTCTTATAATAAACGAGATTCCCATGATTGCCCTCGAATTTGGGACAGCCTGTACATTCAGCCAAGGAAACAAAAAGTCCTGAATTGGGCGCAATTAATCTCTCAGATTATTTTAAAATGAATCAATTATTTTATGTATTTGATTTTTAAAATGCACTTATTGTTCTTACAAATTCACTCTGAATAGACTGTGTGATGTAAAATATCCAGCTGCTAACTCACCAAAATTATTACAAACGGCGCAACTAATCTGTGAGATTATATAGGTCGCAGCCACGGATATCTGTATTCCACAGCACCACACTTATGACTGCATATAAAGCAAGTTCGAAGGGGAAGATAGAAGAAAGCGCAGACGCAAAGCCCGAGAAAATCCAGAGATATTTCCAAACTTTTGAGCCATAAATCTGTCAGATGAGTTGCGCCTGTCGGAGGGTTAAGTTTGTGGTTGTATTAAGTTAGGTTATGTTTGCATTGAGTATATCATTCGCTTTATGAACGTGGCACAATAGATTGACAGCTAACTTACATGTTTATACTAGGTAATTGGAAAAGCACTGACCATGGTCAACTTCCTCACGTCTAGCCCCCAAACATCTCTCAAATATGTAACTTCTTTTCCCTCCGAAATGACACCAAGTGCCTGCGCATATGGACTTATTTCTTTCCACGCCAGCATTTTATCTTTCTTTGTAAGTGTCTTGCTGAATGCTCCAAAAGGATCTTTTTATTTTCTAGTGATTTTTGAAGGATGCATAGTTTAACTTTTCGCTGCTCATCCGTTTACCCATTATTACAGCTACTTTAAAATTCTAACTAACTTCAATTGCTATTTTTAAAACAAAACAACAACTCAACTGTCATAGACAATTAAAACACAGTTTTTGTCAGCAGTTTTGCCAACCATTAATCCACTTGGCTAATTAAACTATACAACAATTAATACATTTTATAAATCAGTTGACTTGTAACTTGTAGAATTTCATTAGTATTATTAGTATCATGGTGCAACAGGCCCTAGTTATATTTTCATAACCATGACGACAAAGATAGTATAAATAAAACTGATAGCAAAATTATATTAACCATAGCCTAAAAAACGTTTAATAGAAATGTATTTTGCCAAGTTACATCATAAACGTAGATGACGCTGACATATCGCAAATAATTTGTACTAAGGCGCTAAACTTGCCAGCCAATCATAGTGCTCCATTTATGATGGGTTCTGTAGCGCTTAGTCAAGTACAATACGCTAACAGTTTACAATATTCATTCGTTTGGACATACCACATAGTCCTTTTCGTGTAGCGAAATATCGTTAATTATGATTTTAGGACTTAGGTAGATTTACAATTAAAACCCACCTTTTTTAACAATTTGGTACAGGGTCCGCCTTTGGGAGCTGATCCTATGAGCTAAACCAAACTTACTATAATTTTGAAAATTTGGTGACAGGGTAATGATGTTAGGGAACTCGTCTAAAATATTTTCACGTTCGTACCACTTCCGGTTATACCGGAAGTCGGTATAGTCGCTTATTTTAAATGGAACACCCGTATATTAATACATTTTTGGATTCTATGTCGAATTTTAAGGTTTAGTTAAATAAACTAGATACGAAATTTCAGACGTTTAAAAAAATATTTTCTAAAAAATTGACAGATGCGGTCTTAGTAATAACTCGTTAATTGTTCTGTTCCTGTCAAACAATTTGAATAAAACTTTGAGGTGTTGTAGGCAAAGGTTTATTGCAACAGTCTGCAAAAATGACATTTGTATTTTCATAAAAATAAAATTATGAATGTCTAAACTTGACTATCAGAAAATGCAAGTTACTCAAAAATCAAATGGAAACCCCTATTTTTATTACTCAGATCGATTTAACGTCAAAAATTAAGGTAAGTTTGTTTAAAACTTTATTTGCCTAAACGTAACAGTTTCATACTTATTATCAAAAAGTCCCAATTTTAAAATTTGTGATAAAATGAGCTACATACTTAAATCTAGTATTCCTTGTTCGTGGTCACTATGGAAACCAAATAATTGAGAATTGAAATAAAGAAAAATATTTGAATAAGTTACTGCAAAAAATTATAAAAATTGATAATTTTGTGATTCAAAAGTCATTTTTGCCAAATAGAAATTTTCTGTCATTTTTTCAAATTCGATATATAAGTGTAAAAATTTAATACTTTATGAGTAAATCGAAAAACTACTTTTACTGCAGAGATAATACATACTTATCAGCGCATCATTACATGATAAAGATGCTTATTTATTTTGTTTTTCTTTTGTAGTCAATAATTTAATAAATTGTTGACAGTTTGTGTTTTCTTGATGAAATGGCTCGACTTGAATATTCTAATACAGATTATTTGAATTTAATTTTAATTCACGAGAATGTCATAGAGTTGTAAAACGAACAGTAAGAACATTTATCGAACGCTATCCTGAGCGCCCTCGACCATCAGCAGATACAATAAGACGTGTGGTTCAAAATTTGGAACAGTTTGCACATTTAAACACTCTGCGCCTCGCAAAAACTGCTATTGATAAGGAACAGAATGAAGTTATAACTTTAGTATATTTCCGTGCCTATCCTTGTAATTCCATAAACGACGCGAAAACAGATATTGGCTTAACACCAACACATCAGAAGAACAAGAATTCTTAAGAAACATAAGTTTAGACCATACTGTTTACAATTAGTTCAACATTTGAAAGAAGCGGATTTCTTGAAACGTATCGAATTTTGTGAAACAATTTTGTTCAAAATACAAGAAATTCTAATTTTTGACTAATATCATATGGACGGACGAATCTAAATTTTCGAAAAATGGCATATTTAATCGCCGAAACTCGCATTACTGGAATAACGAAAATAGCAATCCAATTCGCGAATGCCATTTTCAGGAAATTTGGAATTTTAACGTATTTTGTGCTATTCGGAATAACGAAATCTTTGACGAAAATTTGAGAGGTTTAAAATAGTTGATTGTTGCGATTTATGATTACAAATTTAATTTCTAGGAGAAAATTATCTTGAGATATTAAACACTGAATTCAACCCGATTAAATCTAAAAGGGAAAATTTATGGTACCAACAAGACGGTGCGCCCCTCACAACACCAACGCTGTTTCCATGAAACTTATGAAATTTTTGAAGATCGTTGGTTTGCCAATAATGGTCCCTTTCCATGGCCACCTAGGTCACCTGATCTTGCGCCAATGGATTTTTATCTTTGGGGTCGAATTAAAAATATTGTTTATGCTACACCACTAACGACTAATGAAGATTGCATTGCAAGAGTGCAAAACGCCTTCAATTCTTTTCTCCACAAGAAATTCAAAGGGCTACAAATGAAGCCGTTATAAGGCGGGTTCAGCAATGTCTTGCGCCTAACGGGCAACATTTTGAACATTTATTGTAAATTAATTTACATTTGATCACGAGCAAGAAATACTAAATAAGCGACTTTATCGTGTAAAAATGCACTTCATAAAGTATGAAATTTTTACACTTATGTTTACATCGAATTTGAAAAAATTACTTAGAAAATTTCTATTTGGCAAAATGACTTTGAATCACAAAATTATCAATTTTTATAATTTTTGCAGTAACTTTTCAAATATTTTTCTTTATTTCAATTCTCAATTATTTGGTTTCCATGGTGACCACGAACAAGGAATACTAGATTTAAGTATGTAGCTCATTTTATCACAAATTTTAAAATTGGGACTTTTTGATAAGTATGAAACTGTTACGTTTAGGCAAATAAAGTTTTAAACAAACTTACCTTATTTTGACGTTAAATCGATCTGAGTAATAAAAATAGGGTTTCCATTTCATTTTTTGAGTAACTTGCATTTTTGATAGTCAAGTTTAGACATTCATAATTTTATTTTTATGAAAATACAAATGTCATTTTTGCAGACTGTTGCAATAAACCTTTGCCTACAACACCTCAAAGTTTTATTAAAATTGTTTGACAGGAACAGAACAATTAACGAGTTATTACTAAGACCGCATCTGTTAATTTTTTAGAAAATGTTTTTTAAACGACTGAAATTTCGTATCTAGTTTATTTAACAAACTTACCTTAAAATTCGACATAGAATCCAAAAATGTATTAATATACGGGGTGTTCAATTTAAAATAAGCGACTATACCGACTTCCGATATAACCGGAAGTGGTACGAACGTGAAAATATTTTAGATGAGTTAACCCTAACATCATTACTCTGTCACCAGATTTTCAAAGTTATAGTAAGTTTGGTTTAGCAGATACTCACAGGATCAGCTCTCAAAGGCGGACCCTGTATAACACGTATAAATGGACTTAGCAGGTTTACACTCTTAACCGACGATATACTTTTGTAGTAAAACATAGGGATACAACTTACAATAGATTTGCCATTTTAGGATTAACGAATCTAATTTGATGATATTTTTAACATAATTATGCCGATTTAAAAAAATAAATGTTATAGTGATATGTAAATGGTAATAAATATAAATCAGTGGTCAAATTTCACGTACACAACGCACCACATATGTGTGTAAGGTGAAGGGAAGTTTTGTGGTATGGTCTGTTGGTTACGTATAATCATCCTTTTCACAATTTCCAAATAAATCGTTTACAAAAGCAGCCATCCTTCTGTATCAATAAGAGCTAAAAATTCGTACACCTTTAACAATAGAGAAACTCTATTGAATAGCAAAACATCTGTTCGAGCTACTTATAAATGTAAACAACGTCGAATTGAAAAAGTAATGGTGTCAAAATTTTGAAATGAAACGCACAAAGTTCAACGAAAGTTAATAATATCCATTTCGAGTCCCTTTAAATACATAAATCACTTTAAGTGGTAAGAAATCCCAAACCAGCAATTTTGATTCGAATTTGAATAAAGTTAGTTGTTGAGAAAGTTCGAAAGCGAGATAAAAAGGCAAAATTTAAAGCAAACAAAGTCAGGATCGTTTAATCGTTGGATGAAACAAAAGGGCGCCGTCATTAGTAAACCTTGGCACCCTCTCCGCATTGACAATAAACCAAAAGGGTTAAATCAGAAGTAATTAGTAAATGGCTTGAACTTCTCCTGATATTGTCTAAGATAGATTGAAAATGTGCAAACTTCAAACAATACGTTCATTTATTATTACTGTCGGTTCCAGATAATATTTTAGTTTTTACTAACCGCACTAAAACTTAATTTAATGCCGATCACGATTTAAATTGAATCGAGTTAATTTTCTACAGTGGTATATATCTATATATATACACGAAGTACGCTCTTATCTCTTTCGAAAAAGTCCGAGCCATAAGTCCAGTGTTGGAAATCCGGAGGAAGTAGCCCGCACCACGTATCGTGCGAATCGGACAGGAATTAAAGTAGACTTTTAATTTATGGCACAACAGATAATACCGCCATATCCGCACCTTTCACATCTCGTACGCGTGAGTAAGAAGTATTTCCATTGAACCGTATCTATAAGGTGGTGGGTTATCTCCTTTAAATTGATGACCTTCCTAAATTTTAAATCTGTTATCAGCTCATCACATCATCTAGTTTCCGTTTTCTAAACGTATACTGCAACCACTTAACAAAAAAACATATATATTTGACTTGGTTTATTTAACGTGCTGTTCCCTCAACCATTTCAATTATTTACTTAATTGAAGGTTTGTATATTAAGTTTTTAATTATAAGTTAAAGTGCGTGAAGCTTGATTCAAATATTTATGGGTTCCCTATACATATATTGCAATGCAACGGTAGCATTGAAATATTTATAATCAGTCAGATGTAGATTACTGAGGCATTTTAGCTGCAGTCATCAAATCGTCTGTTTACACGTTAATTATATAAGAGTGTATATTGCCTTTTCTTAAAAAATGTGATATGACAAGTACATCACTTTCTAATATCGGTGTCATGTTGCATTAGAAAAAAAATCTACAAGAGCACCTTACAATGCTAAATGTATACTTTTTGACCTAAAGCTAGCAGCTTAACTTTTTAGAGCTTATTATCCTAATAAAAACTTTCATTAAAATATTATCTTTAAAGGTAGCCTTTTAACTTCTTATTACAAAGTTGAAATGCTAGCCGTATTTTTACGAGAAATATTTTACGGGAGGTGAAATCCAAATGAAAGAGATGAGTTAGAGAAGTATTTTTTTATTTTTCAACATTTATACTTCAATACACTTGGTCTGGCGACGCTTGTGAGATTATTTTGACGCACTGGGTATATGCAGTCTTGTGTTGTGCGTTTGCTAAAATAAAATGGAATAATTTGCGAGACAATTTCCGTTCAGGATGGAACAAGGGAAGGTAAGTTTAATAATACACAATATGTGAATGTGAGTTTGCACGAGACATTTTTTTTTTGTGTAATGTAAGTTGGTGTAAATGTTACACCACTGGAATTTTTAGTAAAGCGTGAAGTATTATTCAAAAGGGTGTTTTGGAAACAGCCCTATGAGACGATAGATAGTGAGTGTCTGTGTATTACACTGACAACGCTTAACTGTAGATTCAGGGGATAAAATGAAGACGATTTAACGAAAAAAGGTTTAGTAAAAAGTTTTTACTTTTCGAGATATAAGCGATCAAAGTTACCATAAAATCATGATTTTTTGCTAACCATTTCGCAACGACGTAATGAAACTTAATAAAATTTGGAACAGTTTCTTACTTGGTTAAGCTGCTCTTTTTAGCAAAATATGGCCGACTTTAGCTCATGGCCTCCAAGATTTTTACGACTATGACGTCATAGTATCATTCAGAACTTTTCCTATCGACACAATGATAACAATTGAAAGCGGTCATTTAATAGAACATTAATTTTTTAAGAGAAAAGCCCCCCTTGCAAATTTTTGCTAAAGTTAGCCATTTTTGAGAAAAAACTATTTTGTGAAACCCTGCAAATCGTTAAATCGGAATGGCGTTATTTCGGCAGAATTCCCATTTTTAATTAAAAAAGTTATTAAATTTTGGTAGATTTGTCGCTGAGAATAATGATTTTAAAATTTTGATGTTGACTAATACTTTCATCACTGTAGCAATGTGGAAGAACGTATTTCATGTCAAACAAAAGATCCAGTGCGTATTGAAATAAATTTTCGCCTTTCCAAAGAATGTATACGATCACGCTTTTTTTTTAAAACCAAAATCGAAGGTGGCTTTTCTCATGTGATATCTAGTGTTTTGCCTAATATGTCAATTTAATTGTTTTGTTACCACAAGAACACATACGGAACGTTTCACGTTTAAATTTCCTTGTTTTTTGTTTCGAATACTATAGTTACTATTCGTAAAAATGGAATATTCTTTTAACGAACTCACCGATGTGCATTTAATATTAGGAGAGTGTAGAATGAATTGTCGAGCAGCAGCATGAATGTACGTAGAAAGATTTCTCCATCATTCCACCGTTGCTGCAGTAGATAGACGGCTAAAGGAATTTGGGACATTGAAGGAATCCACTGCAGATGTAGGTCGCCTCTTCACGTTGAAATGGAAGAAGAAATCCTTAAACGCTGTTGAAGAAAATCCAAAGGAAAGCTTAAGAAGACTGGCAAGATTAATTGACACACTAAAGGATACTGTTCACCGAACATTGAAAGAACAACTTCTGCGGCCTTATCATCTTTAACGTGTCCAACAATTGCAAGATGGGGATCCTGCGTCACGCGAGTGGATTATGAATGGTTTTATTGATGATAATAGGTATTATGATCAAATTTTGTTTACAGGCGAATTGTGCTTTATACGATATGGAATTTTAAACTTTCATAATCTTCACGAATGGAGTGATGGAAATCTTAGAATAATTCGATGCCAGCTTACTATTAATGTATGGGCTGAAATCGTTGGAAATTTTTTAGTAGGCCTTGTTGTTCTGCCATAAAGATTAAATGGTCAGTCATATCTAGAATTTATCCGAGACGAGGTGCCAGCATTACTTGAGAATGTACCGTTAGAGTTACGCCGCGATATAATTTTTATGCATGATGGAGCACTGCCACATTTTTCCCTCCCCGTGCGAGAATACTTAAATGCTACATATCGTAATAGGTCTGTTGAGGAGCTGATGCACCAATAAAGTGGTCACCCAGATCTCCTGACCTTACCCCATTTTGTCAAAATTCGTTCGATAGTTCCACCGGTAAAAACTTTTCATCCTCACTACCTTTCGAAAATTCTAAATTGAGAATAATAAATCATTGAAGTCTGGATTCCATAGAACTGAGAATTCTATTCAATAATTGTACATTTTGTGTTCAAAATGACCACCACCGTCTCTTGTACAAGCTTGAGCTCTCTCTTTTATTTCTTGACAGGTAATTTTTTTTTCAAAATCATTCTTCATTCTTATCGATCCTTCTTGTATCCTTCCAATTAAATACCCACGAGTATGGATTTCTGTCGCATAAACCAATTCATTCAGACTTTCTCACATGTGGAAATCTAAAAGCGTTAAATCCGAGCTTCTAGTGGGTCACACAATTGATCGTTGCGTACCTATCCACCGGTTTGGAAACCATTTATTCAACAATGCACGAACATTTAGACAATAATGTGCTCGACAACGGTTGTATTGGAAAATTATGTATTGCCTATCATCATTCTTCCATGTGGTTTCTTAGAAACTCTTCATATCCTTTCCCTGTCAAAACGTTAGGAAGAAAATATTGACCTATTCATTTATTACTTATTGCGCCCATCCAAACAATCACACTAAATTCCCTCCTTTTTTAATGCTTTTATTCAACTAACTTTGTCTGTCCGGTTCAAATCTTGTAATTGAATTTTCAACAACTTACTGATCTCCGATTGAGCTGAAATTTAGCATACAGGCGTATTCTTGATGACAATACACGAATATGTTTTTTTTTGCTTTGACTTTTGCAGCCAAATTTGGCCAAATATGGTGGAAATTTTTGTTTATAAAGCTAAGGCCTTGAAATTTAGGACTTAAGCTTTTGGCATAATACCATGCACACAAATATGCGACAAATTGAATTTCAAGGTCAGGCGGCTGCATTGCGGCAAAATTTGGCCAAATGTGGTCGAAATTTTTGTTTATAAAGCTAGGGCCTTGAAATTCAAGACTTAAGCTTTTAGCATAAGACCATGCACAAAAATACACAAGTTGAGTTCAAGATCAGGGGGCTGCGCCCGGGGGAGTCAAAGTATTGTATTTGGCCAAAAAAAATCAATTATTTTCCGATCTCCGATTGAGCTGAATTACGTCATACATGTGCATATTGGCCAGGTAAGTTCGAAATTTTTGTTTATGAAACTAGGGTCTTGAAACATTGAGTTTCTTTCTTTGTTGGAACTTACACCCAAGCGACTAAAAAGTAGAAAATAAAAATCAGTAAAAAAACATTTTTAAAAACGCTTTTATTTCCAAATGTACTAAAAAGAATAAAATAATTTTTTTATCTACCCAGTAACATCAAAAATTGTGACTAAAAATAAAAGTGTGGGGCATACATGACATCTTATATTTGTAGCAAAGCCTATCAACACCTATATTCAAACAATGAAGTGCGCCCCACACTTTTATTTTTAGTCACAAAACTTTTTGATGTTGCTGGGTAGATAAAAAAATTATTTTATTCTTTTTAGTACATTTGGAAATGTTTTTGTTTACTTATTTTTATTTTAAATATGGATTTACATCAGACCATGAATGCAAATTAAGTAAGTTAGTGATACCCCCTCTGTCGAAGTTCGCTAAGTCTGTCCACAAAATTCTAGATACTTTCTGTCAGATTTAAGATAAATTGACAAAATCGAAGTGTACTGGCAAAATCGTTCTCTTCTAACCCTTGTTCTCGAGTATAACGATATGGGTGTTTTCAACATAGACCAAACTTCTTTTTAGGAGGTACTAAGTTCACTGGCAACCTTGCGGCTACTCATAGTGGGAATATCTTCTACCGTTTGTAATATTGCATCATCTAGGTCTGGATTCCCACGTGCACCATCATTTCTATTTGTTTTAACATTACCAGTTTCCGAATTCTGCGATAGGTTGAAGAAAATACTCTCACGTGAGGAGTTCGTCTGTTGGGAAATCTCCGTACGTATTCTCTTTGTGCAAGAGATACATTTCTATTACTGTATCCATACATAAAGATAATGTCAGCATCTTCAGCGTTATTAATGTACTCATCTCTGATACAAAAATGATAAATGGTGAATAAATAAACGATAGCAAACGAATAATAATAACTGGAACGATAATAACAATAACAAGACCAACAATGAAAAGGAGAAAAATTAACTATTCTAGTTCAAAAATCACAAAAGTCACAAAAAAGGGGAATTAATTTATGAAATGTCCAAACAAATCAGATTTGTTTTCGTATAAAAATTGCCGAATCTGAGTTATTGGTTCCAAAATTGATTTTTTTCATAGGTACTTAATTTAGAAATTTTCGTCACCTATGGAAAGTTCAAATGAGAATTATCTGTCAAGGAATAATAAAGAGAGCTCGAGCTAGTGTAAGAGACGGTGGTGGTCATTTTGAACACAAACTGTAAAATTATTGTTCTATTGAATCAAGACTTCTATGATTTATTACTCTCAATTTAGAATTTTCGAAAGGTAGCGCGGTTGAAAAGCATTATCTGGTGGAACTATCGAACGAGTTTCGACAAAAATTGTTTTGTCGGCAAATTAAAACATTGAGCTAGTTTTTTAGACTATTTTAGCACTAGTTGTATAGAATAGTTTAAGAGCTATGAGCAATAGAAAATTTGAAATAAATTTTGGTTATTTTCACATTCTGGTTTTAAATTTCTACAATTTTCTTCTTATACTCATATTCCTCATACTTTTGCATTTTTAAAGTGAAATACGAATTCTACTATTGAAAATTGGACTAAAATTACTGTTTAAAGGGGTCAATTCCTACAGAATCGGCTGAAACGAAAATAGGGAATTACTAGAAAATCACAAAATCTCAAATATATCGAAAACCGTTAATTTTTGGATATAGATAAATATGGCTCAATCAATCATAAATGGCCCATACTAACACTTGCATGAAGGTTGGCATCTAGTTTGGAATCAGCCTGTAACTTGAAAACAAAAAACGATCGGATATTACTGTATAGAAGATTTCTTATTATTTTTTGGTCATCTATAGCGTAGTGCTCTATATATATATATATATATATATATATATATATATATATATATATATATATATATATATATATATATATATATATATATATATGCTTGATGGTTGTCCAGCTCATTATATGAGAATCTTTAGAAACTGGCTGGACAACCATTATCCAGGGAGATGGATCGGTCGTGCAGGCCCAGTTCCCTGGCCGCCAAGGTCTTCAGACCTAAATCCCTTAGATTTTTTGTGGGGGTACTTAAAATAAAGGGTGTATACAATCAATTCCTGTGACAACAAGAGATGAACTCATTAATAGGATTAGGGACGCGTGTAATGAAATAAGACAATTTTTAGTTAATATTCCACGTTATATTCGTCGGTGTCAATTATGTATTCAACAAAATGGTTCACATTTTGAACAGTTTCTCTTAATTTATTTATTATTACGATAGCGTTTTTGTGTTGTTGTTATATATTAAGTTTATTTGTTTAATTTATTTATTTCGTTCGTTTCGTTCTTGTTAAAATCTTAAATAAAAATTCTTTTCAATTTTTTTCAATAAATATGTATTTTTTTAATATTTATTTTGTTGTTTTACTTTTATTTTCCTTTATGTAATTCAACTGAAAAGTTAGGAAAAAATCCGTGGAGTACTACTTTTTATTAAGAGACAAAAAACGTGAGAATTGACATAATTTGATTTTTTTTTTTATTGTTCTTTTCATGGCACACTATTCTTTGCCGGAGCATCAAACGTTCTTTACTTACCATTTGGAACCTGTTCGTGGATTACAGCTAATTTATCCCAAAAACTATGCATTTTTCGAAAAAAAATCAAAAGACAAAAAAGTTCCTAAATCAAATTGGCAATCTAAATTTTTATTTTTAATAGTTAGAGGAGTGACATTAAAAAGTTCGGGGGGGATAAAGTGTGTACCACCCCAGAAAATGTACTACCCTGTAGATATTGATAAACGTTAAACTACTCTTAATATTGAGTTTAAGAATATGTGTACTAAATTTGGATTTATTATTTTAAACAGTTTTGAAGATAAATTAAAAGAACTGAAAAAAAATTAAAAGTTTGAAACCCTGTATCTCCAAAACTAAGCGTTTGGCAACCTATGTTTGTATGAACATTTTGTCTCAATTTTGAAAGCTCTATCGACTATTAAAGTCGTGCTACAAAAACTGGAACACCCTGATATATATATATATATATATATATATATATATATATATATATATAAGGTTACTCACGCTATTCGACAGAAAGTACTATACCTAAAGTATTTGATTTTAAAAGTTTTATTTTATGAATGAATAGGGACTTATTGGCACTACATTTTAAAATTAGTTTCATGTTATACAGGGTGTGCCAAAAACACGAAAAGTATCAAAGTTGCTATTTTTTAAATAGAACACCCTATTTATTTTATTTTCAGTTTTTGTGGTGAAAATAAATGCGAGTTTTATTAAGGCTTATCTAAACCTTATTGTTCTTGAAATATTTAATATTTTGTGAAAATGTCGTAACAAACATAATGTTTTCAATATTTTCAACAAAACTAAGACAGAAGTCTACTAATTGATCAAGCTTTATGTCGTCCGTGTGAAACATTTACTTACACAAGGTGTCTTAAAAATTAGGGGTCAATAATTACAATCTTTAAACGGTAGTAACTTATTCAATTTAAATAGGACAACTTGTATTACGGCAACAGCACATGTAAAATTTAATTGTCTATCGAATAATATTACATATTCCTATGGTTAACTGTTCATATTTTCAAGTAAATTGTACATTTTGTTTGTACAAACTGAGTTCAAGAAATTTATAGTTGAAGCAGTCATCAAGTTCTACAACAATAAATTATTATGTAGGTAATATTAGTTTTGTGGTTTAAAATAAAAGAATAGTAGTGCTTAAAAATCACTTAATTAAATATGAAAATGTAAACTTTCAC
>JARFJB010000014.1:2352500-2795000 GCA_036346205.1 Vesta saturnalis | reverse complement strand
TATTAAACCTCGACCTATTAATCTACCGATGAGTAAAGTGGGATAAAATCTTCAAACCTGCCCACTTCTATAAAAGTATCGATAATACAGCTTCAGAATTTTCCATTATATTTATTCAATCATATTTATTATGCTTTACATTAAAAAGCTTTGTAAAGAAAGTTTATGTAAAATTACATTTTTTTTTTAAAATACGTCTACACTTTTTTTTATAAAATTAATCGTTATTCAGATAATGAAAAACTTGAACTAACATTTAAATTCTACCTTAGGAATTTTTTTGCCGTTAAATTACGCGTCTTATCAATAATGGCATAGAACATAATTAATCGATATGTTTCAGGTCTAGATCCTTTCAAATATGCAGCTGTTTTACAAATATTTGGTAAAAACCACCCCTAACAAACACCCCCTCTCCGCCGCTAGATTTCTCCCAAAATCTAATCAACTCTAAGCCAAATAAAAACAAGCTTAAATACAAAATTTTATGCACGTAGGTATTTTCGTGAATACTATCATTTCAGCCACATACATATTATACATACACATGCACGCACGCACCCACCCACCGAAACACGCACGCAAGCACGCCCTCTCGGTCGCCCGACCACCCGCCTGCCCACCAACCCACCCACCAATCCACCAACCCACACTCACGCACGCACACACACCAACGCAAACACACACGCACTGTAGTGTTCTACACTAAATATTTTTTTCACTTGATATGTATATATTAATATCTACCTGACATGAAGTTTTAAACATTATTCTGACAGATTATTTTATGTGTTTGTACAATTTTGCCTGTTTTCGTTATGGATGAATAAAGAAGAGGTTGCATAGTTACCCTAAAAAAATTATTCCATTTCTTTTAATTTTTTAAGTTAGCATCTAGTTTTCTATTAACCTCTGCCTGACAAGAAGTTTTAAACATCTGTTTGACATAGATTGTTGTTTTTGTTTTTACAATGTTGCATATTTTCGTAATGAACTTATTATAAAAGAGGTTGCATAATTCTACTTCAAAAAATGTTATTAAAATTATTTCATTTCTTTTAATTCACATTTTGTAGTTTGGAAGGTCGGGTGGTGTTCCACACCAGATGTTTACTTAGAGAATCAAGAAGTGTTTACTATTTCCTTGCCCTTAATTGTTCTACTTTCGTTTACGCACTAATTACATTGTCTTATTAATAATTGCCTACCATACATTATCATCTGTTACTAACTTATTTGAGAACATAACTAATTGTACCATTATTTGTTATGACCCTCAATATTAATCATCCCCGTTATAAATGCGTGTAATAAATGAAAATCTTAATAAACACGAAACGTTTAAAAAATCGATTTTTCTTTTTGACTCGTTTCACTGAATGAGGAGCAATGAAATACATTTCAAATTATGTTAGTTAACTAATAAAGTGCTTACGCTGCCGAATAATTTATTCCATTCATTAGATTTAAGACTAAAGGTGAGAAAAACTTTACCCCTTACAAACTATCGTAAACTGGCCTGCAAATTGGCGGTAACTGTTTGGGCTAACAGACGTGTCCGGCGAATGCTGATGCCTGTTAAAGTTTCTAGGGATGTTCGAGAAGTTTAAAAGAGTAGAGAAAGTATTTTGTCGGAATTTTACTTTACGTCAGTTATTGTTTTGTACTTTTACTGAAAAATCTTGCTAAACAAATCCGTATGAGTGCATAATATTGAAGTGTTGTATAACTATATTGGAACCTCCCCATTTGTTTGTCAGTAAACTTGGTCACGAATGAGATTAGTATTGGTTGGGTAGTTACGTGTGTTTATCGAAAGAGAAATAGAAAGGGTAGTTGTGGAATCTTGAGTCGTTCAGCCCCAAGTCAAAGAACGGACAGTCTTCCTTCCCTGGCAATCAACGTGGTCCGGTGTTAGTAACAAGAACTGCCCGTGGTCTTATGTATCCTGCATAATAATGTTCTACTATATTTATTCTTGTTTCTGTTTGGTTGTGTTTAAATTGTGGCGAAACCACTTTCGGTTGGAATTTGGTAATATGTTTTCTAAAAGCTTTGTGAAGAGCTTTAAACTAGTTACATATGTTTTACATGCTAACTTTGTTAACACGGTTTGATATTCTGTGGTTGTATAAAGTTTCTCTTTTGCGGTTGTTTAATTTAGAGATACGGTCTTTTTTATTTTTGTTGTCCAATACGAGTTTCATTTCAACGTTATAATAAAGTTAAATTATTGTTAGAGAAGTATATATATTCTTGTGCACTTTTATAACTTTATATGTTCAAATAATTTACAGTATAAAATGAAAGCAACACACAATAGTCCAGAAGATTGTAAATGGTGCGTTACGCTATCATAGATGCTAACTGTTAGACTCCCCATTGGGATACTGTTTATAAACTTAATTTTATATATATATATATATATATATATATATATATATATATATATATATAACAAAGTGTGACATTAGTACGATAAAGCGAATTTGCTGCTAAACTGTGCATAGTAGAAAAAAATGTTTATACAAAAGCCGCTTGAACTCAAGCACTCTATAACTTAAAAATATTTTCGTCTGTACAGTGTTCCATAACAGCGGTACATTAACTATCTTTCTTATTTTAAATGAAATATGTATACGTATATGTTATACGTATATCTAAACCTAACCCGTTTTTTAAATACCTATTCCTACTTTTAAATAAAAAATTATTATTTTCGTCGTAGTTCATCTTAAGACTACTACCAAATCTATGAATTTGTAACCCCGTATGTAATCAGTGCAGATATTGATCTTTTAAGAAATATTATGACACTTAATGTTTATACAGGGTGTACCTGAAATATGTATTTATAATTTTTTTGCTCTAAATGTAAATAACTATCTTATCTTAAATACAACACCAATATATATATATATATATATATATATATATATATATATATATATATATTACGATAATAGGATTCATCAAAGTAAATATTAACTGTTAATAATAGGCTTAACAATCGGATGTTATATCTACTTTAAAATTAATTAATATTTATTTTGTTATATTTGTATTTATTAATATTTATATTGCCCAAACTAACTTTTAAAAACAGTTCATCAAAGGGGATAGGGTTCAAAATTTAGAAGAGACTTTAAATTTATATAACAAAGTAAATTATTATTTTGTTGAATTATACTAAGATTTTGAATATTATAATTATAGGTAATGTGATTAATACACATTGAGTTATCGCCCATTCATATTTTATTATATCTAAATTATTCAAAGAAATTGAATTATAATTTTTAATTTGCATCAATATGTATGCAACTCCCTGTACATAACAAAAATTCTTTAAATGTATACTTGGGCATGCGCTGTGAATACGCATTCATGTGACTTTTGATTACAAGCAAAAAGAAATTCGCCATACATGTAAGTATAAATATGTTTGAATTTATTCAATATTATATTAACCATTTAAATTTTAGCTCAAATAATATTCCCTTTGGACATGCATGCAAATTGTCGCACATCATGTTTGTTACAAAATATGGAAATTATGAACACAACAATGAAAATATCAATGTCAACAATAAAGTACAAAGTCATAACACTCACATAAGATGTCCTCCTTATCTGGTCACCGATGATGCAGTTGATCGTAGAAAACAGCTCCTTCGAAATCCAACTCTGCTTCTTGACATCCAAATTTGCTTCTATCTTAACTGCTTATACGTTTACGTAAGTTTCACTAATGTTTCTTCATATTGATGAGTCTTTATTTTTAGGATCATCACACTTATTATTTTTATTTCAAAATAAATTTTGAAATGCATAGATAGTTTGAAGGTTATTTTAAATTAAACCTGCTTCCAGTAAATAAAATGTATAATGATAATAACACGAAGAAAACACAATTAATATTCCATAACAAACGTAAACAAATTTTAAAAACAATGTCGAAGCTGCGGAAATATTTTCACTCGCTATCGATAACAACCGATTTTTATTTTAAAAAGGTAAACTAACCTTAATTTAAATTATTTACCGACAAATAACTATCACTTGTTTTTAACACTGCCGATACTAAAACCGCACTTTATTTTTATCGAAAGTGATGTTATTTTGTTTAAAATAATTTCAAGAAAAATTTGGCAACATCTTGCTTTAGCAAGCTGTTGTAACAGAGAAAAACTGAGAGAGCTACTAATCCTTCAGCACTTCTATTTATATGCAAAGCGTAAAAACCAAAATCTTCGATTGTTATCAACAGTTACCTCCAATGTTTCCTCAATTCTGATTGGCTAAAGCAATTCTTAAATTACAATTTAATTTCAAAAGCTGATAACTTTTGACCCTTTAAACCTATCTTAAAACTAACAACATATTCGGAATCCTCATAATTTTTCCTATAAATTAAATCCAAACACGAACTAAATCCTCCAATATTTAACCATGTTGATTTTCACATTGATTTATTGATTTTAAGCTAATTTTATGTACTTTACAGGCCTAGAATTTGGCAAAATAGTCACAAATATAGTGAATTGTGACTTGAAATTGAGGCTACATTACTATTTTTACCTCTTATAATTTATTTTGATCCAATTGTCCCGATTTATAACAATTTTTACATAATTTTTGTGTGAGGAAACGACATAACCTCAAATTAATATTATAATTTTTAATGTATAATTTTACACTTTTGAGTACTTTAAATGTTTGTGAAAGTGTTTATTCTTAATGTTTATGTCTCAATTTAATTTATTCTCACACTTTTATAGGTTTATAAGTTCTTCTGAGACTAGTGTCGAATTGTTGAATAATTTAAGGTCTGTAAATGTTGATTAATCACAATAATTCCAGAACTGCTGGCTTGTTTAAGTTTTATAGTTAATCACCAACGTATTTATTCTGTTTTTATGTGATTTTAGCACTTATATACGTTTATCGCACTAACACGAACGTTTTCATGATTCTAAGCTGCGTACATTGAAATTGTGACATTGATATATGCCTAAATCTAATTTTTAACAATATTTTTGTAATCTACAACCTGTACCTCATGTCGTTAGGGAACATTATGTTTAAATAAACTTACTAACTGAATATGAACTTAATTTAATGTATAAGGATAAATAACACACCCTGTACTTAAATGTAATATGTTGTCGATTATAATTATCATAACATTTTATTATGAATTATTTAAATTTACATCCATCTCAATGTTAATCAATTATTCTTATCTAATATTATATATAACGAAATGTAACATTTGTACAAATTAATAAAGTTATTTGCTATGTGACTTACATAGCTACACGAATGTAATTTAAATCATCTCAATATATATATATATATATATATATATATATATATATATATATATATATATATATATATATATATATATATTGATGATATTTTAAGGAAATTATATTTAGTTGGATTTTATTTGATGGGGTAATTGATAATTAAATAATAATCGAATATGGGGATAGGGTTCAAGTTAGTTATAAAATAATGATTATAATATGATTATAATTAATTATAATTAAGTGTGCACCGAACTAGCTCAATCTCAATTTGGGGATAGGGATCAGTTATTTAGTGGGAAATTAAATTTATTCTGTATGTAATTGTATGAATTACACTTTATAAAAATTATCATATATGTATAAGAAATAAGTCTGAATAGAATTTATACTTCTAACGCATGCGTTGTAACGTATGTTTTAATTTTTCAAATTTGACAAAATTGTTTACTACATCTTTAACAATTTTTAACAAACATTACTACTGATGAAGATAACTGTAAGTGTTATCGAAACGTTTAGATTGTATAATTTAAAGTACACCATTAAAAAATCCCAAAAAAGATAAGTATTTTATTAGAAGTTAACAAATGTCAAAATTGTCAAACAATGATTTGCAAATTTACTGTTTACAATTAAATTTAGAATTTGAAAATAATTTAAAATTTTGTTTCTTTTACAGGTGTTTATACAAGTATTGTTTGAAATTTTACACCAATACATATACCCAATAACTAATAATTTTGCAGGAAATTTAACACAATAATATACACAATAAATAGGGCTATAATGAAAATGTGACTCACATATACTGTTCCAAATGCAAACTGATGTCTTCAAGTTGTTCCAATTTGATGCAGTCACTTTCCACTTGATGCTTGCTGCTACCATACACCCATTGGCTGCTGACAGGTACTCGGGTTGTAGATGACACTAACTTCCAAAACTAGTAATGTTTTCTTCCAATTCAGCTTAACTCCAGTCACTAATTTTATCTTGGTAATTTTTTTATTTAAATAAATTAATGCTTATTGATTGGTATCGTTTATAAAATGTTTAAATGTTGTCCAAAATTTACTATAATTTCACTTTTATTTTTAGATGACGGATCAAATGTAAATTATTTAAAAGAAATTTGTACCAGGAAATAAAACACAAATGACCAAATAAATGCAATTTTAATTTGGTAAACGTAATCAAATCAAGTTTGATAAAACGAGAACTTTCAACAAAATCGTTACACAAATTAAATCGTGCTAAGTTCTTCGAAAACTAACAGGTATCGGAGACCGAACTATTTAAATTAATGCCGGTATAAAACCAATTGCTCTAGAATATTCTCTTCGTTATTTATAACTTTCTCCCGATAATTAATAAATTGGCCATAACTTTCTTATATACTAACGGATTTAAAAACTAATGACATAAATGAAAACTAGATAAAATTTCGAATAGATAGACACCCAACAAGATATGGTTCCTTAAAATAATATGCGAAATCACCTAATCTAATTTAAATTTGCTTATAACTACCTAAACTTACAAGCTACACTTAATCTAATTACATAAACGTAATCCTGGTAAAATTTTACATAGGAAAACACACCTTTAGAGTTTGAAATCTTGAATTTAAAGAAATTTTATGTTTATGTAAAAATATCCTAAATTCACCCCATATTTCACGAAATTTTGCGGTGAAATGCTTTATATCCTTTTTAAAACTGTGAAATACTAAAGAAGAACTCCTATTAATTACTTTAAGAATATAATTTAAGCCTAATATTATAAAAAAACTATAAATTTGTGCAAAAACCTATAAATTACAACATAACCAAACTTAAATCTAAAATTGCAAATAACTTATACTTAAAAACGTTTTTATAACTCAAAATGTTATGTTAGTGGCTTGTAATACTTGTCTTTATTATATTTAATGTTCACTTCACCTGCATTGTATCATATAGTGTTGCATTAAAAAGTCACATCGTTTAACACACTTACTGGAATTTTCACTATAAAAATGTATATAACTGTGAATGTCTTTATGTTAAAATGTTCTATGCATTGCTCTTGCTATTAAAATTATATCACTATGTTTGTCACAGAGTCGCATCCAAAAATATGTGAGAAATACTCCTAATAAGTCCATATTATAACCTATTCATGAATTTATCACATTTCCTGCATTCTAAAACTATTTACACAATATCCCTAATATAATCCTAACTTTACAATTCATGTTTAAACACCTGTAAAATCTTCACTTGCCAGAATACTCTCGAAAAATTGACTTTTATTGAAATAAAGGAAATACTAAATTGACTTTACGAAAATAAGTTTATTTAACATTCTTGACATTTTTGTTGGTAGCACAATGCTTTTTATGATGAAATCAAATTGTATAAATAATATTCAGATTATTTTGTACAAAACAAATCCACTTTAAACCCATCGTGAACCAGATTTTATCAAAACAATGTCTCGCATATGTATCGAGCTTGAAATCACCCCTTTTTATAACAAAATTACTATTTAAACTGTCCGATCCTTCTTTTACTTCTTTCTGAACATCTCAATATATATATATATATATATATATATATATATATATATATATATATATATATATATATATTGCTCTCTAACTGCCTTACTATTACAAATACGAAAAAATGTCTTATATAAAAGTTATTCACAGTCATAAACTACACGTTTTAAAATTATTTTCAGAAATGGCGGACTTTCGGTTATACCGGAAACACATGCCAACTTCGTTATTTTAAATAGAACAACCTATATATTATTACATTTTTGAATTCCTCGTTAAATTTAAAGGTCACTTTAATAACCACACAATGGGTCTACGTCGCATTGACATTTTGTAGAAAAAATGACGTTTGCAGCGCCTCCGAAAACTATCAATATCTCGAAGACGGATACCGGTAGAGAGATGTAGGTTGCGTTCTTACTTCGGAAAAGGGCCAAAAATCTTGCTTTTAGAATTCCATAATTTCTATCGCTCAGAAAATAATTTTTTTCAAACATGGATAACTTGATTTTTTTAAATGGAACCAGCCATATTTTTTTACATCAGCGGATAGGAAATTAAATTTCCTTTCTACTGATGTAACATTATCATATTTTGGAGTGATAGTTTTCGAGATATTCATATTTTTATCTAATTTCAGTTTTTATTGCGCATTGCAGCGGTCCTTGGAAAAACATTTAACAATTGTTTTTAACAACTGATAAGAAACGTCAGTTTCTCGAGCTTCTGTGGTGCTTTGTTGTCTTGTGTATTAGTTTAAGTGTTTCTACAAGATATTTCCATTAAACTGCTGTTGTCCGACGCAGAGTTCATCGACATGACTTTCATTCTTGGAAAATGCCAAAGAAATGCGTTATTGGCGTCAAGGATTTATACGGTACGGTATCCTGAATAAAGACTTCCCCGAGAAACAGCCTTTCAACGTCTTGCAACGTCTTGCTTTTAGAATTCAATCATTTCTATCGCTCCAAAAATAACTTTTTTCAAACATGAATAACTTGATTTTTTAATGCACCAGAAATAAACAATAAATACTCAAGAATTGCACAAGTAATATAATTACTTAAGGCTTACACAAGAAATAGAGAAGAAATACACAAGAAATACACAATAAATACATAAGGAACGATCAATAAATACATAAGGACAATTACTTAACGATTACAGAAGATATACAAAAGGAATGCACAAGAAATACCGGTTATCCTGTTGACACGTTCCCTCGTTTGATGCTGCACTCGTCCGGTGTTTGTAAAACGTTGTAACAACTTTTGAAAGGCTGTTTCTCGGGGAAGTCTTCGTATATCAAGTCTCGGCAAAGTCCAACCCAAGTCTGTCTAATCCGGGTAAAAAAGGCCACGTAAGAAAGTTAAATCCGAAGATCTTGCAGATACCTCGAAAATGTCCATCAGGAATACATTATATAATATATACGAAGAAAGTGAGTGTATTATAATTATATATAACTTCTACATTAGTCTAAATCGTATTATTTACAGAAAAACATGTCACAGTTGCAACTTTAAATGCAGAAATTCGTAACACCCATATTCTGTTAAGCGATAGAAGTTTAAATCGTGCCTTACATGCAATGGGATTCAAGTTCCAGAAAGAGTGCAATCGAAGAGCTTTAGTAAAAAAAAGAAATATAGCTGAAATGAGAACACAGTTTTTGATACAATACCTGCGAGAAATCAATGCATCAATTCTTAGGCAAACAGTTTTTATTGACGAAACATGTATCTACTCAAAAGGAAATCCGGGAAGTTATGGCAAGATGGCGATGTAAAGAGTGTACGAAAACCACAAGGATATGATGGTAACAGATTTATAGTTGTTCATGCTGAAACTGCCGCAGGATTTGTACAGAATGCTTCTTTACTATTAGCGTCGAAGTCATTGAAAGAAGATTACCATGGTGAAATGAATGGGGATACGTTTAAAAATGGCTCACTGAAAATCTCCTAAACAATTTAGAAGCACCTTAATTAATCATAATGGACAATGCGCCTTATCATTCCATGTTAGTGGAAAAACTACCAACATCGTCTTGGACGAAAGGTAACATGATTTCATGGTTAATAAAAAATAACATTAATTGTGATTCCACCTCATTCAAAACCGAGCTCTATTGATTAATAAAATCACAACGAATAGTAAAACGATATGAGGTCGATGAAATAATGAGTTACGGACAAGGCGTATTAAGATTGCCACCTTATGATTGTGAATTCAATGCGATTGAAGTGATATGGGCACATGTTAAAGGATACTATGACAAGCACATAGGAAGAGATGGCTTCAAAGACGAAAATGTAATTAGTATGTGGAACCAAGCTTTACAACAATGTAATCAACATATTTGGGCTAATTGTGTACGCTATATAGAGAAGATTATTAAAACAGTGTTATAAACGTGAGGAAGTGCTAGATTTTACAGTAGACGAAATGATTATTAACGTTACGTTAATCATCTGGAAGGCCACAGCATTGCTAGTTATTACAATTACAGTTGTACATATTCGAAGATGTTCAAGGCTCGTAATTACTGGGTGATTCTTTAACACTGATGACAGTTTGAATTTCCCACATAACAAAAAATTTTAAAGGTTGGTAATTATACACTGTTATTTATTTAATTCTAGTGGTGTATGTAGTATTGGTCTCTAAATTAATAATTTATTTTTAAATTGCAAATAAATCTCCCGTCTTACAACAAATTTTATATTTATACTAAGCACAGTTATATATCAACATTTTATTAATTAAACTATAAAAATTGCTAAAAATGTCTACCGTTATGTTCATGGCACAATTCCACTCTACGCTTCACATTGTCAAACACTTTTGCAGTTGCCCACGTTGGATAATTTTGACTATTAATATAGTCAGATAAATGAAACCATGCTTCATTGGTCATAATAATAATAACAATGTTTATTTGTTCAACATATTGTTTACTTTTACACACGAATTTATTATTAATTGTTAATGTAATGTAATATTTCCAAAATTAAACGTTTTGTGAATTTGGTTCAATACCTAAAATATTGGTTTGTCGTATTTAATGATGTTACAGTGTTTAGCCAAAGCAGTACCATTTGGTTTAACACGGACATAAGTTTTGTGCTGCTTTAATCTATTTTTTAGTGGTTGTAATGGTGTACCGATATAAACCTTATAACAAGAATTACAGGTAGGTAACTGGAATTTGTTATATTACGTTTAGAATTTTTCGATTTTAATTTTAATAGCAAATTTACACCGTCATTCTGAATTGAAAAAACTGGAATTAGATTTAATTTTTTTTAATGATTTGAATATTAAACATTTCTTACTTGTGTATGGAATATTTACACATAAGATTTATTTTCAGTTTTTTCTGAGTAGAAACATAGAATTGATTTTTTATAATTACTCTTAAAATAATAGACTTTGGATAATTATTTTCAATAAAAGCCTTAATATTGGGATCTGCAATTTTTTTAACATGTTTCAACAGTAAATGTATTTATAATTAAATCTTGATATACAGGGTGTTTCTAAATTCATGCGAAAAAGTTCAGAAAGTGATTGCCCGTATGAAATTATAATGGGTATTTCCTACAACAAAATTTTCTCAGTCTACCCCCTTCCGAGATATCACCCCTAAAAGGTGGAGAGTAAAATTGATTTTTCGTTTTTTTTTCTGAAATTTAAGTAAAGATGGCAACTTGAAATTTTGCAATTTCGGTACACTTGCAAAGGACTAACCACCGGTATGTTTTCAACATCCAGGTTATATTATAAGGGGATAAAATATTACTTAAAATCTCTGTTTATTTAAAAACATTTTTTAATCTTAAAGTTTTTTCCTAGAACCAATATATTCTGAGAAAGTTCAAAAATCGGATAAATTGAATTAAAACCAACACATTTATCTACATCTAAAAAAAAACCTTTAATATCGGCCAACGGAGGAAAAAGTTTTGATAAATTCAATAAAAATTATGGTTGTCCGGTTAAAGTCTGTTATTTAAATGATTTCTAAATTGTTAGTTATATATCTTAATGTTGTTTTGGCTGACAAATAGTCTTTGTTGATGTGAAAACGGGTTTTCATATGTTTATGAAATCATAGTATACATTTCCCAAATTACTTCTTTATGTTCTTTGTAAAGTTATTAAGACTATAGAAGTTTGTTCAAATATATGTTCAATAAATTGTTTGTGTTTATTACTTGAAAGAACGACAGTGTTTGTGTAGATTCAGTAGTAAAGCAGTTTTAGCTCAGCTTTGTACTCGTTGTTTTAAATTTTGATTCGCTGTTAATTTTGTTGGAATAAGTTACAAAATCGGTTAGAAAAGTTGTCAAATATGCTGCTTCAATAAATTGTCGTATGTAAAAGAAATTGCAAGTGTTTTGGTAAACTTCAATCAGTTTACGCTTGTATCGGTTTAAATTTACGTACTATAAATTTGTGAGCTAGTTAAGAATCGAAAATTTAGGGTTACTTTAGTGATTAGTTCTTGGTATTTAATCAAAGATGTATTAATTATACTTAGGTAAATTATTTTATTTGGTAATTAATAGCTGTATTTATACGATTACCACGCTTTCTGTTATGTATTTCGTACCGTAGAAGCGCAGTTTAGGCGATAGATATAATTTTACCGTCTTTTGTGATTTTCATTAGGTGTGTAATTTTTTTTTAATTATTGTTCACTAACATTTCTTGAAAATTTGTCAAATTGATGTTTTTTGCGTTATTATTATAATAATAAGGTGGTAATTAAAATTAAGGTATAGGGTTAACTGATTTTGTGAATTCTGAATCTAGTGAGCTTTATACCGACGTTTACATTTAGTATTTAATATTTTACTTCCTTTCGGAAATGAATTTATTTGTTGGCTTTAAGCGTATTATTTCTTTATTGTATGCAAGATTATTTACGAATCATATAAACTTAGAGGGTAAAATATTTTGATTACATTCATGTTGCTAATTTAATAATAGTAATTTTTGAGTTAGATGACCTTACAGCAACAACGTTTATTTATTGTTTATGATTTTGATGAAGGCTTTGAGAGATCTCACCCTTTGATTCTTTTACCAGTTTTTTCTAAGAAAGAATATCACTGATAAGAATTAACATAAAGTAGAATTAGAGTACATAAGGCAATTTTGTTTTGATTCACAGGAAGCACCGGGTATTTATTTTCCCGATACATATGGTTTATGCGACGTAAGGTAAGCAAGTATTTTGCACGTTTCGAACTTTGCTAAGGAATATTCGCATTTATGTGCTTAGATACCAATATTTCCGATAAATAAACTGGCGCCCTGATTTTCGACTTTCCTCTATTGTGACATATACGTTACGAATTATCCTACATTGAAATTAACATCACGCCCGCCTATAACCCCCGAGCTACCAGCATCCCATACGTTATCTGTTACAATAAATTCTACTGACACTACCGCAACCGTATTGGAGGATGGTTCAATGCCCCATGTTACCAAAACTGAAGTAATTGTGTGCGTGTGTGGGCTCGTGCGTGCGTGCGTGCTTTTGTCCGAGCGTGAGTGTGCGTGCGAGCGTGTGGGTGATGCGAATGAGTGGTGTGGTGACGCGTGTGTATGATGTGTGCGTGCATGCGTGCGGGTTTGTGCGTGCGTGTGTGTACGTGCTTTCGTACGTGAGTGCGTGTGTGCATGAGTTCATGCGTACGTGGGTGTACCCGTATGTGCGTGCCCATATGCGTGTGCATGTGAGTGTGTACCATGTATGTGCACGTGTTTGTGTGCATGCGCGTGTGCGTGTGCACGTGCGTCTGCGTGTGCGTGTGCGTGTGAGTGTTCGTGTGCGACAGAGTGTGCGAGAGCGTGTATGTGTTAGTGTGCGTGTGGGTGTGGGTGAGCGTGTGCGCCTGCGGACGTGTGCGTGTGCTTGTGTTTGTGCGTGTGCGTGTGCGTGTGCTGTGTGTGCGTGTGCGTGTGTGTGCATGTTCGTGTGCGTGTGCTTGTGCTTGTGCGTGTGCGTGTGCGTGTGCGTGTGCGTGCGTGTGTGTGTGCGTGTGCGTGTGCGTGTGCGTGTGCGTGTGCGTGTGCGTGTGCGTGTGCGTGTGCGTGTGCGTGTGCTGTGTGTGTCGTGTGGTTGTGCGTGTGCGTGTGCACATGCGTGTTCGTGTGAGTGTGCATGTGAGTGTGCGACTGCGTGTACGTGTGCGTGTCCGTAAGTGTGTGCGTGTGCTTGTGCTTGTGCGTGTGCTTGTCCGTGTGCGTGCGCGTGTGCGTGTGCGTGTGTGTGTGCGCGTGCGGGTACGTGTGCTTGTGTTTGCGTGTGCGTTTGCGTGTGCGTGTGCGTGGGTGTGCGTGTGGGTATACGTGTGCATGTACGTACGCGTGTGCGTGAGCGTGTACGTGTGTGTGTGTGTGTGTCCATGTGTGTCTTTGAAATATGTAGCTGTTTGAGATTTATTTGATAATAAAAAAGCTGCCCCTAAAAAACTCCCCACCTCTGCCGCTGAATTTTTTCCAAAATCTAACCACCTCCAGGAGAAACGAAATTTATTTCTAGGATCCTAAATTTATATACAGAGTGTTACAAGTAGGTCAATCCGTTAACCACATATTCTTTGGGACAAAATAAAGGGACTTTTCTTATGTCACTTTTCATTTGAACGCTTCCTTTTCGATATACAGGGTGTTAAACGTTTTCAAATTTGGTACAAACCTTACTCTTTTCCATGTTCACCTTCTGTATGATTTTAAGTAAAAATTCAAAGAACTAATAGAAAAATAAGAGGGGTGTGGTAACCTTTAACCCTCCCCCCCCCCCATTTTTTTCTGACGAACGCCTATGAACGTCGCATCCATTTTTTATAGTAGTTTAATGATTTATCTAACTTTTTTGGCTCTTGTAGACTTTTAATTTGATGCTTCCTTTATGGCATACTTTTAGTTATTCGACTAGGTGTTGCCATTTTTTTAACATTTTTTTTATTTTATTAATCAGAATAAATTCATAATGATAACTTATAATTAAATTAAACGTTCGATGTGTCCACCGCCTTTGCGAATGCACCTTCTGGCTCTTTTTATGACTGAAAACCGAATATTTTGGAAAATATTCGGTTTCAATCTAAATACCTATGCACCTTCTGCGATGCGATCCCTCAATTGATTTTGATTTATTATTGGAACCGTATAAACAAAATCTTTCATGAATCCCCAAAAACTGAAGTGCAGTGGATTTAAGTTGGGGAACGAGGTGGCCAATGAATAGGTACATCCTGCCCCCAACCAATCCAGTGATTAGGGAAATATTGGTTCAAGTGGTTCCGAACATTATTGCCATAATGTGGCGGAGCTCCGTCAAGTTGAAACCACATATTTTGACGGTACATCATCAAGTAAATTTGTAAACTCGTTTTATAAAAAAAAAAATAAAAAATGTTCCGAATTTAGGTTTGGTGGAAAAAACACCGGACCTAAAAGAAAATTCTCTAAAATTCCTGCCCACACGTTTACTTTAAGATTTACTTGATGACTGGTGGATTGTCATCTGCCCAAACATGGGTGTTGTGGATATTCGTTATACCATTTCGCGTCAAGGTAGCTACATCCAAAAATAAAATGGATCTAACAAACCGGCGATTACGGTTATTTTCATTGCAGAGCCTGTTGCAAAAGATGTTTCTTGTCTGAAAATCTTGCGGAAATAAGTTCTGTACTCTATGCATATGATATGGATGTAATGAGTGACGTTTTAAAATTCTATGCACGTCTGTCTAATTTATATCATTTCCAATCTGTCGAGCTATAATCCTAGTACTAGTACCCGGATTTTGTTCAACTATTTGCAAAATTTGTTCCTCTTGATTTGGTGTAATTTTACGTGGCCGTCCACATGTTCCTATTCGTTGTTGTTTGAATTTTCTAGTGTCTCTTAGGCGGCATACTAAACTTAAGAAAAATTTCCTTTTTGAGTGATACCGATTTGGATACATTTCTGCATAACGCCTTGAAGCTAAACTAGCATTAGAATCACATATTTCTAAAGTGAGAATGATTATTGTACAATCTAGAGATTTTATTTGAAATCTTACCCCTAATTAAAATCATATCAGTCATTTCAGAAAATTCCAAATTATTCTCTCTATTGGCCATACCTTATTATTCAGTTTAGCGTTTGAACTCAATAGTCGTTCGAAATTTTTACAGCGATTAATTTGACAAGACGTATAAAAAATATTAGGTTTTCAATTATTTAAAAAAATAAAAAAGTGCAATCGCGAAGGCTGTGGACGCATCGAACTTTAAATTTCTTTTGTATGCGACGTAGTATTGAATTATTAACTCAACTGATTGTTTTAAGCCATTATTATGGATTTATTTTTAACTGAGCTTCTATGGGTAACTTTGTTATTATAACAGTTACAGAGTCGGTTAAATTAGCAATATTGGGCAGAATTTCAAGACCAATCAAATAACGTTTTGAGTTTTGATCAGTGTAGCCAACTTTCGTAGTTATTTAGAAAAAACTAAAAATGAGCCGAATTTTCAAACTCAAATATCTTTGACACCGTTGCAAATAAAACTAAAATACAAGAGAAGTAATTGACAGATATTGTTACAAACTTTAAGATAAGCCTATTTTTAAATTTATTTTGCATAATAAATAATAATAAATCAAAATCAAGTGAGGGATCGCATCTCAGAAGGTGCAGAGGTATTTAGATTGAAACCGAATATTTTCCAAAATATTCGGTTTTCAGGTATAAAAAGAGCCAGAAGGTGCATTCGCGAAGGCGGTGGACACATCGAGCGTTTAATTTAATTATTTGCATCCAACTTCGTATTATAATTATTAGCACAGTTGATTAAGTTATTATTATGAATTTATTCTGATTAATAAAATAAAAACATTGTTAAAAAAATCACAACACCTAGTCGAATAACTAAAAGTATGACATAAAGGAAGCATCAAATCAAAAGTTTACAAGAGCCAAAAAAAGTTAGATAAATCATCAAACTACTACCAAAAATGGATGCTACGTTTATAGGCGTTCGTCAGAAAAAATGAGGCGTTAAAGGTTACCACACCCCTCTTATTTTTCTATTAATTTTCTGAATTTTTTACTTAAAATCATACAGAAGGTGCACTTAGAAAAGAGTAAGATTTGTACCAAATTTGAAAACGATATCTTAAAACACACCAGAGATAATAAAAATATACACTTTTAAAAAGTGAAGTTTGAAACCCTGTATATCGAAAAGTAAGCGTTCAAATGAAAAGTAACATAAGAAAAGTCCCCTTATTTTGTCCCAAAGAATATGTGGTTAACGGATTAGCCTACTTTTTTTTAACACCCTGTATACATTACCAACCATTTTGGGCGCCTTTATGTTAACGTGAAAAGCTAATTACCTACTAACTAAAACTTCTATTTCTTTTTATCAACGCCATTGCTGTAAAAAAGAAAATGTTAATTATGACGTGAAAAACTGGTACAGAAAAATATCAATTCCATACAGCTATTCACACGCGTATGTTAATTTCAAAGCAAGAAATACAGAAAACCTTTAATGCTGTATGGTATGTTGTACTGAAGTAGCTATAATTATTATAAGTATTTTCAACCCCATTAAGCAGTGCATTTTGTTTTAACAATGTGTGCTCTTGTTTCTATCAAACGTAGAAGTACGTGTCAAGCGAAACTCTTGTAAAATGCACTTACTATCTTATGTTATGCACGTAGCTTCATAAGTACTGACTATATATTGTATAAATATGAACTTGGTGCATGATCACGAGCTTCCACTTATGAAACGTCACATATATTTTATTAAAACTTTTGCGCATAAAAGTTTGTTAAAGGAGCTTATTTTTTTCTACGTAATGTAGCGGAACATGCATTTTATTCTTTTATATCTCTAAAAATTACCTTCATTAGAATTTGCTGTTTAAATCTCGTTTCGACTAACAAAGCTTTGAATTTGGAGGAGATAACATTGGAAATTTTAAATTGAAGAGATGCGTCCAAAATCACAATGTCAATGCCAGAGATGTAAAATTCAATTACTTTTGCTTTTATCGAAATTGTTTCACTCCATCTGTTTAACGAAAGTTATCAGAGCTTTAGTAATAACGATAATATCAACATAAACAAATTTTCATTTATTATATGCGAATAATATTAAAATACTGGGATTTAACTAAGCAAATACATAAACAATTTTGCGTTCTTTTTATATTGTGTTACATCAGCAGATACTACAACTTCACTACACTACTCCACGATTAACAGTAACGCTTAGCATTTGTTGAAATCATCTCATAAGTACCAGAAGGATATCATCAATGTTTAAAGTGATTGCGTTATTAGTCGACCACTTGGCTATCGGGACTACAGTATTAGAGTCTATTTTCTGTGTCCATCTGTACGTCTGAGAATAAACCGGGTGAACTCAATGGATTAGTTACAGGTTGAAATGCAAATTTGCATTGTTTACAAACCTCGTCCTTGCTGGGGTTTGAGTAATTTCCTAAAATCAATTTAGACAACAAATTATCTTTAAATCGCGATAAAGTTACGTTAACTTACACGATAAAAGTATTGTTGAAAAAATGAAAAATACACCAACCTTATCTTAAGCTTGAGACTGTAAGTTTCCCCACTCTTGCATCAAATCCTCCCGAAACACTGAACTAATATGAAATAATCCTCAAGAGGTTAAGGGCACTGTTTTTCCAATTGCATATTTATTCACAACTGGGATATTAAAAAGAATTTGACCCTTCCACTCTTCTTCTCCTTCTTCTTCCTTTGTGTTAGGCTTCAAACCTAGGGAAGGCGAACGGGGCTTCTACTTCCTTGGGGGAAGGTGTGTCGTGCCAGTCTGACCAATCTTGTTTCTGTCATTCTTGATATATGTTGGTTCCATTCCTGTTTTCTTCTTTTTACCCATTCTCAAACTTCTTGAATCTCACATTGTTGACTTATTTTATCATTTCTAACTCTATCACTCTTGCAACAATTTTTCGTAACGTTTTCATTTCTGTTACTTGTAATAATTCTTTTGTCTTTACTGTGTCTGCTCGGTTTTCTGCAGCATAGGTCATAATAGGTCGTATGATGCTCTTATATATGCGTACTTTTGGTTCTATTTCTAGGAATTTTTTGAGCCATGTGGTATCATTTAGACATCCAGCCAACCTAGATGCGTTGTTCAATTGATCTTTAGCCTCCATTGCTAGTGTTTTTTTACTCGTTATTTGTATTCCTAAGTATATGAATGATGATACTTGTTCTATTAGCTTCCCATGTATTTCGAGTTTACAGCGTGTTGGTTCTTTGCTAATTGTTAAGGATTTAGTTTTATTTGTCGATATGTTTAACCCAAACTTGGCCGCACTTTGTGAGAATTGAAGTAGTATTCTCTGTAGTTGGCCTTCGCTATCAGAAAGTAAGGCTGCATCGTCAGCGTAACAACATCTTCTTTAGCTCCCATTTGATAACCTTGTTTTCCTTCCATGTCTTCGATTATTTGATTCACTATGAGATAGTGGACTGAGTGAGTCTGCTTGTCTCACTCCCTTTGTTACAGGTATTTTCTGAGATATATTGCCTCCAGTTATAACTTTGATATATATATATATATATATATATATATATATATATATATATATATATATATATAATATATATATATATATATAACGTGAACCAAAAACATACCCCCGCTTCAGGTGTGTACTCTACACATAAATTGAAGACAGTGGCGAAACTAGGGGTGCAAGGTGCCAGGCACACCCCAGGCAAGCTGTGACACACCCCAGAAAAACGGAGCACTTCCCCATTTTTCATTCTTATCTTAAATTCCATCTAACAACTTAATTCGTTAAATCTTAAACCATTGCGATAAACAAACGAGTAGTAATAGTGACATAGTGATAAGTAAGTATAATTATTAATTATTATTTATTATGTAAGGACATTAGAATATTCGTCATTCGAGCATTAATTTTTTCGGTGAAATAATATTTGTTTAGCTAAGCGGCGCGACGGCGGTAGACTGCTGACTGACTGTGCTGCTCTTGGAATTGTTTTGGTTCATGATACTGATATGCGTTGAGTGTCGATGCATAAACAATAGCATGTATAGTTCCTCTTTCACGATGTAGTAAACCCACAAGCATAAAGACGCCGCAAAGTAGATTAGATTAGTTTACATACAGTTTAGATTAACATTCTAAAAGATAACTTTTTATAAAGGAAGCGAGACTTGAAACTTAAAAATAGTGTAACATACCGGAAATGGTGACTCATTATTCCGAACAATCTAGATGTATGAATCATAATTACGATGCCTGGGCAGACGCAGACAACAGCTTACGTAAATTATTGGTCATCGAACTTCTAGAAGATTCGAGAAGGGTTGCTTGCGTCATCGGTACCTATATAAGCAACGCTGCAACGCACGATGAATTTATGGGGTTAGTACTTGTTATAGTTATGTTTAATGTTTTATGTAATATTATTATTATTATTATGAGCCAAGTGCCAATATAACCTGTGTCCGGTGTTCCATGTTCTGAGTTTTCTGTGCTGACAGCACAGTGCTGTGTGAAATAAAACATCAAAGCATACAAATAGCCACTGCCAAGGCCAACTGCCACAAACAACTAAGGCCTAAGGTAATTTTACTTATTTGTATGTTTGTTTTAGAGTATTATAAGATGTTAAAATTTTGATGGGTTAAAAAGGAAAGATTGCATCACAAGTTTCAGCTAATAATAATAATAATAGTTTAAAGTTAAAACTGCAAAGGGTTTTGATTTGTACTTTCTTTCACGCCTTTTACTTGTTTCCCCATCAGTGTCCGAGCAGTTAGCTTCGGTGTTTATACATTTGTTTTATTTGCGTTGCAGATTGCAGATTGTGGGCGGTTTGAATATGAAGAAATTCAAAGACATACGATCGTTTTTCAATTCTGCCACAAATCAACCCGACAAAGATGAGACTGAGACAAGGCAAACGTCTACTCCAGTATGTGACTCAACAACAAATATTGAGATAGCTTGTGATTTAACAGAATCTTCAACTTCAAATATAGAAAATGTTGGTGGAGGCATACGAGAAGATGTAAATAAAGCCGCTGAAGAAGGGCATGGTAGCAAAACATCCGATGTTTTTACATCTGCAGAAACAAATCAAAGAGGACGAAATGATCCAGAAGATCAAGATCTGGGAACTCTTGAAAGTGGTCCTTCGCAGCCAAGGGGCCCAAGGGTTGTTTTTCCAAAAGTTCATTTGGAGATAGACGCAGATCGTTTTCGTCTCAATTCTTTGATACTTATCAGTGGCTTGAATATAGTGTGAAGTTAGATAAAGCGTTCTGCTTTGTCTGCAGACATTTTCGGCATTCTGCCAATATTCGAGATCAAAATGAAAAGTTTTCGATTAATGGGTTCAGTAATTGGAGGAAACTAAGTGAGTGGCTGAAAAACATGACACCTCTTTGGCTCACAGTGACTGTATGCAAAGGTTTGTAGGCTACAAGCATTCCTTGAAGGCTGGAGATGTTCATAAGAAGCTAACCATACAACATGAAGAAATGATAATACAGAACCGAGATTATATGATGAAATTAATCGACATGATTTTATACTTGACACGTCAAGGGCTGCCACTCCGAGAACACCGAGAAGACGCAACATCTACTAACTGAGGAAATTTTCTGGAGTTGGGTGAACTTATGGCAAAACATGACACGAATTTTTCGATGCATCTAGACAGACATATTAGTTATTGCAGTTCCAAAATACAAAATGAAATAATAAGCATCGCATCTCAACTTGTTATTGAATAGATTGTAGAAGAAGTGCGGCAATGTGGTTTTTTTTCGATAAATGGTTGATGAAGCTCGGTGCTACAAACAAGAACAATTGTCCATGGCAATCAGATATACCGTAGGCTTGGAAGTTGAGGAACGTTTTCTTGGTTTCGTAGATTGTTCTTCTTCTAGAGATGCCGAGAGTTTAAAAATACTTATTAAAAAGTATCTGCATTCAGTTTGTTGAATAACGCCATATTAATTGGCCAATCTTATGATGGAGCCAGTGTTATGTCTGGGAAACACCAAGGACTGGAAGCCAAAATAAGGGAGAATCATCCACCAGTCATTTACTTTCATTGCTTGGCACACAGGATGAACTTGGTAATTGTCGACAGTTGTGCTAAGGTGTCTACTGCAGCTGCATTTTCAACACTCTGGAGGCAATATACGTCCACTTTTCTCAACCCGGTCATCACTCTCATCTCATAAACGCCCGTGATTCTCTAGGTATAAAGTCGGGGGCGAAATGGGAAGTCTTAGCAGTAGCAGGTGGAGTTGTCGATATGAAAATTGCAAATCCTTTTGAAAAATTTCCAAGCAATTCGTAATGCTCTGGATGAGGAAATTGAACAAGGGCGAGACAAAATTCTGCAGAAGCACTTGAAATACAGGCATCGATGATAAAGCCACAATTTATCGTTTGTTTGTTCGTCTTCCATTCAGTGTTAATGGTCGCAAATGTACTGAGTAAATATTTTCAGAGAAAAGATGCCACACTAGGTCAGGCTAGTGATATCATAGATAGCACTATAAGTAGCTTTGAAGAGAAGAGGAACAAATTTGAGGACCTGTGGAGTGAAATAGAAAAATTCTCAGGAGAACAAGACATTTGTTTGGAGCCTTTAAGGATTTCAAAAAAGGAAGCAACCACAAAGGCTTAATGAATATCTGTCTGACTCAACCCTGGGTAAATCATCTCTGATCGACATACCTGCAGGAGCTACCGCTCCCGAATACTGGAAAGTCAACATTTACTACCAAGTCATGGACAACGTGATTGGCAATATGAAAAACGATTTGAAAATCTTCCCTTGCAAGATCGATTGATTCCTTTACGAAGCTAGATTTGGATCAAGCATTTGAGTTCGTCGCCAATTATCAGAGGGCCTTCAATATCGAAATCGCAACACTTCAAGCTGAAGTTTTAGTGATACGAAATTTATTCAAAAATAAAAATCTTGAAATCACGTTGGAAAATCTAAAAGTTCAAGTGAAGGGGATCTGACTCAAATCTTTACAAATTACCTACAAATTACTGTAGGCCTTCCAATCAGTTCAGCTGGTTGCGAAAGAAGTTTCTCCGCTATGAGGCGGATAAAAACATGGCTGAGAACCACAATGGTACAAGATAGATTTTCAAATTTATCACTTCTCTGTATCGAAAATGCTTTAGTTAAGCAGAAATTGTCGGCTGAACAAGTTCTCTCTGTTTTTATAAAACAGATAGAAAACTAAAATTAGTTTGAAGTTTTTTATTCATACTTATATGTTATATTTCCTAAATAAAATGTGAAAACAAGAAAGTGTTTTAATTAAAGTAGGTATATGACAAACCATGATGATGAAAACCAAAACTGTTTAAAATTGAGAGTGAAAACAAGATTGACGTGGTTTTCATGCGCATGCATCTATAAAAAGTGGTGTGTACGTCCCAACAAAATTTATATACGCACCCTCCCCAAAGAGCCCGTGGGGCCTGGCCCCTCAGAAAAATTTTGTAGTTTCGCCACTGATTGAAGATGAAAAGTCAGATAAACTTTTTCTCTAAAATGTATGGCTACAAAGTGACAATACCTGGAAAATCACACACAAAGAAGTTGGAATAGAAAGTATACGGGAACAATGTGAAAACTAATACTTCCAGTTCATTCATGAACAATCCAATCAAACCAGAAAAATCCTCATCAACAAAGAAATAATTTTCGTTGGGAATAGTATTTTGAAATTCCTAAAGGTTTTCGAGTTATTTGCGAAAAATGATTTTCAAAATTCAACTTACAGGGCTTGTCACTTTGCAGCCATACATTTTAGAGAAAAATTTTATCTGACTTTTCGTCTTCAATTTATGTGTAGAATATAGTACACACTTGAAGCAGGGGTAGGTTTATATATATATATATATATATATATATATATATATATATATATATATATATATATATATATATATATATATATATATATATATATATATTGACAGAATTAATCTTGATCTTCGAAATGTTTATTTCCTTTATCAAGGCTACAAATTAACTTATATGTGACAACTTTCTATGATATTATAATGGTACTTACAGTGCAAAGTGCATTCTTAAATTATTAACATCTCTTTACATATATTTTGAATTCTAATAATTTAAAAAAAAACAGAAGTATATAAATAATCACCATTAACTACATTTTACAAAATTTGTAGGGTATAATGCAAAATAGGGATATGTCATTAATTCGACAGCTGAAATGTCAATGCCGTTGTTAATGGAAAAGGTATATTTAATATTTTAGATTTCAATTTTCTTTTCTATTTGTTTTTAAATCAGATATCAAGAATCACTGACATTGTTCGTTACTCTATTAGCAAATGACAGTAAGTATGAATATGAATGTATTAGATGTTGGGTGTCTCTATTTTTATTAATTGCATTAGGGTTAAAAGCCTTTTCAAATGAGTCGAGAATTAATCGTTTTGATTTGTTGGTTTCGTTAAAGATGACTTTAGTTGCATTAAAATTGACCTTGTGCCCTGTGTCTATATTATGTCACTTTTATATGACGTCAGTCTATCTTTTAAAACCCGAGATGTTTGACCTATATATGTTTGATTGCAATTATGACAAGGAACACTGTATACCACACATGATTTTTCTGTGGAATATCTTTTTCTTTTATGTTAGAATGAAAATTATTGATCTCTTTGGTGTATTTATGTGTCAACCTAAAATGTTGGTGGTCTTTAAAAAACATTAAATAATTTTCTTGATATATTTTCAATATATGAAACAATTTTTTGGGATGTAACTTCTATCTGTTCGATTTTACTATACTATATGTATGTGTGGGAGCATTACTGTGTATTGAATTAGTATTGAAAATTAGTTTTTGTAAGAAAGATGGAGGATATGAATTTTTAATGAATATATTATGTAATTTCTTTATGTTTTTATCTAATAATGTAGGGTGGCTAGTTCAAAGCTTAGCATTCCATTGTTAAGCTTAGAAGTTCCTTTTTTGAAAAAGTATGTAGATGATATAATCTGTGCTATTCCTAGTAACTCAGAACAAGAAATTCTAAGCATCTTCAATAATTACAACCAACAGTTACAATTTACAATAGAAAATGAACACCCACAAGAACGTAGTGTCCTCTTCCTAGATACTAAATTAATCAGAATCAACCATAACAAAATTACCCTGGACTGGTGTATTAAACCAACGAGCAGTTCATGAATTTCTATTCAACACATACAAAAAGAATGAAAAAGGACTTAGTGCTAACTCAATAAATTAGAGTTCAAAGTATTAGCCACCCTACATTATTAGAGAAAAACTTAAAGGAATTATATATCTTTATTAAAAATTCATACCCTCCATATTTCTTAAAAAAGCTAATTTTCAATTATAGTTCAATACATAGCAATGCTCCCACACATACACATAATATAATTGAAAGAAACATTTCTAACAGTAGTAACATCGAACAGATAGAAGTTACATCCCAAAAAAATTTTTCATATAGAACTATTCCTTATATTCAAAATACATCAACAAAATTAATTAATGTTTTTAAGGACCACCAACATCTTAGGTTGACACATAAATATACCAAAGTAATCAATAATATTCATTCTAACAAAAGATATTCCATAGAAAAAATCAGGAGTCGTATATAGTGTTTCTTGTAACAACTGTAATCAAACATATATAGATCAAATATCTCGGATTTTTAAAAGATAGACTGACGTCACATAAAAGGGACATAAAGTTAAATAAAAAATCATGTGCATTAGCAGAACATAATATAGACACAGGGCACAAGACCAATTTCAATGCAACTAAAGTCATCTTTAACGAAACCAACAATTTACAACGATTAATTCTCGAATCTTTTTAAACGGCTTTTAATCCTAATGCAATAAATAAAAAGAGACATCCAACATCTAATACATTCGTACTATTAATTACTGTCATTAGCTAATAGAGTATCGAACAATGTCAGTGATTCTTGATATCTGATTTAAAAAACAAATAGAAAAGAAAATTGAAATCTACAATATTAAATATAGGTACCTTTTCAACTGACATTGACATTTCAGTTGTCGAATTAATGACATGTTCGTATTTTGAATTATATCCTGTAAATTTTGTAAAATGTAGCTAATGGTGATTATACTTCTGCTTTTTTTAATTATAAGAATTCCAAATACATCTAAAGAGATGTTAATAATTTAAGAGTTCACACAGACATTTCCGAAAGCTTTGCGTAGCAAAAAAGAGTTGTTTCTTTTTTACAAACCCTACCCATTGACGACATCCCAAAAAAAAATTAAAATTGTATATATATACATATATATATATATATATATATATATATATATATATTGTACTGTTATAATTTTTAACTAACTTTTAAAAACAATAGGATGTTAAGACTCATCAAATTATATTTATAATTTATATTATTATTATTTTATATTTAAATTATTTTTGTTAATATTATATAATTATTATTATTATTGGCTAAAACTCCAATATTTAAAACACAGTCGGAGAACTTGAGACTCATCAAAGGGGATAGGGATCAAAATTTAGAAGAAACTTTTTTTTTTAAATGATAAAATAAATGATTATTAATTTGAATTATATTAAGATTTTGAATATAATAATCAAAGTCAATTTGATTAAAGCACATTGAGTTAATGTCCAATTATGTTTTATCTTATCTAACTTATTCAAGGAAATTGAGTTATAAATTTTAATTCCCATTAATATATGTGTCACACCCTGTACATAACAAAAATTCTTAAAAGAGTATACTTGGGCATGCGCTGTAAATACGCAAACATGTGACTTGTGATTACAATAAAAAGTGAAATTCGACATACAAGTAAGTATAAATACGTTTGAATTAAAAACAATACAATATTAACCATTTAAATTTTTAGAACAATTAATATTCCCTTTGGACATGCATACATGTTGTTGCACATCATGATTGTTACAAAGGATTGAAATTATGAACACAACAATGTAATATCAATGTCAACAATAAAGTACTCACATAAAATGTCCTCCTTTTCTTGATTACTGCTGCTGAAGTTGATTGTAGAAAACAGCTCCTTCGAACTCCAATTCTGCTCCTCGAACATCCAAATCTACATTTTATATTAGCAGCTTATACGCTTAGGTAAGTTTCACTAATGTTATTATAATATTGATGAATCTTTACTTTTAGGATCATCACTTCTTCTTATATTTATTTCAAAATAAGTTTTGAAAAGCATGGATCGTTGAAGGTTATTATAAATTAAACACACTTCCAATAAATAAGGTGTATAATGATAAAAACACGAAGAGAACACAATTAAATATCCATAACAACGTAAACAATGTAAATTTAAAAACAAACAATGTCGAAACTGCGGAAATATTTTCATAAACCATCGATAACCTCCGATTTTAAAATTTAAAAAGGTAAACTAACCTTAATTTAATTATTTCCCGACAAAAGACTATCACTTGTTTCTTTAACACTTCCGATACTAAAATCGCACTTTGTTTTTAACGAAGTGACGTTATTTTGTTTAAAAAATAATTTCACAAAAAAAAATTTGGCAACACCTTACTTTAGCAAGCTGTTGAAACAGAGGAAAATTAAGAGAGTTTGTAATCCTAAAGCACTTCTATTTATATGATTTAGGGTAACGACCAAATCTTCGATTGTTCTCTATAGTTACCAAGAATATTTCCTAAATTCTGATTGGCTACAGTAATTTTTACATTACGATATAATTTCAAAACCCCATAACTTTCGCCCCTTAAACATTTCTTAAAACTAATAACATTTTCATAATTTTCTCTATAATTTGAAACCAAACACGAACTAATTCCTACACTTAATAATTAAGTTAATTTTCACACTTCTTTATTGATTTTACGCTAATTTTATGTATTTTACAGGCCTGGAAATGATTTCTACATAAATATGGGATGCTACTACCCCTAAATATTCATCTTACATGCCTACGGACAATTTGAGAGGAAAATTATTTTAATTTTTCCAACAACCTTAAAAACTAAATTTAACAAAATGGACACAAATATAGTGAATTGTAACTTGAAATTGAGGCTACTTTACTATTTTTGCATCTACTAATTTATTTTACACAAATTGTCTCAATATAAAATAGTTTTTATATAAATTTTATGTGAGGAAATAACATAACCTCATATTGTTAATACAATTTTGAATGTAAAATTTCACACTTTTAACCACTATAACTGTTTGTGAAAGTGTTTAAACTTAATGTTCATGTCTCAAATTAATTTATTTTACCACTTTCGTAGGTTCATAAGTTCTTCTACGACTAGTGTCGAAATGTTGTAAATCACTGGTTTAAGGTCATTAAATGTTGATTAAACACAATAATTCCAGATCTGCTGCTTGATTTATGTTTTATAGTTACTCACTAATGTACTTGTTCTGTTTTTTCATAATTTTAGCACTGATATATGTTTATCGCACTAACACGAATGTTTTTATGAATCTTGGCTGCGTACACATGAATTGTGACATTGATACCAGCCTATATCTAGTTTTAACATTATTTTTGTCAACTACAACTTGTATCACATGTCGTCAGGAACATTGTTTAAATAAACTTACTAAACTAAATAAAAACTTGAATTAAATCATAACGATAACAAACATACCCTATACTTCAATGTAATGTGCTGTCGATTATACTCATATTAACATTATATTTAAGAAATATTTAAATTTACAAACATCTCAATGTTTATTAACCATTCTTATCTAGAATTATGTAATGATATGTACCATTTTGTACCAACTAAAGAAATAATTCACTATGCGACTTACATAGCTACTTGAATAAGTAATTTGAATCATCTCAACATATATATATATATATATATATATATATATATATATATATATATATATATATATATATATATATATAATGAATGCGATTAGGCGGCTAGTAACATTGTGTTTTTCTAAGGTGACCAATACGTGTCGTAGTTGTAGGTTATCGAAAGCCTTTTCTATATCAATAAACCATAAGTAGGCGGTTTCGTTATACCCTAAAGCTATTTCGGATATCTGTCGAATAGTAAATATGGCATCGATATATGATCGACCTGGTCTAAACCCTTGCTGTTCATCATTTAATACAATAATATCCAATAGATTCTGCAATATAAGCTTTGCTGTCAGTCTTAATAAAGTGTTGAGTAGATTGATGCCTCTGTAGTTCTCGGGTAATTGTTTTTGTCCCTTTTTTAAATTTCGGGATAACTAGGTTAGTTTTCCATTCTTCTGGTATTCGTGATGTGTTAAATATTCGTTGTATTAGTTTTGTAATTTCTTGTTTTAACTTACATCCACCATACTTCAGCATTTCGTTCGTTAGCCATCTACGCCCGGTGATTTTCTATTTTTTAGCTTCTTCATTGCTTCGCTCACTTCGACTATTATTCTTATGGGCTCTTCTTTGGTAGATATTTCTTCGTATTCGCTGGCATACCATTTTTCAAAGTAGTTTGCCCAGGTTTCTTCTTCTATTTTATTAATTTGAATGTGTTCTGCTACTTCTTTCTTTTGGTTTTGAATCATCCTCCATATCTGCTGTTGGTGTCCATAAAAATATCTTTGTAATTTATTAGTGTATGCTTCCCAATATTGCTTTTATTCGTCTTATGTTAGCATTGCCTTCGTTTCTGACTTTCTTGTATTCTGTGTATTATTCTGCGGTTTTAATAGACTTGTATTTAAGGTATACTGCTCTTTTTGTTTTTGCCAATTCTTTAATTTCGTCACAGAACCATGGTGTCTTGTTGTGAGATTTCAACTTTCCTTGTGCCTAATGCCTCCATTGCTGCATTTAGAATACTTTGTTTTACTTTTTGCCAGTTATTTTCCAGATCTTCGGTGTTATCTATTTAATTATTTTTAATGTGGCTTTCTACCCGGTCTTGATATAAGAGTTGCATGCTTTGGTCTTGTAATAATTCCTTCTTAATGTATTCTTTGTATAGTTTAGGTTTCTTTTTATATTTTGGGATTTCTAAACGAAGTTTGCCTAATAACTGCCATTCCCGATATTAGCAGAATTTAACGTTCTTACGTCTAATATTTGTGATGGTAGGATACAGCTGTTCGATGTTACGTAGTATAGACGGACTGATGTCCTCGAGTATTCTCCCATGCGTACTTATATTTCATTAGATGGTCAAAAAAGCGTATTATTGATCCTTAACTGGTCATTGATGCAGAATTGGACAAATATTTGTCCACTGTCATTGGCAATATCTTCAGTGAAACGTTGTTTCACACCTTGCATAGCGTCGTTCCCAACTCTAACGTTAAAGCCCCCTAAGATTAGTATCGGTTGATTAGCAGGTATTGTATTTAGGTGTTCTTGTAAGAGTTTCAAAAAATTTTTCTTTGTCGTTTCTTGGCTTGTAATCCTCCGGTGCGTATATACCGAATATGGACAGCTTGGAGTTAGGCATATTTAGTGATACTAAAATAATTCTTTCGTTTATTAGTTTAAAGTCATCCATAGCGCTTTCTTATTTTTTATGGATTAATATTCCTACCCCTTCTTTTGCTTTCGTTTCTTTATGGTATAATACCTATTCCTTTCTTTTTAGTCTCTGATATTGTAGTACATATGTCTATTTTCTTTCTTTCAATCTCCATTAGTATTTCTTTCTGTCTCCCATTCCAGAACATGATGCAACTATGCAATTTTTTTCCTCCATAATCCTTTCCTCCATTCTCTCGCTGTGGTCGTCGTAAAGTCATCAGTCCGATTCCGAAGCCATGTTCTGGTTCCATGAGCAATTAGTCTTATTTACATCTCCAGGTAGATTGCTAGCCTGATTTGAAGATGTTCACTCCTCTCAACCGGGCTTGGGACCGGCTTTGGCGGAGTTACCTTCAACCCTACTCTGTATAATTACTATCTTGCGGTAAAACATAACCAACTCGTTCTTTTAAACTCTCTAAATTTGTTTAGGTAATTGCTTTAAATTAATGAAACCTTGAGGACTGTAAAAGAAAACATTACAAAACGATATTGCATTGTTTCTAATGAAGTATTCGAAAAAGTATCTATTAAAATTGGTAATGTAAATATCAATATCCCTTGCTAAAGATAGTTAAAGTTATTACAAAATGCCATCGTTAAGAAGACTAAATCAGGTTGGTCATCACCTTTATTGTTAGTACCAATAAAATGTAGATTTTGTCGTTTGTGGAGAAACAATATTTTAAGTATTAAACAAGAATGTTGAAAATATGTTTGCTTTGACAAATATTATTTTCATTTGCCAGTAGGCTTTAAAACTAGTCTGTACACTTAAGTATTTAGATAAAATGGTATTTGTCAGTAATTGACATAGTCATAATAAAAGGTTAATAAAGACAATGCAACATAGATAATGCAAATTCTACGTCTAACAAGCAACACGTTCTTGATACGTGATAGTAGAATGTAATTAATTATACTAGACTGATTATGCCGAAATTATACATCCTTTTGAGAAACAGAGAATTCATATTTTTGGAACAAATCCTGTACATTTATAAAGTGAACAAGGGAGAGGAAAGCAACGTATTGACATAGGGTCCAAACAGTAATTAAATCATGCACGAGGAACTAAAAAACTTAAAAATTGTACGTCGCCAGGAACTCAAGGTAACCTTCTTAAAGTAAATAGTTCGAGACTGTACACAACTCACTGTATTCAGTAAAATTAATAATGGCAAAAAATTATAAACCTTAAAAATAACACAAACCAATAATCTAAGGTACGCTATATACGTCAAAACTACTAACACTAGGTAGCATAACCATCAACGTAACAACGGCTATTAGAACTGTATAAACATTACACTAGAAATAACCAATTACTTGTTTGACGATGACAACAAACTGAAAGTGATAATTTGAACAATTTATGACACACTAAATGTGTAAACGAAATAAAACTACACGTAAGCACATGCAGTGCTGAAGTAAGTCTTAAAAAGATAGGACTAATTGTTTTAAGTAAGTAAAAGCAAAAACAAACAGAAATACGGTTAATTTACTTGTAAGAAGGCTCAACTGGGATCACCAATGTGATGCGATTGTATTACTTAGCGTACGCAGATCTGTTTGAATACTACTATGTTGAATGAGCCCCGGTAAAATAATAAAATAAAAGGTAAAGGTAAAATAAAAAAAAACAAACCTTTAGCTTTAGCAGAATCAATCTTGTTATTTTCTTAGCTTATCGTCACTAAGTTACCCTTAAATAGGAGAAAACACTAGATCATCAGTTAAACTTCTATTAAAAGTAAACAATACTCGTATCAGTATAAGTAGTTAATTATCCTGAGAAGCGTAGTAATTGGACAATTAGGGACTCCTAAAACAAAAACAACTATGTACAAATATGTACTCCATGTATAAATAAAAACCACTCTCCACCCAGTAAAAAACTTTTCTAGAAGTTAAAATTCTAATTTACTTTCGTCGAAGGTCTAGCACATTAAAATGCAGATAACCTCTTCATTATACTTAACGTCCCCTTACTTATTTTAAGAAATTAGATCAGCGTCAAAGATTTTCTGGAAATTTTAATAGGAAGTGTGCAGAGAAATTTCCAACGCACCTACATTGCGTTATCTTACAAGTTTTATTAGACAGAAGTGAAGAAAAGACAGCTGTTTAAATTAGAATAATAAATAAATAAAATTGTATATAACACCGCCAGATATTTATTTAACACAGTTTTGCCAAGGAAGGGCTATAATTTCGGCCGCTTCCATGTTTGATAAAAACATTTTTCATTATTCATTTGTCGTTATTATTTATTATTCGGTCTCCGGTTTGTTAACTTTCTTACTTGTAGTATGAGGCTGCACTTCGGCCGAGACCCGCCCTTTGGATACACATATATTTCTGCTGCTTCGCTTTTAAAAACTGTAACACCAATCGTGACGGCTAAGCATTGTGTTCCAGTATACTGCCACAGTTGTTTCCCCAACGCAGACTGACTACCGGCACGGCCGATGACGTCTACTTACGTTGAGTATACCCGTAACATGTCTCCTCTTCCAATCTAAAAAAACTACGACGTCAACAACATACTCTTAAATATTTTCACAAAAAACGCACGTAAACCGAAAATAAACACACATACTGTACCCATCCGATCAAGCGCGCTCACCCAATACCTAATCAGTCTCAATATCTGGAAGTTGTCGATTTCTAAAAACCCTATTTAACCCCATAACCATTTCACAGTAGAACTTGAGGTGAAATCACAACTTAATGCACCTAAGGCGTTCTCGTGCATAACCCGTCACGTCGATAAAGATATCCTTTCCCTCGAGATCATCTACCATCTGTCAACAAAGTAGTATAAATCGATTCGAAAACAACTAACACAGCTGCATCCCTAATCCACCTCACCACCACTTTCAAAACCACGCTATACTATTTGTTTGCAAATAGTACATTCGTTTCGGACGACAATACCAAAGCAAGTCGTACATACTACTATAGAGTATCCATCTAGCTCCATCCAATTCCGCAAGTGTCGGTAAATATACAGTTTACCGTTTAACATATGTGTAATAACTGCGGGGGACCACACCTAACAAACTCTCAAATCCGACAACGAGAAAAAAACGCTCACACAAATTTTAGGCACTGAAACCCTCACAAACACGTTTCACAAGCCTTTGTCTAATTTTTCCCAGACCAGTCAACTACTACTGACTCAACTTGCTACTCAATTTTCCAACGCATACGCATGCTCACGTAACCTGTAACGGTGCGGCACTATCAACAAAACTGCTACACAAACGTCAATTTTACCTAGGTGCTCTATTATATTGTATAAAGGGTGAAGATCGAACAATAGCGGATTTCGGACCATATTTGTGCATCTAAACTGCTGTGGTTTTGCTTGAACTAAGGAAGTTCTACTCATCAATGGATCTTTAAAGTGCAAAATATCACATCGACAAGGGACTTGTAAACGTAGTTTATGTTTCTCCATTTAGAGAAAATCGGCTTGCTTGGTCGAGACCGAACTCGCATTCCTGGGTAAAAACAGGCTAAATCAATACGTTTGGAACACGTCGCCACTTGACCATATCATTTACTCAAAACTCTTTAACCTATCAATCAAAACTCTCCCGGCAGACAACTACTACACGGGAGCGAGTACAAACAAATATCAAAAGACCCCATACCATCAACCGAAAGACAAATGTACCAGACGCTGGCAAAGCACAAGGGAGAGTTCACCCACACTACAGCAAATCTCAGTATCTGTACGGCCTACCAAAGATCCACAAGGAAGCAGTCCTTCTGAGAAGTTCACTCATTGGCACACTATATGTTGGGCACTATCGGGGAAAACCGTGTCTGTGATTAAAGTCGTAGCACTTTTTAAAGCCGTCAGAAACTTCGGACCTAACCACGATAAAATACTGGTAAGCTTTGACATCGTGGCCCTACTCACAAATATACCCACCGATAAGGCACTAACTATCATAAGGCACAGGCTGGAAAATGGATGATACGTTAGGCAAACGTAGGCAAATCCCGGTAAACACAATAATGGAACTTCTGATAGTATGCATTGAAACTACATACTTCAAAGTACAGAATTCTACCCACAAAAGTGTGGAATGGCTATGGGTTCCCACTAACACCCTACTGAGCAGTATGTACCTGGAAAACTTCGAAAACCGAGCGATATGCGAATTCGCGGAAAAACAAAAGATACGACTTACATGCGTCCACGATACCTTCGTAGTTTGGCGACACGACAGTCATAAGCTGGATAAATTCCTGGATCATCTAAATAACCGCGCACCCTCCATAAAATTCACAAAGGAGTTGGAGGTACACAGGAATGACAAGTGTATGCAGGAAACCCACCCACACGGGGACGTAACTACATTACAATTCCAATCATCACAAAAAGTGAAGTTGGGCGTTGCAAAATGCTTGTACCGCAGAGCTGAAACAATCTGCCCGAAACTGGAGGATCTGAAAAAAGAATAAGAAAATATCGCTAAAACACTTAAAGAAAATGGCTACCACGATTTAACACCTAACCTAAACAGAGAAAGTGTAACCGAAAAAGAAGATCCTAAATACACAGTAATAATACTGTATATACCAGATACTTCCGACAAAATTCAAAGGTTAAACAGCAAATGCATTCAAATCGACTAGAACGCTCATGGAAATACTAACCAAAATCAAACCACACAATGAAGATCAGAATTGCAAGATGCCACCTACCATACGAATGCGGCGGATGGTACATAGGAGAGAGCAGTAGACCACTCAAAATGAAAACTCGGGAACTTAAGAACGATGTCCCCAAAGATCAAGAATCGCCAAACATGTCTGGAACGGAGACCACCGCATCCAATGGGATAACATTCAGATAGTGGAAATGAATGAGAAAACAACTCGCCACAAAATCAAAAGAGCCACATACACATCACACTACCATAAAATCTGGTAAACCAAGCTAGAGTAGAAATGAAATCCGTGTGGATTCCAATTATGCGCAAGAAAGTTACACACACAAAAACAAAATTATGTGTGTGTGTGTGTGTGTGTGTGCGTGCGTGTGCGTGTGTGGTCGTGCGTGGTGCGTGCGTGCGTGCGTGCGTGGTGCGTGTGCGTGCGTGCGTGCGTGCGTGCGTGGTGTGTGTGTGAGGTTAGTGTAGAATCTAGAGTAGTCAGGTGTGGTGGATCATAAAATAAAATTGACTCAAGAGCGAAATCAGTCCTTCTCGGGACCAAGCCTGATGGAAGTAGAGTTTGATTCCAAATCGTTGCGCTACAAAAGCAAAACTAAGATGAGGCCACAGTTACAAAACACTTAATACAGTAAAAGATTACTGGCACGACTAATTTATTTGATTTAAATTAGTGCCATTTTAATTTAATTGTATTACGTTGTAAGAGGGTCCATTGTCTACGTGTTATCGTATTACAAGTAGGAGATAGGTTCAGGACATGAAATAATTCAATGAAATCGATACTAGTATACTATACTTATCTGAGACACTCCATCTCCTCGCCGTTAGTGCTTATTAGAAAAACGCAAACACGTCCTGTCCTTGTGTTAGAAATCACTCCCCACAAGTCAGTCGCAGTTTGTACCATAGCTAGTGCTACATTGCGAATGACAGGTAGGGCCTCTGCCAAATCTAAGCTTTTCTAAACCTCGAGCATCCAATGAACTTGGCCGGGTGGTGGCTACCGCAGTTCATTCACTTTGTCTGATTGGTACGGCTTTTTCTATTCGCTGAAGTTGTGATGTTATGCTCAGTTGACACGTCTCTCTACAGTAAAGCTGCCAGTAACGGGTGCGGTAGCCGGAATTTCCTCCAAAATCCTTAGTCTTCCGTCTTTTGTTTGTTCGTCCTTTTTCTGGTGAGGTGTTGACTGGGGATTCATGACAGTGCTTGTTCCAACGGCGGAAAATCCATATCAGTCGACAGAGTTGACATGTAACGGTGTTCGAGTTGCTGCTTTCTACCCGACATCATAATAATGGTGCTGGTTGAAGTACGTTGACGGATACGCATAAGCGATTAAAAGTTGAGGTCCACTGCCCTGATGAGCGTTTCGTAAGTAAATACTATTAAATGCAGTTTTAAGTATAATTACTTAATCTACTCCTAATTCATTTCCTAAAAATCTTTTGCCAACAAAAAGACCTCGGCAGAATTCAGTTACAGCTGACGTCGTATACTGTAGGTATACTAGAAGAGATCTGTCTAATTTGTGTAACGTAAGTAAATAATAGGGAGCACCTTGGATGAGAGCTCATTCTGTGCAGGTACCTTGTCATAGGGGCTAACGCTAAGCTGTGGATTGACAATACACAGAAACGCTTCAATTCATACAGAGGACGAAACTAGTTTAACATTTATAACGTTTATCATTCCTTAAATCCATGGTGCTTTAAGACTTTAAGCAACACAAAGCTTAATTTTGCTGGATTTTCTAACCAAACTCCTTGTGACGATTTTTAGGCAAATAATTAATCTATAAAGAGGCGTATTTTAAATTTGGCATTACATTAAATTATGAACGTCAAAATTTAATCTTCTTTGCTAACAAAAGCCAAAAATAAAGTTACATTTCTCAAATCTCAAATATGAAAACGTTGTTTGCAAAATTTATGAATATACTTTTTTAGTACACATTTGGCTCTTAATCTCTTTTTCTCTATTTTGAATTATACAGTACACGCGTACATATAAAATAAAAATGTAATAAAGCTGATGCGGTAAAGTTTTTTTGTAGGTCATTTATTTAGAATTACTTTTTGCCGAGTGCGTTATTTTCATACAAAGTTTCGCTGCATTGTTCGAAAAGTTAATCAAATGTAACTAATTGCACTTTTTTCAAGCAACGTATCCTTGGTAACGGTAACTTTAGTATCAAACTTCGACGATATCAAAAATCGAAGTGCATTCTCATTAGGATGTAATCACCGGCGCGGCGCACCGTGTTTCATTACATGGGAAATAGCTTCATAAATCTGAGTCGCGACACGAACGACCCCTCGTGGCATTGAAACTAACCCTTACCCAAACTAATACTTTCCAAACTCACTTATCTCTAAAACGTTTTCGAAAACTTTTACTACACCACGTATGAAAACAACAAATATTATTCTTAGAACTAACTTTTCTAAATAAAAGAAAATAAAAAGGTGGCTGTGAAATCTTAATTTAAGTGATGTCTACACTGGGGACACTTTAATATTTTAACACCGTCGTCTCTCGTCTACAAACTCTCATTTTCATCATAGCGACCCTCGATTTCCATTTCATACTTCCTACCCGGAAAGTACTGGGAAATGGAGGGAAATCGGAAAGATGAGAGACGCAACGCGGTGGGATACTGATTCTGATGAATGTTGTTTTGTTGAATTACTGTCACGCAAGATTAAAGTAACTTCGCGTATTGTGTTGTCATAAACAAACCCGTATCTGCTTTTACCGACTTTTTGTCAAAAAATGAATGTGATTAATCCAATCATCTTGATGGATGTAATTCATTTCTTAATGTTAACTGCAATGTAAACTATTACGTAAACTATTTACCCTCAATTAATGAGAGCAAAGCATCCATTTTTATTAATAAAACACATCAAACATGAAAATATAAACCATTATTATACATAATTAAAATATTTAGCTTTTGGGGTTTTCAATTGTGTATTTTTATATTTATATTTTATATAATCTATACGGATAACAATTACAGTTATCTTTCGCATTAAATGGTAATTTTTGTAAAGATTGCTTAAGATGTTGGAACAAATATATGAAATATGAAAAAGATAATATAACAGTTTCATAAATGTATAAAGCCAACTGTGGGATCTAATTTTAATAAAAAATATATAAATGCTTAATAAATTAAATATTATTAAACTGCCTTGAAGATAACATGTCAAAACACCCTCTAACGGATTAAGGCTAACAGTGAAAAATGTCATAATGAAATTAAATAAATTTAATCATATCATGAAAAGCTTTAACTTGAAATTGCTAAAAGCAGTCGCCAATAGAAACTTGGCATACCAATTAAGGATCTACGCATTTGATAAAATTAATAGTAATTTTTTTATCTATGTACCAAATGTTGACAAAAATAAGGTTTCTGAACTTTGCAAGAATTTGCAATGGTAACTAGTCATTGGTTTATATTTCTACTAACATTTCCAAAAATTACCAAGATATTTTTGTCCTACCTGTGTTTTTGTTCGTATAAAAAGTTAGCACGTGGTTATGTCTGTTAATAGGTAAGTTAAGCCCCTTATAACGTATACAATTGCATTTAATGAATCTAAAAGTACGCTAAGCTGCCAGATCCATGTCAAATGAGGTCCAATGGGATTAAGGGAACAACGTTTTTCAAATAATACGTTTTTGGTTGCATATCTCAAGACCTGGTACACGTTTTTGTATGATGTTCCTATACTGAACGCGTATGTCAAGTACAGGAACATTGAAAAAAAGGTCAAATTCGCTTAACAACTAATGTTCTATCCGAGTTTCAAATCTGTACCAACATGAGAACCAAAAGTTGACAGGGTATGCCTTGCCAAAAAAAATAAAAAATAATTCAGTGGAACAGATTCAAAATGGAGTAGATGCTGTAAGAAGAGGAACTTCTGTAGCAGCAGCAACCGGAAAGTCCACTTTTTCTCGATTTACTTTATTATACAAATCGAAGGGGAAATAGAGTGTTGACTGCCATGTGTGTGGTCAGAGACAGTATTCACTTTTCAAGAAGAGCAACATATTGTCACGTGATTATACCACAACTCTGATATCGGCTTTCCACTCACGAATCTCCAGCTGTTAGACTCTGTGCAAATGTTAGCTAGAAAATCAATCGTCAGAATACCTTTAAAGATGGATGACCTGGTCGAAAATAGTTGAATAGTTTTCTGAAGCGGTACCCAGAGTTAACACATAGATTAACTCAGAATTAGGCCAAAAGAAGATCTGATCTCACCGAGAATAAAATCAGACATTGGTTTAAAGAAATAATGCAGTATTTACATTATAATAGTTTGAAAGAGGTGGTGCAAGACTCTTAGCGGACTTAAAATGCAGGAGAAACAGGATTCTTTCTTTTCCCAAAAGGAATTAAATGGATGATGTGCAAGGGAGCTTATAATTTCATTATTAACGATGATGTGGAATGCCTGACAACATTAGTAAAAGCTAATGCCGCTGGAGATCCGTTACCACTAATGATTATATTCAAGTATGAACTGGTAATTCAGGTACTAGATCGATGACTGGACAGAACTTTTACGAATCTGTAGATTACATATTTCAACCCTGATTAATTGGAAATGACATATCACTTCCGGTAACCTTTTTTGTCGATGGACATTCCTCCCATTTAACTATGGGCGATTTTGCAAAAGCAATGGGACAGAATTAGTAACCCTGTACCCCTACGCAACTCATATTCTACAACCAACGGATGCTAAGGAGTTTCATCAACTAAACGATTAAAAAAGAGAGTACATAATTATAAAATAGAAACAAATAGAGCAATTATAGAAAGAGGCCGTTTTTCCCCACTATTAAAGAAAGTTATAGCCGATACCATCAATCTAGAGATTATAATGAGCGCATTTAGGTCATGTGGTTTGTTGGCATTTTATGCAAATCGGAGAAACAGGAGGTATAGCGTAGTTCGATAGAGGATACCTCGTTGTATTACCTTCGGAAACAGATTTCTAATGAATACTGGGAGCACCACAGAGAAAATGGTATAAAAGAGAACGTTGAGAAGAGAAAAAAGTACACGAGCATGCTGCGGAAAGGGCACAAGAAAAAGACATAGGTATTGAACACTGAGGCCGATCATTTAGATAACTCTACAGGACACATGAAAGTGGCACATACCGAGAGTATTTTATCTAAACTGAACCGGTAGCAAACTGCAGCCCCAATTCACGTACTGTTGCTACTTCCAAGCAGTGGAGAGCATTTTATCGTAAAAATAAGCATTAAATTAGTATAAATGATTAAGGTCTATGTATTAGTATTTCTATATCTTTAAATTATACAGCTGCTTCAACTCCAGGAGAAATGAAAACAAGCGTAATACAAAATTTTTAGTAAGCAGGTTCTGGCGTTATGGTGGGTACTAAAACACACGGCCACACGTACACGCACACGCACACGCACACGCACACGCAAACGCACACGCACATGCACACGCATATGTACACACACGCACACGCACACGCACACGCACACGCGCACGCGCACGCGCACGCGCACGCACACGCACACGCACACGCACACACACACGCACACGCACAGCACACGCAGCACGCACAGCACACGCACACGCACACGCACCCACGCACACGCACACGCGCACGCGCACACGCACACGCACACGCACACGCAGCACGCACACGCACGCACACGCACACGCACACGCACAGCACACCACACAGCCACACGCACACGCACCACGCGCACACAGCACACGCACACGCACACGCACACGCACACGCACACAGCACGCACACGCCACGCCACCAGCAGCACACGCACACGCACACGCACACCACACACGCACACGCACACAACACGCACACGCACACGCACACACACACACGCACACCACACACAGCACACGCACACACGCCACACGCACAGCACACGCACACGCACAACAACACACGCACACACACACGCACACACGCACACACACCACACAGCACATGCACACGCACACGCACACGCACACACACACGCACACACCACACGCACACACACGCACAGCACACACACGCACACGCACACCGCACACACACAGCACACACACACGCACACGACACACACGCACACGCACGCGCACACCACACACACACCACACGCACACACCACACACACCACACGCACACACAGCACACGCACACGACACACGCACACGCACACGCACACACGTACACGACACGCACACGCACACACGCACACAACACGCACAAACACCAACACGCAAAACACGCACACAACACGCACAAACACACACAAACACGCACACAGCACCACAAACACGCACACACGCACCCACAGCACAGGCACAGCACACACGACACACGCACACACGCATACACGACACACACGCACACACGACACACGACACGCACACGCACACCACACACGCACACACGCATACACGCACAGCACACCGCACACACGCACACACGCACACACGCACACATTACACACGCACACAGCACACACGACACACGACACACGACACACGCACACGCACTCACGCAACCACACGCTACACGCACACGCACACAGCACACACACATTGCGAGCACTAGGTCATACATGAGATATATATCATAATACTAGTTCGCACAGCTGCGACTACACTCCCTTCCACTGAACACAGGAGTATCTCGCATCTCTCCTAATCTTCACACCCATCACTCAGCACACGACACACGCTTATCCACCCATCTTCATGATACACAGCACCCCACACACCCCACACGGCACACCACACACCAACACACACTTCGACATCACACCACACCACACACGCACACGCACTCACGCATACACGCACACGCACCCACGCACACACGCACACACAGCCACATCAAAACTAATCGCGGCTGAACATTGGAGAAGGTCATGAAATGAGATATATATATATATAATATAGGTTGCTACAGCTGGCGCTGCCTCCCTTCCTGAACCAGGTTCTCCATCTCTCCCTATCTTCCCACTCTCCCTCCTCCAGTCCTCTGGTTTCCATCGCTTGATCCACCTCATCTCTCCATGATCTTCTAGGTCTCCCTCTCTTTCTCCTTCCCACTGGGCTCCAATCCGTGATCTTTCCAATCCATCTATCTCTTCCTGTTCTTCTGACGTGCCCATACCATACTAGTCTTTTTTCTTCTATATGTTGTATTGCATCTTTTTCAATATCCATCCTTCTTCTGATCTCTTCGTTGGTTATTCTGTCCATTATCGTGACTCCGCAGCATCTCCTCCAGTACTGCATTTCTGTTGCTTTTATTCTTCCGTTATTTCTTTTGTTTATCACCCAGTTTTCGGCGCCATATGTCATTATACTTTGTACCATGGAGTAATATATTCTTTTTTTTGTAGTTTTCGTAATGTGTCTATCCCAGAGTAGTGAATTTAACTGCCTAATACAGGTTCTTGTTTGTCCCATTTTGCTTTTTATTTCCTCTTCCGTTGTTGCGTTTTTTGATATAACAAAACCTAGGTACTTGAATTTAATTGTCCCTTGTATGCTTTGATTTTCATCTATTTCTAGTTCTTTCACTTCTTCTTCTTTCGTGGTTAAATACTCTGTCTTTTAAAATTAATTTCCAGTCCTGCCTTTGTGTATGTCTCCTGTAGTTTTCTTATCATAAAGCTTAAGTCTTCTTCATCTTGGGCTATGACCACCTGGTCGTCCGCAAAGCTTAATGTGTATAAATGTTCATTTCTTACCGGTACTCCCATCCCTTCACATCTTCTCTTCCAGGTTTTTAATGTGTTTTCTAGGTATATTTTGAAAAGTGTTGGTGATATGGGGCATCCCTGTAGCAGTCCTTTTGTTGTCTTAAAGCTAGTGCTTAATCTTTTTCCAGTTTTTATTGTTATTGAATTTTGTCTATATAGATCTTTTATTGCTTCCACAAGATTCCTATTTATCCCTATTTGTTCTAATGCCTTCCAGAGTTCTGATCTTGGTACTGAGTCGTATGCTTTTTTGATATCTATAAAAGCCATGTGTATATCTCTATTTTTTGCCTTTTTCTTTTCAATAAGTTGTTGAATTGTGTAAATATGATCTATACATGATCTGCCTGCTGTAAACCCAGCCTGGTCTTCCCCAATTTTATCCTGTATTTGTTCCTCTAATTTATTTCTAACTACTCCCATATATTCTTCCAAAGGTTGCTATCACACTTATGCCTCTATAATTCTCGCACTTTTTTCTGTCTCCTTTCTTGTAGATAGAAGTTATGTAGGCCTCGGTCCATTCACTTGGTCTACCTTCTCCATTTATGGCTTTATGGAACATGTTTCTGATTATTTTAAATAACTTTTCGGTTCCGTATTTTATCAGCTCGGGTGCTATTCCTCCCGGTCCTGCGGCTCTATTGTTTTTTGTTGATTTTATTGCATTCTTAACTTCTTCTATGCTCACGGTTATTTTATCTTTATTGTTGATTCTATCTGTTGTTGTTTCCTCTGTTTTATATTCAGGTCTTTTTTCTGTTAAGAGTTCTTTATAGTATATTTCCCACTGTTGTTCGTGTATTATAGGTATATGTGCTTTTTCTTGTATTTTTTTTAAGGCTTTGATCTTTTCCATGCTTCGGAACTTCTAGTACCCCTAGGTATTGTTCAACGTCTATGGCTCTTTCCCAACTTTCGTTTTTTCTTTATTGATTAGACTTTTACTTCACACACGCACACGCACACGCACACGCACACACACACGCACACACACGAGCACACACGCCTACACAAGCTCACGAATACGCACGAACACGCACAAACACACACAAACACGCAAAAACACGCACAAACACGCACAAACACGCCCAAGCACGCACAAACACGCACACACACGTACACACACACACGCACCCACGCACACACGCATACACGCACACACGCACACACGTACACACGCACACACGCACACACGCACACTTGCACACGCATACACGCACAGACGCACACACGCACACATGCACACACGTACACACGCACACACGCACACACGCACACATGCACACACGCACACACGCACACACGCACACACGCACACACGCACACACGCACACACGCACACACGCACACACACACACACACACGCACACACGCACACCACACACACGCATACACGCACACACGCACACACGCACACACGCACACACGCACACACGCACACACGTACACACGCACACACACACGCACACACGCACACACGCACACACGCGCACACACGCACACGCGCACACGCACACACGCACACACGCACACACGCACACACGCACACACGCACACACGCAAACACGCACCCACGCACACACGCACACACAGCCACATCAAAACTAATCGCGGCTGAACATTGGAGAAGGTCATGAAATGAGATAATAAGTCATTTTCACGGTAGTACCTACATATTTATACGTAGGTTGGAAGGTAAATGTGTTGAAATCATTTTGACACTGTATATGGATTCGATTTACTTGCAAATTTCTAAAGCAATAAATTATGCTAGAAATCGAAAAACAACCTAAACCATAAAGTTTCAACTCCGATTTACAAAACAATTCAAAGTTACAAGTAATCGATGTGTCATAAACGAATTAGTAACTTTCCACTCAACAAATATCTACAAAACTAACAACCAAATCTCTATTAGTAAGAACTAGGAATCTAAAAACTTTATATCGTAAAAAGTTTTACTTTTAACAGAAATTAATTTCAGAATCCACTCAGACATTTTATTGAATAGAGAAAAACAGATTTTCAAGTGCAATTATAAAATAAAAAGAAATCCATTTTATAAAAGTTAGCTCGTGATTTCCTACAAAGTACAATTTAACGAATACTTTTTAAATACAGATGAATTCGAGAAAAGTTTTGTATGTACCTTCATTTTATAAGGAAAAGTTGCCCCAAATCGTTAGTTTTACATCAAATTAGTATAATTACATTTTGCATGCTACATTTTATCGCTATAAATATGTACTAGTTTTGTAAATAATGAACTTTTTTAAAGAGATCAATTAGTTCTCACATTATGCGAGAAGCAGGCTTAATTTATAGTGATCTTAAAGTTAACCACACTGCTGGAGAAGCTAGCTGAACGGCACGTTAGCTAGCTCAGCTCCAATCTACTGAGAATATTGATTTATAGCACAGTAGGGTTGCAGATGGCAGCATTTGTTGTACTGGACATATTTGAAGAAATCACTTCAGATATTATGCGCGGAGGTTTAAACCTAATTGAAAACTGGTATAAAAAAGAGAGACTATCGGTCTATCCGATCAAAACCTATTTCACTACCTTTACAAACAGGAAAGGGCCATCGAAGCCAAAAGATATATCAATGTACATCAAAACATTATAAGTAGTAGAAGAGGGAAAATACTCGGGCGTCACCTTACACTTGGAAATGAGGTTTAATCCGCACCTAGAAAGGATGACGAACAAAGCTACAAAGTCACTGATGGCCTGCAGACGAGTGTTTGTGAGCAAAAGTGCATCTTATCTTCAAGAGTGACCCACCATGGTGATAAAATCAATCACAGTAGTGTGGTGGCACCGGACTAATTACTCCAAAACACAGAAAGATTTATGGGGGCACTCATAAATCTATCACCTAGTTAGGGCAGAAGTGTAAGCGGATAATCTTAAAAAGAGTCTATCAAAAGTTGCACACCATCGTTCATTTCTAGGAACAAACCCTTCTAAGCCAGTCAAATTTCTCCGAATAAGGGGTTTAGAGTGAAGTAGTTGAGGACATTTGTTTCTAATGGGCAATCGATAGCAAGTTTATTGTAGAATGATTGTTAAAATCCCAAAAATCCTATGTACTAAAGCGGCCATCTTGAAAAATGGCCGCAGAACGCATTTTTAGAACCAAATATCTGGAACCTTCAACTCGATTTAGAATTTCTTTTTTTGTTTTATTGCTCTGTTCTAGTACTACAAAAATGCAGTAATGATAATTTCGAAAAATCAAAATAAGACCACTGCAATCATTCAAACACTTTGATATCACTTCTAATTAAAAATTGTCCTTAATTGCATTTAAAATTTAATTAAAAGGAGGATACGAAAAATAGTTCTAAAAAGTTTTAAACAGTTTAATTCACTATCTTTTGATTTTTTGCAACTTTTAGTATACATATTAACGGAGTTATAATGTATTATCCGTAACGTGCAACTTGTGCATGACTGTAACCCGTGTATAGAGGCGAGTTTTTATAGCATACTGCACATGCATGGTTGGTAGCAAAGGACATTTATTTTTATATTTATTTTATTTAAATCTTTTTCTACACTAATTAATCGTACTAACAAAATGTTAGTTAAGTAACGTTAGTGAGCTCTAATGAAACAGCTGACAGAAATCTTTCAGTTCTAATTTAACTAGTGTGCACGGACGACTCTCCATTACCGTTAATCAAAACTTGCAACAGGAACTGTAATACTGATTTCGATTTTATGCACTAAGAATTTTATAATAATGGAGTTAGTAAATGATTGTATTTTGTAAGAAAACATTAAGTGACGGTAAAGTAGTTAGTTGCAAAAGGATTACTAACAATTTTACTTGCTAGTAAAAAAGGTGACCACATTTTTCAAGAAATAATGGACAAAACTAGTATTATTGTTCATGAAATATGTACAAAAAATTACACCCACGCAGTGTATGTGAAAAAAGTAACACAAAAATCTGTAGATATAATACTGGACCAAACACTAACATCTTCGTTAAAACCTTTGATTTTAAAAATAATTGTTTAGTTTGTGGTGAAGAAATATGTATTGAAAAGGAAAAGAAAAAGTCAAAACAACACAGAAAAGATATTCGAAATGTTACAGAACTTCATATGAAGGAAAAGTTTGTAGAAATTTGTAAACAGAGGAATGATGACTTAGGAAAGCAAATATTAGTTCGCTTAAGTAACATTACAGATTTAGTAGCTGCCGAAGGGAAATACCATTTGAGTTGTTAAAAAGTTTAACTGTGATGTTCCGAGTTGTTCTTCTAAGTTGCAGGAATGTCAACAGAAAAATAGTGAAAAGCAAAGGCATTTTTAAATTGTGTGAGTATATGAACAATAGTAACGAGTGTCAGTTTTCTTCAGAACTTAATTGCAAAATATGAGTCGTTTTGTGAAACCCAAGACAGTTACATTGCGCTGGATGAAAGAAAACTACAACAACATTATGGTGAACGACTTAATATAACAGTTCATCACGGTAAAATTACGATTTTAACTTTAACAGATACTTTGCAAACCATATTGTCAGAAAAATTTTATAATGAAAATGTAGAACAATTGAAGAGGAAAGATTGAAGATTGTTAAAGCAGCAAGTGAAATCTTAAGAGAAGATATAAAAAGCAGGTTAACAATACAGAGAAATATCTGTTACGAAAATATGCGTGAGGTTTGCGCAGCTAATTCCTGAAACATTGAAGGTATTTATGGACAATCTTCTAAGAACTTCCCAAAGCGACAACATACAGAAGAAGTCGATAAGTATTTGCCATGCTATTATATCAGCCATTCGCCCAAATTCATTTCTGTCACCTTTGCAATACGCTCTGTCCGTTTTTCTGCATAGAAGGTTTGGATCGAAGATTTTGGTTCAAATAATTGAAAGATTGGGATTTGCTTTAGTTATGCAAATACGCTCTTGTATGAGTCATCTATTGTTGCAGCTGAAAAACCAAATATCAGGGAAGATATATTTTATCAATATGTATTCGATAATGCCGATCATAATGTTGCGACTTTAGATGGTTCTGGCACGTTTCATGCAATGGGCGGAATTCAATGCTTTACGCCTTCCTCCAATTATAATTGTAAGAAAGATATACCAAAACTGAAGGAGACGTTAACAGCTCAAGAAATAGGCTCATTTGGACAAATTCATACGTATAAAAAATGTAAATCTGGATTAAATAAAATTGAAGTTGCTGAGCTATCTTTAAAGGAAATAGAATTTACTGATTCTAATTTTATTGAATCTTCATATATAGAGTGGTCGTCAAAGCGATAGGACGTGTTTGTGATGGCTCCAGCTTCTATCTTTAGTGTAGCAAGTCCGGATTAAAATGATAATTTTTAATTGAATAGAGTTACTGTACGGTACGGGTGAGTTTTTGAACATATTTTAGACTCAGCGGTTTTAATTAATAATGGATAAAGACATGAATCTAACCAGTAAATTTTGTAACGTGTACAAAAAAAAGGCGCGTAAATAACGTTTGGGATTGCTGTGAGTGTTCTACGAAGAATTACGGCTCTTTAAATCTATACCAGATGTGGTTGTTAAAACTCGTAGAATTGTAGAGAGATCTTAAACCGAAAATACCGCCCCTTTGTCGTGAACTCAACAGGTAAACATTTTTAAATGACAATCAATTATAGAAAACTAATAAAATAACAATTTTAACTGGATCTAATCAGCATTCCAAAGCAGAAAAAAGCAAATAAATAAACAAATAAACAATAACTATCTATAAGTTTTGATCGAAATTCGAATGAAATACGGTTTGTTTTCGCAAATAAATAAAACGCATTTTAGTAGTTAAATGAAAGAAAGGTCAAGTCGTTAGGAAAACTCAGTTTCTATAAAATTTAAATCCACAGTAATTGAAATTAAGTCAATAAATAAAGCAATTCAGTTTTTAATAGCAAATTAAACATACTAAATTGAATGATCCTCACAGTTTTAATTTAAATAATTAGTATCCCTCACTTCTTTGCAATATTCATTTAAATAAGAAATGTAGTTATTTAAGGAAAATTTAGTTTTACTAAAAGTCCACATTATCGATTGAAGTACAATACCGTCTTTTATTCTCAAATAATAAAACAAGAAACCAGGTAAAGGCAAAGGAAAGCAGGTAGGCGCGTCACCAGCAATTGTAAATTGAAAATCTTAATAATAATATTTAAAATAGTAAATTGCATATTATATGAATCGAGTAAACGGAATAGAGTTGCATAGTTTCAAGTTAAATAATTAACATCTTCACTCCTTTGCAATATTCGTTTAATAAATAAGAAATTTAAAGAAGTTACTCTAAAAGTTTACTTTTCGATTGAATTCAATACCTTCAATTTACTTTCAAAACAATAAAACAAGAAAGCAGGTAAATTGTAAATTTGTTTTGTAATAAAAATTTAAACATAAAAGCTTATTGTACTTGTAAGTTAAATAAGTAGCTTTATTTCGGTGCTTTCAGTTAAATACATGTTAATAAATGTTAAATGACAACTTCTAAATCAATCAAATAAGGGTAAGCGTTTGAACAGGTTTTTATACCCAGCGGTTTGAATTAATAATAAACGAAGATAATGATAATCTAACCAGTAAAAGGCTCTTTAGTTGAAATAGGCGCGAAATAACATTTAGGATCGCTACAGTATGTACGAAAAGACGGCTCTATTAAACCCATGTGATTGTTAAAACTGTAACTTAAAAAGTATAAAGCAAAAGTAAACCTTTTCTCTAAGGATGGACCCGAACAGGTATACATTGTTGCAATAACGATGAATTCATAGAGAACTAATAAAATATTTATTTAAGCAACACGGCTCGCGACAATAAAACTGATTTGATAAATAAATATTAAATGACAGTGAAATAACTATAACTCGAAAAGCTACAAAAAAAATAAAAATAAATAAATAAATAAATAAATAAAATAAATAAATAAATAATAATTGAATCATTTGGTCGCTAATAAATACCAGCAAGTCCGGTGAGGGGCGCGAATCCAGGAATCGAGTATAGAGCAGTATGGTGAAACGCGTGATGATTGAAGGGCAGGTAAGAAAGAAAAAGAAAAAAAATGTATGTATATTTTGAGATTCATACAGTAAGTATACGATCTATTATTTATATCTAGCTTTTATGTCGTGACAGTAGACATAACTGTCCGGTAGTAGGACGATACCGTTAGTAGGGAATGCTACATCGTCCGGGGCACGATTTGGCCAGTAACCGGTCTGCTCGCTATGATATTACTCAAGAAAACAATACAATTGCCTCGGATCGACCTGGCTACAAGGGGCGGTCAAGGTCGAAACAGACAGGCCCCGTTGCTGACGACTGTGCAAGGAATGAATGGCGAGTCGGTACGTGGAATGTTAGAGGTATGCATGGTAAAGAATTTGAAATTGCGAATGTAATGTACGAAAGACACCTTGATATTCTGTGTGTATCGGAGACAAAGCGCAAAGGAAAGGATGCTGTGGAGATGGAGGATGGCAGCCTGGCACTATGGTCAGGAGTTGAGACGGAAGTGCATGGTGCAAAAGGAGTTGGGGTGATCATAAGTGAAAGAGCGAAAAGATGTGTTAAACAGTACGAATTGGTATCTCCCCGGGTAATATGGGTTAGAATGAAAGTGGAGTTTCGAAGAATTTTTCTTATTGCATGCTATGCACCGGTGAATGGAGAAAGAGACCAGGAGCGTGAGAACTTCTGGAATGAAGTAGAGAACGTGTTGAACGTATGTAAGCCAAACGAAAGAGTGATTATATTGGGGGATATGAACGGATGGGTGGGTGTACAGAGAGAACATAGTGAACGCGTTCTAGGAAAGTTCGGAGACCAAAGAATCAATGAGAACGGTGAACACCTGCTGAACATCTGTGTGGAGAGAAGCCTGTTTGTATCCAATACGTGGTTTAAACATAAAATGTGCATATGTATACATGGCAAAGAGGTGAATCTAAAAGTATGATAGACTTGATAGTGTATGATGAACGGCTTAGAAACCTGGTGAAAGACACAAAAGTAATGCGCGGAGCGGAGTGTGGATCGGACCACTTTTTGGTTGTATCGAGAGTGTGTTTAGGGCAAAAGTGGGTCTGGAGAAGGAAAGCAAACGTAGTGCGAACGTCCAGAATTAGGGTTGACAAACTAGTGGATAATGGTGCGAGAATGAAATACGCAGATGCTGCGAGTAAGAGTTGAATGTGAATGAAACAGTGTGGAACGAACAAATAAAACACACTGACGTTGAAAGTGCATGGATAAGCTTGAAAAACTCTGTTGTCAATTGTGCCGTGCGAATATGTGGAAGACTGATTGTAGGTAGACAGAAAAAATGTGCTTGGTGGAATGAGTCTGTAAAAAGGCAGGTAAGAAAAAGATGCGTACATGGCAATGATTGCTGCAAAAATGAGACTGAGAAGAAACGATTGTATGAGGTGTACAGATTAAGAAACAAAGAAGCGAAGGAGGCAGTGAGAATAAGTAAAGAGGAAGTGATGGCTGTGAAGGAGAGAAAATGCAGAATGATTTTGAGGGAAACAAAAACTCTTCTGGAAATGGGTCAAAATACAAAACGTGGCCCAAAACAGAACGCTGCAGGAGTGATGAATGATAGAAACGAAATAGTATGGGACGATTGTGAAGTGAGGAAATGCTGGCAAGAATATTTCGGAAAGCTGTACAGTAGTGAGGAAAGTAAGACTGAAGGGTTAAATAAGGAGAATATAGAAGAAATGATGAATGAAACTGAGAAGGATATTGGAATAAATGAGGTAGAAAACGGTAGGAAGGTTGAAAACGGCAAGGAGCAGGCGTAGATGAAATCACTGGTGAAATGCTCAAGTATGGTGGTGCAAAGCTTATACGAAGATTGCGTGAATTATTCAATGTATGCCTTATGTGGAAAAGTGCCGAGTGATTGGAAGAGCGCGATCATTGTACCATTGTATAAAGGTAAGGGGAATAAGAGTGATTGTAAGAACTACAGAGGAATAAGCTTGCTCAGCGTACCTGGTAAAGTATTTGGAAGAATACTGATTGATAGAGTACGAGAAACTACACAAACTAAGATGTGGGATGTGCAAGGTGGCTTCATGCCAGGGAGAGGATGTGTCGATCAGATGGTTGCTCTGTGCGTTTGTAGATCTGGAGAAAGCATATGACAGAGTGAATAGGGAGAAGCTGTGGGAAATATTAAATGAATATCGCGTAAATAAAGATCTAATAAATGGAATAAGGATAGTATACAACGGTAGTCGGGCATGTGTTAGGGTGAGGGGAGGTGTGAGTGAATACTTTAATATTGTGCAAGGAGTGCGACAAGGCTGTGTGATGTCACCGTGGTTGTTCAATTTATACATGGATAAATGTCTTAGACAAGGATGTATCGATACAAATGGTGTAATGGCTGGTGACGTAAATGTACGAATTCTGGTGTATGCAGATGACACTGTCTTATTAAGTAACAGTGCGGATGAGCTACAAACTGCTCTGAGGAAGTTTGATACAGTCTGTGAGAGTATGGAGCTAAAGGTAAACGTGAACAAAACTAAGATTGTGGTGTTCAATCGGGAAGGTGGAAAGGAGAGTAGAGTATTTACTTTGCAAGATGAAATTGTGGAGCAAGTGGACGAGCTGGTATATCTCGGTAGAATGTTTACTGCAGATGGTACAATTGAGAGCGAGATTGGACGAAGGGTCAATGCTGGAAGGAAAGTGATTGGAAGTATGTGGACGATAATGAGAAATGAAAGCATGAGTCTAGCTGCGAAACGAGCAATCTATAATGGCGTATTCGTCCCGTCAGTACTGTATGGAAGTGAGACATGGGTATGTCAAAAAAAGCACGAAAGAAAAATAAATGCCGTGGGTATGAGATTCCTGAGAAGCGCATGTGGTAAAACGAGAAGGGACAAGATAAAAAATGAATGCATAATGAGGTAGTGTGGTGAGGAAAGGACGATGATGAATAGACATAAAAGTAGTACGTTACGTTGGTTTGGTCACATTAAGAGAATAAACAACGCAAGATTAACAAAACAAATATATGTGGGTGAGGTTAGGGAAAGGCCGGTCTGGTAGGCCGCGTAAAACTTGGCTGAATGTAGTAGAATCTATGATAAAGGAAAGAAAGATAAGAAGTTTTAAAAACAAAAGGGCATGTCAGAGACTATGTATGAATCTTGCGGAAGCTAGGGAGGTATGCGGAGATAGGAAAGCATGGAGAAAGATTGTGAATGAAAAATAAATAAGAGGCAGGGATTGTTTTGCCTACCCCGCAAGGGAATGGCGTGAAGGTTAAGTAAGTAAGTAAGTAAACTAGACTTACTAAGTGCGTGTGGTTACTGGATTGGTAAAAGTTCTAGTCCGAATTGGAATGGTTTCATGTCTGTACTTCTAGACGGAACAAAGAAATTTGATAAAAGCAAAATTGTAGCATTGCCTTTCATAAATTTAAGTCCCAGTGATTCATCTACAGTATATTCAGCACTAAAATTTGCTTTGTCGGAAACTAGGAAATCTCACCAAAGTAGCTGTATAGTCACTTTTGATCAACCTTTATTTCAAAAAGCGTCGAAATAGTTTCTGCAGAAGATATGAATTATTTTGATTAGGTGGTTAATACTTATGTCCTACATGGGTGCTACTGGTTTTATAATGAGTCGGGCTTGAAGACTTATGGGCAAAATGTACGCTAAGGTAACTGTTAGTCAAATGATAGCGGTCATGCTTACTCAAGAGCCATCAGGGCACATTTTTAACACATTGTTTAACTATTCTGTGTTAGATACATGTGGTAATTTCAACAAAGATTCATTGGCAATTTTCATACTAATGCTCATCTTAAAGCCGCACCTTTAGAAGATATTAAACTGAGATCCTAAATTTGTTATCCATTTTAATAAGGTCAAGGAAGTTTCAAAAGAAAAAATAACACCTCAAATTGTGGATACAGTATCATGAAATGGTAGCTATAATGAAAATTTTCTTAAAAGCAGAACGTTATGGAATTGGAAAATGCATCTATCAGCCGTGAAGATGATGTTGCCTTATTTGCATGTAGCGGTCCATTTACATTATGCAAAATCTGCACATTTGTATATTCAAATATGATGAAATTAGAAGAAATTATGCCACCGAATGAATACGAAAATTTTGTCATCTCGGCTACTTTACGGTTTGTCGCACTGAAAAATTATGGTCTGGTACTTGGACCGATATGCATCGAACAATATATGAGATCTATGAAGACATCAGGATTAACCATGGTAGAGGTGTTACCGAGAGTACTAGAACCAAATGGATCTTAGATGCCATATAGCAGAAGCATGTGATGCGCTAGAGGTATTTGTGTGTTCACACTGATCAGTCTGATCAACATGTAGAACTACGTGATTCCAGAATTAAGAGAGATAATAAAGATTTAAACACTATTTTAGAATGGTTGGAAAAATCACAATCCTTTAGTGATCATTTTAATCAGCTTGCTTGTATAACAATGTTGTTGCTCAGAAAATATAAAATAAAATCTATGGTTGGTAAGAAATTTTCAGAAGTGCACTTTAAAGTCAAGAATAAAATCAAGCCATTAGCATCTACAACAAAAACGGTGAAATTTCGTGATGATAGTGTTATTTTAAATGCACATCATTATTTAACAGAATAATTTGCTTAAAGAAACTGAGCAAGATCTTAAAACTATTTTGTTACGAACTAGCTTCTTCACCACCATCTTTGTTTTATAACGATTTAATGAGAAAGGGCAATAAAGCAAGTTTACTTAAATCACTCAAGCTCGAAAGTTGCGAGCATCCTAACAGTATTATATATATTGATGGAGGCTGGCTTTTGTATCGTGTTGTATCAAGTTAACTACGTTTGGTAGGACAGCGGATTTATATGTGTCTTATATGTTGAAGCACTTTAAGAAATGCAAAAGTTGTATTCGATGGATATAATAACATTCCATCTACCAAAGATGAAGAACATCGGCGGAGAAAATGAAGAGAATCCAGTAGAACTTATTATCAACGAAGGTACTTGTAACAGTAACCCAAGTCGATTTCTTGTCCCACGAAAAAATAAACATCAGCTTATACAACTGCTGAGGATGTACTTTGAGAGAAATAATATATTATCACTTGAAGAATGACACATTAATTGTAAATACAGCCATTACTTTGAACTGTCAACAAGTTCTGTAACTATAATTGAAGATACTGATTTACTGGTTTTGTCGATTGCTTTCTGCAATAATTTGTCAAATCTGTACTTCAAGATTGGACGTGGAGAAATCAAGATGAAATGTTCCATGTTTTTAAAGTATGTGAGAAGTTCAGCCTCTCGTTAGAATATCCTTTTATACATTCGGTTGGATGTGACAAACTTCATATCCTTACAAGAAAGGAAATGTACAGCATTAAATGTTTTAAAAACACAAATATATACATCAAAAATTACTTATTTTTAATGATTCTAATGCTGATGTGAATATGTTGTTGAGGTTGGTCATGAGTTTGTGCTCTACTGTATGGATTAAAAAGCACCAGCAATGTTAACGACAAGATTCAGGCTGTTTAATGTTGGAATCTCTAAACAAACTCTGAAAAATCTTTTGATTTAGCAGTACTTCCACCTACGAAGGATGCCCTAAACCAACATATATTAAGGTATGACAAATTTCATAGATATAAAAACTTTACATATTTGTACTAGAATTAAGACATTTTAGGACATACTTACAAATTCAATTCTGGTTAGAAATTCTGCCACCAGAAAAATTGTGGAAACTATGCAACGGTCAAATGTTTCCTGTTACATGCAACAATCTGCAGCACCTCAAGATGTTTTAAATTTATTATTTTACAAATGTCGAGATGGCTGTAAAGAAGATGTTGTGCTCAAGGGACGTTGTAGCTCAATGTGCTACAATTGCCATGGAATTGATCAAATATACAGCATGCTGTGAAGAAAATTTTCCGATGCATAATATATTTTATCGTTTAAACTTATAAAATAAATACATGTACTTATCTTGTAACACTTTATGTATCAGTGGGTTGTCCTTAGAAAATAATCTTTTTTTATGATTTGATTTACGTTTTTTTTATGCATAAACCGAGTAAAAACTACGGTATGTTAACTATTTAAAACAAAGGTTCACTGAAATGACTGAAAGTCCATTTCAAGATTCTACATGCATTAATTATGTATGCATGGTGGGATTAGGAAGATACGCAATACGTTTTATATGATTTTCGATTTATACGTTTTTTTCTTATGCATAAAACCGAGTAAAAAACTACGGTATGTTAAGCTATTTAAAACAAAGGTTCCCACTGGAAATGACTGGGAAAGTCCATTTCAAGGATTCCCAACATACATGCATTAATTATGTATGCATGGTGGGATTAGGGATACGTGCAGTCAGCGTTGGATTGGAAGTAAGAAAGTTAAAGTTCTACCGTATTTGCCTAAATAGCCGCACATGATGTGCGTATACGCAGTGATCATGCCGCTATATGTACGTAAGGAAGACCAATGGAAAAACCTCATACAGGGTAGACGGTAACCGATATCGGACTCATTACCTCCCGAATGATACGCAGATCGTGTCATCACATGCCCAAAATCTAGATCAGCTTGCAAGAATCCTGTATTACACAAACTGTTCCGATAAAACCAATAATAGTACAGGCACTGGGGTTTATGGGCGCCGTAGACCAAGCCGCAAATTTCTGTAAGCGTGGGATCAAAAACGGACATATTTTTAGCTAAGATTTGTGCAATCCTGACAGTTGTCACGTAGAACTTAAGATAGACCATGTAAGGGACAAAATCTTTATAGTTGCTGACAGTAAATTTGCGCTACCAACATTAACTTCCTTTATAGTATAGATGACTGGTCCTTAAATGCATACAAGTGTTACAGACACATTCAACATAGTTACTTTAGTATAGGTATTATTGCAGAAATTTCAGATTGCCGACCTACTTGCAAAAAGTGCATAAACTATGGATAGGACCAGACGCAATTTGTAACACTACATGCGGTACAGCTAAGAAGGAGAAGCAGGTAACGCTAAGCAAAGAGCACATAAGGTACTGGTCAGATACTCTAGGGTACGTTAATTCCAAGATCTTCCTGTTTGAACAAACAGCCTCGTTCTTAAAACTAAGTAGGGCGAATATTGAACATATTACGGAAATGGTCACATGCTATTGCCGGATGAATAAGCATACATGAAGCTCGGGACTGTCCAACTACCCGATATGCACATTTAGGAAGGTAAGGCTACTAACGTAACGCATTCACTAGGGCAAGACTACTCTTACTTGGAAAATAAATACTTAGAAAGAAATAAAAAAAGCGCACTTCAACAAAATCATAAACTTCGTAAAAGGTAAAAGATCTTACCGCAGCCTAATGTACCAATACGCAACAGTGCACGGATTGCACAGAATCAGCCCAGGCTACTCAAGCATGACAGAGTAAGCGGTTCTGGATCAGTTTTGAAATGCGCGTCAGACATGTACCACCACAGCAAGTGCCAAAAGAGAAGTACCAACTCATAGAAAACATTCTAAATGTGCATAGTTTAGTTTACGGAGTTTAAAGAGTTAATTGTAATTTGTTTATTAAATAAACAAATAATGTATAAGCAGCTAATTTTGTGTCTTATTTATGAATGTCTCTTTGTTCTACATACATAAAGACAAACTTAAATCGATTGGGGCTTGAACCTTGGTGGCGCAGTTGGTTAGCGCGGTACTTTAGCAAAGTACAGGTCGTAGGTTCAAATCCTACTCGAGGTAAACTTTTATTTATGTATTTAATAAAATTAATAATAATCTTTGATTATATGTTTATTAAAACTTACGTTTTCAGCTTTCCTTCCTCCACGTTCACTTTTCGGATTGTTAGGGCTTCATTTTAAAAGTTCATGCTCCCTATTACTATTAAAAGACTTACAAACATTAATTTATTAAGTAAAACTATATGTGTCTTTGGCTGCAAATTCAAAATTTAAGCTAACTTTTACCTTTGTTACTATGTTTGATCTTAACTGTAATTAATTAATCCTAAAAGTAGGCAATTAATGTCGAGAGAGCTAACATGGCCATTATGTTATTTGTTGTTACCCTTCGATTGAATGAAAGTGAAACTTAGAGGATGGAAATGTTTAAGTTGTCATGGTTCGCGACAGTAATAGAATAGATTTGATTAATAAATATTAAATTAAATAACAAAGAACTAACTATAATTCGGAAATATAAACTAAAGATGATTGGAAGATTTGGTCGCAAATAAATAACAGCAAGCCCAGTGAGTGGCGCGAGAGCCAAGAATCGGGATGGGAACAATCTGGTTAAAACGTGCTGCGATTTACGGGTATATAAGTGAAAAAATGTATATGTATATATTTGTATACATTTAGATATTCATACAGTAAGTATACGATATATCATTTATATATTTCTTGACTGTCTATATTTCTACTTCTTACTTGCTTATATGTCGAGGCAGTAGGAAAATAACTGTCCGGTAGTAGGACGATACCGTTAGCAGGAAATGCTACAATTGCTCAGATCGACCTGACTACAAGGGGCGGTCAAACTCGAAACAGACAGACCCGTTGCTGACAACTGTGCAAGGAATGAATGGCGAGTCGGTATCTGGAATGTTAGAGGTATGCATGGTAAAGAATTTGAAATTGCTAATGTAATGTACGAAAGGCTTATATGTGCATCGGAGACAAAGCGAAAAGGAAAAGATGCTGTGGAGATGGAGGATGACAGCCTAGCGCTGTGGTCCGAAATTGGGACTGAATTGCATGGTGAAAAGAAGTTCGGGTGATCGTAAGTGAAAGAGCGAAAAGATGTGTTAAACAGTACGAATTGCTATCTCCCGGGTATTGTGGGTTAGAATGAAAGTGGAATTTCGAATATTTTTCTTATATCAGAGAACTGAAAGTGAAGGTTATAAAGATATTATAGTGGCTTAATTTAAGTAGTATGGTTCAATGCAGGGAGTCAAACTAAAAATATACTGAAATACTTATCTTTTTTTGGATTTTTGATGGTGTATATTTAAGTTATAAAATCTACGTTTTAACTTTTCAAATTTCACAAAATTGTTTCAACATCTTTAACAATTTTAATAGATATTACTACTGAAGAAGGTAACTGTAAGTGTTATCGAAACGTTTAGATTACATAACTAAATATACAAATACACTATTAAAACTTACATTTCATAAAATTTACAGAGTTATGTTGCACAATGTTAATGCTGACTAATATTTTCTACTTCGAAGGCATAGAATTTTTTCGTTTTAAGCGATATCCGAATTCACAAAAAAGAAAAGGATGTGGCTTAGATACGTAAACGATACTTTCGTAATTTGAAAACACGGCAAACATAAACTAGATGAATTCCTAGATCATCTAAATAGCCGCGCACCCTCCATATTATTCGTAATGGAATTGGCGTCGGAACGAAAACTGCAATTCCTGGATGTACTTGTACACAGAAATGACAACACTTTCACGACAAGTGTATACAGGAAACCTACCCAATCGGGGAGGTACCTACACTCCAATCATCACAAACCGTAATGTTAGGTGTGGCGAAATGCTTGTACGATAGAGCGAAAACAACATGTTCAAAATAAAAGGACCTGAACAAAGAAAAAGCAAATATCTCTAAACCAGTTAAAGACAATGGCTACCCCGATCTAACGCCTAATCTAAACGGGGAAAGGATAACCGGAAAACAAGAACCTAAATATACAGCGATAACACCATATACATATACAAGCCCACTCAGACAAAATACAACGTATAGGTAGCAAATACAGGATACGCAATATCTTCAAATAGACTAGAAGGCTCAGGGCAGTACTAATCAAAACCAAACCACACAATGAAGATCAGAATTCCAAGAATTGTATATACAACCTATCATGCAAATGGGGCAGAGCATACATAGGAGAGAGCAGTAGACCACTCAAAGTGAGAACATAGCAACAATGTCTGCAAAGGCGAAACAGAAAATCAAGAATAGCCGTACATTTCTGGATCGAAGAATACCGCATCCATTGGGATAACATACAGATAGTGGCAAAGCACGAGAATACAACTCGCCAGGAACTCAAAGAAGCCACATACATCGCACTAGCAGAAAATCCAGTAAGCCGGATTCCAATAATACGCGAAGAGCTTAAAAGCAGAACACCTGCGCAATAAGTTAGCGAAACATGCGCAATAAACTACTGCGCAACCACGAAAAAGTTTTATTATATATATATATATATATATATATATATATATATATATATATATATATATATATATATATATATATATACAGGTGACATAGAAATAAGTGTCATGCATAGTGCCACGCGATAGAGGACACTAAAATGAGAAAAAAGTTCCTATGAACGCCTTCGTTTAAAAGATATAGGGTGTTGAAGTTTAATTATTTTTTGTTTTTTTTATATCTTTGATGATGTGATAAGCGGACGAAATTTTGTATACAAGGGCTTTTTATCACCCAGAATTCAAATATGACCTTAGTTCTTTTATTACTGATAGAGGCACCACATACAGGTTTCCATCTTGCTTGAATCGGTCCTAACTTTTTGCCTTACACTGTATGTCATTTTCGACTGGAAAAATTTGTTTTCCCACCTTTTCTGCTTCAGAAAGGTATACCTTATTGAAGTCGCTAGGACGAACGGTTTACGAGAAAAATTCAGCCGATGCATACAAGTTATCCAAAAGCGCCAAAGTAACTAATTTGCAAAAACAATGACATAACACTTCAACAATTAAATTTTAATAGCAACAATGAAAAGCAGTGATTAAAAAAACATTAAATTTTTAGATGTTCAAATTGTTGTCCTTGTGCTTGAATACATTTTCAATTCTTCTTCCTAAGGATTGACGGCATCTTTGAAATATTCCTGGGTTATTACGGAATCTATCTGCGGATTCCATAATTCTTATCCATAGTTGCTCTTCATTATGTATTTTTACAGAATAAACATCATTTTCATGAATCCCCAAAATGAAAAATCGAGGGGATTAAGGTCAGGACTACGAGTTGGCCAGGGTACAAGTCTCCTCGACCAATCCACGTATTTCCAAATCTCCTATCCAAAATTCCCTTGCTAATCGAGAAAAGTGAGCGGCGCGCCATCATGCATGTAACGCATTCTACCAATAATAGCCTATGGAACATCCTCTAATAACGCATTTAGTTCATTCTCCAAGAAATGTCGATACAGTTCACCTGTCAATCGATTGGGCAATTGAAATGGGCCAATTATGTAATTGTCAATTATACCTGTCCACACATTAATAGAAAAACCATATTGGTGACTTCTAATGTAATTGTCAATTATACCTGTCCACACATTAATAGAAAAACCATATTGGTGACTTCTAATTACGGTTTTGCAAATAAGTTACTTTGGCGCTTTTGGATAATTTGCATGCATCGGATGCATTTTGCTTGTAAACCGTTGGTGCTAACGACTTCAACAAGCTACACCTTTCTAAAGCAGAAAAGATGGGAAAACAAATTTTTCCAGTCGAAAATGACATACAGTGTAAGGCAAAAAGTTAGGACCGATTCAAGCAAGATGGAAACCTGGATGTGGCGCCTCTATTAGTAATAAAATAACTAAGGTCATATTTGAATTCTGTGTGATAAAAAGCCCCAGTATACAAAATTTAGTCCGCTTATTACATCATTGTAAAAAGATATTAAAAAAAAAAAAAAAATAATTAAACTTCAACACCCTATATCTTTTAAACGAAGGCGTTGTGGAGTTCAAAGGAACTTTTTCTTATTTTAGTGTCCTTTATGGTGTGGCACTATGCATGGCACTTTTTCGATGTCACCCTATATATATATATATATATATATATATATATATATATATATATATATATATATAGGGATAAATTGTTATAATAGGATAGGGTTCATTTAGTATTTGTTGGGAAAATGAAAAAAATATAATTTACACTTTACTATAAATTACTTTTTATATGTGAATTTATTTGCATTTTAAGGTAAAAGTGAAATCATGAAATGGTTCTTTATTATGTAAATTCCAAATTATAATAAATAGATCGTACGTGAAATAGCCCTTAATTAAGCTTTCACAAAACTGAAATAAATAGCAGCCTGTCAAAATTGTGAAATGGAAAATTCTTAAAAATGTGAGTTTAATAAGTTTATAATTGAAATTGAAATGTTGATAGAATAATAAAGATTCAATTACTTTACAGATGTTTACACCGTTATTGCATAAACATACACACATATAAATGAAATACAAATGCAGGAAATTACACAAATAATGAATACAAATTTAGGGTTATTATTAATAAACTCACATGTGTATCGGCATATTTCCAAAATATGTTTTCATTTGGTTGGTTCCATATACAACTTGAGGAGGCTTCTTTCTATATGTAGTCGATGTTACTGGTTCGCTGTTCAAATCGTTGCTGCATATACTTCCAATCTTCAACCACCGTACACCTAGTTGAATGACAACTTTTATTTGTGGTAATACGTGATGTTACTTAAAATTGCTTAAATAACTTCAACTAAGCACTGTATTGTTAATTATATTTTATTTAAGTGTTGTTTAAAATGTTTGTAAAATTTACGATTTAAGAATTTTGTTTTAAGTTCGTAAAACTTTAATTCTGATTCACTTTTGTTTTAGATCCCGATATGGAATATCGTTTACTATTATTATATGTCGCACCAGAAAATAAACATAGATTCCGAAAACTGAATAATTTTATTTACGACAAACATACAAAAACAAAATACATCAACCGAATTTTAATACGTTAAATTTGAATCGAAACAAAACTTTATTATTGTAGAAAATTATCGGTAACCTAACTTTATATTTGATTGTAGGTTAAAACAATTGTTTCTGATTTCTCGGTCTTCACTAACCGCGTTTCAAAATTTCCGATAGTAACGTAAATTGAAACTTACATGTTAACACAAAACACAACACTTTGACTTTTGTTAGTAACTTTTAAAATTGGAAGAGAATTGGAAGAGAGAGAGCAGAATTCAGAATCAATTCCTTATATGCTATCCTGTTAGCTACAAAATTTCAATTTTTCTTACAATACAAACAAAGTAACTAAGCTTCTGATTGGTTTAAACAAATTTAAAAACTTTACTAAACTACAAATTATGCCATAACTTTCTTAAATTACATCTGATTTACATTTTGATAACAGAATTGGAATCTGTGCATAATTCCGCACAAAATGATACCTCACGAGCCATATATTGGTTCAAAATGTACGATTTGACATATTCTAATCTAAATTTACTTATATCTAAAAACCTAAATTCTACACTTAAACTAAATACATATTCGTGATCTACACGAAAAACTGAATTAGAAAACATTTATTTAAACTCAAATATCTTAATTTTAAAGGAAAATTGTTTTCATATAGGAAATTTATGTAGTTAACCCCATTTTCATAATTTTATGTTTAAATAGCTTGTAAAAAGTAAGTTTCTATATGGAAATGAGGAAACCTCCTATTATTTGCTCTAATAATTTATTCTATGCTCAAACTATTCTATAAAACTATAAATTTGCAAAAACCTTAAAATTAAAATAACCTAACTTTATACAAATATACATATAATTTTCGTTTCTAACGTCCAAATTACTTGAAATATTACTCTAATAATTTGTTAAAACTATCTTCAACATCACCAATGTTCACATTGATTGTACTGTCTAAAACTTTCTCAATTCAACAATCTATATTGTTAAACACACTTCTTCAAAATTTTGGACAAAAAGTATTTATATGTAAAATGTAAAATTGTTGTTTATATCGTCTTTAATGTTAATAATGCACTACTTCTTCTGTTGCACTTTTTGTGCACTAATTTTGTGAGTAAAACCAAACCATGGCCGCACCGTAACCCTTTCTTAAGATTTTAAATCTTTCCTGCATTTTATCTTACTCGATACATGTTCTAAATATAATTATAAATCTAAACTGTGTGATAAAAATCTGTAAGGTTTCTAAAATGCCAAAATACTTTATATAAACTGTAAATTTAATTAAATATGTTCTACGAACTTAATCGTACTTACAAATATAACTTCATCTGACCTTCATGACATGCTCCTTACATACATAGCACAATGCTTTTTATAATTAAACAAACTTGTGCAAATTTTACCAAGCCTGTTTCATTAAATCAAAATCAATCTCTTTCACTCGTTTAACTACATTACTTAATAAAATGCAGTGTAAATATATTCTAATTTATCTCAAATTGCGCAATACAAGAAATACAAGCTTATACACTCTAATCCCTGTCTTAAACTTATATCTAACCATCTCAATATATATATATATATATATATATATATATATATATATATATATATATATATATATATATATATATACCTAGTATAAGTTCTAAAAATATATATTGGATTACTCAGTGGCTCAACGGTAAAGGTGTCAGACTTGCAAGTGAAAGGTACCAAGTTCGAACCTGAGAGTAGTCAAGTGCTTGGTAAAAAATCATAACATATGAATTCGACTCTAGTGTGAAAACAGTCCTTCTCAGAACTAAGCCTCACGTCGGAAGCAGTGTTCACTTTTGAAACGTCGCGCTTAAAAAGCAAAAACTGTGGTAATAGGTCGATCAACTCAACGAATATGAAACCAAGTTACAAAACACTTATAATACAGGAATAATCGTGATCGGTTTTGTAAGACACTGCAAAGAAACAAAAAGTTTGGTTTAATCAGTTAAGGGCGGATGTCAGGTGACAGTTGAGTGAGAAGATTTGTTGTGCTTAATTAAAGTAGTAATTACTTTAAAGAGACTGTGGAAAGCTCTGACGACGGCGAAAGTTATCACTCTGACAGCTTTTGATTTAAAATTGTCGGTTATTGAAGAATAGTAAACTTGTTGGCAAGAGGCGAGAATCCCAAAAACGTTGGGTTAGGAGACAGACCTGTGTAACCTTTAGCATCTCTGTACAGGTTTTATCCTTTTGTCCGATAACTTTGGTTAAATTAAAACTTTGAAGTGCTTTATTTTAAATTTACCGGTAACAATGCTTACTTGAAAGTTGATGAATTTTTGGAATTAGGACAGTGTGCGTCACCAGCTATGGTATTTGCTTATATTAATATTTGTTTATTGAAATATTCATGTCCGTCGTTGGAGGCTGAAAAAGGTAGGTTCTCGTATTTTTCCTTGTTCTGTACCATTGTACTATCTTGTGTTAGCATAATTTTACTCGATTAAGATAGGATGGTGTCCAAACATTTTACCCGATTTGATTTATTTCTGGTAAAGCAATAAAGTGACAACTACACTTTGATGTTTTTGGAGCATTACGAATCAGACCCCATATAAGGACATATCAACCGAAGTATGCGACCATTTTTGTTAGCATAGTTTTACTCGACGAAGAGGGTGGCGTCCAAAAACATTGCCCGACTTGACTTACTTATTTATTTCTGGTAAAGCCGTGAAGTAAAAGCTATACTTTAGTGTTTTTAGGATATTACGCTTCAGATTCGACATAGCAGGTTAGTGACCTAAGTGTGCGCCACAGGGGGCTACAGAAGGTAGGTTAACGAAGTTTTCCCTGTTTCGTTAGTATACTTTTACTGGATTAAGACAAGGTGGCGCCCAAAAGTATTACCCGATTTGACTTAGCGTTTAACGTACCTAAAGTCGTTAATAAACCTCACGGCCCTTCCGGTGTGCAATGTTCTAATGCCGTTTGAACCTGTTAGAATTCAAGTAACGGCCGTGGCGGTTTTTGAGTAAAATGATTTGTTTATATTAGCACCAGTTTTAGAAGGAAGCGAGGTATGTAGGTAGATCCTGCAATTTGAATGTTTTACTACCTTCTAAAAACACTTACGCAGAAACTAAGATAGCTTAATTTGCAATTAAATTAGAATTTAAATACAGGCTTAATAACTATATCAGAACAAGGTTTTTGTTGTTTTCACGCCCATTTCACTCGCTCATTGTTAATCTTTACACATTCATATAAATGATCTTTATAAGCCTTCTTCTAAATAGAAAGGAAAGTAAGCTTTCACTTAGAACATTATAAAAACAATCGGTTGAAGAGCTGTAAACCTAACTCCTGTTTAAATAATATTTAATATTCTGATTGCGTTTGTTCTACACATACACATACTAAAACCTTTATGTTAAACACTAAAACGGAACAAATGTAATTAAACAAAGTCCGTTAATTAATTTGAAAATTCAAAAACGAGTTATAAACAAGATTACGACTACATTTTATTACCTTTACATTTCAAATATTTTGTAAAGCTTATCAGACACATACGTATAAGAGCATGGTTTACTTTTTGTACGTGCAGCCATTTCAATGTAATAAAGTTTGTATTACGGTTAGTTAGCATTTACTACTCCATGCAAAAGGTTTAAATGAAAACGTTTATACCTAGTTTCTCTTAAATTAGTAAGGAAGATACTTCAACACAAACTTTTGAAAGACGTTTGCATTTGTTGTAAATCTAATGTTTTACATGAGTTACTTTTATAGTAAAATTATAAATTCTGAAATTTTGTTTTTATTTTGGTGCAACTGTAATAGTATATTGCAAACCGCGCAAGAGCTTCATTATAGCCAAGAGTTGAGTAGCTGATCCAAAGGGAAGCTCGAGATCAGTTAAAACGCGAGGCAGAAATGAAGCCTTCCTGAAAGATTTGTATAGTATTTTATTAGCAATCATCTAATGTAACAAATATAAATCAAAGTGAGCTGGCGTGAAAATAAATACATAAAATTATAACTGTCAAGTTGTAAAAAAGTTTTAACTACGAAAATCCAAATTCTTAATGCTTTTGTTGTAGTTAGTTTTTAAATATGTTGTCCGTCCGTTGATTAATAAAGAATATCAAATAACAACACAATTTAATTAATTGTAACGATTATGAGGTTCATGATAATTATGCAACCCTTACCACAAGTATGTAATAATTATTCCCGGCTAGTTTCAGTAATAATCTAGTTCCCAGCTGTTGTCGTGTCATGACATTGACAGATTACAATATGATTGCGAATAAACATAACAGATAAAACTAGGTGAATGCTGGTGCAGGACTTTCTTGCAAAATACTAAAAAATATATGGCGTATTTTTGTATCTTTGAAATATTCAGCTGTTTTAGAAATATTTAATAAAACCAAAACTGACCCTAATAAACCCACCGAGACATCCAGACACCATGTCCGATCTTGACGAAACTTGGCCAAAAGTTACAAAATGAGGTAATAAGTCAGTAGAAGGAGACACCTCGACTTTCACTTTTGTGACGTCATTTGACCTTGATTCCGATACGGTCGCCTACGTGTGAGACCATATTTTCCACCCTATGGTTTCTTTTCAAGGTCAACCCTACTTAGAGCCTTTTAACAGTAATTTGTACTTACTCACGTGAGGGCAGATGCAGGGGCTGGTGTTGGACTTGGGGTTGGTCTTGGACCTGGAGTTGGTCTTAGGCTTATTTTTATGGCCATCTAATTAAGGTCCTTTTGGTTGTATTAAGAGCAGTACCCTGGAGGTCAGGCAAACCCACATGCATACAATGTTGGAAATTGCATAATTACCCTAATAAGATATTATTATTAAAATTATCGATCCTATTGGTTTTAAAATGGTAATATGCTATTGGGTACGTTCGGATGATCTTTTACCTATACGAAATTTATTTATACGTTGTATTTCTAATAAGGAGGTTCTTGTAAGATACGTGTAGGGCTTCGCAACTTGTTCTCAGGTCTTCGCCCCTGGCTGGAGATGGTATGGGAACCTAACCTTATAAGACAAGTGTAGAGCTTAGCCCTATCGTGGCCCCTTGGTGCAATTGTATGCGGGTTCTAACTTAATCTTACAGCTGTAGGCCTTCTCCCGCCATACAAAATTGTATTCTAATAAGGAGGTCCTAGCCTAGGACTTGTATCAGGTCTGAGCCCTGGGAACTTTGAGTTAAAATTGATTTTAGTGCCATCTAGTGGCGTATAGACTAATGAACATTTTCTATAATAGAAGTTGATCGATCTTTTTTCTCTCTCTCTCTCTTTGGCTCTTTCACACACACACACACACACGCACGCGACGCACACTCCGCACGCAGCACGCACGCACACACACGCACACACACACACACACACACACACAAACAAATCAATTAATTAATTAAACAATCAATCTCAAACAAATCATGCTCGATCATATAAACCAGATCAATCTCAATCAACCGAAATTACGTCTTACAGTTTGCGGAAACTAGATTACAGTTCAAAACTGAATACTATAAGTCTAATTAAATATGACGTGAAATAATAAATAATTTCTACCCTAATGCGGAAAATTATATCTGATTTATTTGCATGTTCAATTACATACACACAAAATTGTTTCATAGAAACGTGTTCGTTAACTGTCATAAAAACCCCATTAAAAAGACCGGAAAGCAATAATTACTTATATATAACGTAAAGTTAAATTAAATTAACATGTTTTAAGAATATCAAACTGATGTAATGGAAATAAAAGGCAAAAGGTTTTAATGGTTATTATTATTCGCGAATTAACAATAACTACAAGTTTAAAATCCAGTACGTACCAACTATTTGTAGAGCTGATCTTATGACGTCATCCTATAAGAGTAAAAATACATTTTAAAAATCTTTATCGACATTTTTGTTAACAATATCAGGTAAATATATATTAAAAATAATACGCTTACCTTTAGAAGTGTTTTTTGCTTCAGTTGTTCTAATAACAATAACCATATGTTGAACTGAAATATTTTTTATACGTGTCCACATGTAATCTCACTAAAACACGCTTTATGGATGGTTGGATATAAACTGGCTATTACATTCCAATCATTAACTAATTTAGAAAGTAATACACAAAACCTGATTACTGCTACTCGTATTTAGCAATTATATTGTACTTATAAAATTTACATTCAAAACACGAATATTTTAAAATTTTGCTAACGCAAATTACTTTAAATAATTGAATGTTCAGATTACATAAACTATTGTATACTCAATTACGCTCACCCACACACACACACACACACACACACACACACACACACACACACACACACACACACACACACACACACACACACACACACATCACACACAACACACATACAACACACACACAACACACACACACACACACATTTACTTCACGTTATGTGGATTTTTATCAGTTGAGATATTTACAGCAATGTCAACTAAACGCTTTAAAATTTCTAATCTGAAATAAGAGTGACGTAATCTAATTTTATTTGAAATTTCATAGAGAGCATCAACATCATCGAGATTTTGAGATACAATCACCTCATCGTCTTCACCTTGAGCGATTATATTGTAACACCCTATAAAGCAGCTAATAACCCTGACAGTTTTTATCAGACACTATTATTATTATTATTATTACATGGACACGAGGTTATCCCTAAATTAACTGGTTTCAGCACGGCTCTGGAAATGCTGCACACTCGTCAAATCTTACAGTTCGTTCGCAGAAGTTGTACCGTATTCATTTCCTCCAATTTTATCTGCATTCTGTTTCGAGACTGTACTGTACTGTGATGCGTATAACAGCAAAACACGTTAGCTAGCTAGTTTCACCTCTATATTATTTTACATGCAAGCCTGACTTTATCATAAATACACATGGCAAAAAGCTAATTCAACATAACTCCACGGACTGGGCATAGAAAGCTGCGTTTCCAATTATGGTTTTTAGTCAACACAATATAGCATACAATTACATACAATCGACTATCATTGCTTTAGCACGAGGATCAACCGAAAACACGCACGCACGCACGAACACACGCACGCACGCAATCACGCACGCACAGCACCACGCAGCATGCACACACACACACACGAGCGCGCGAAAACGCGAAAACGCAAAAACACACCAACACAAAAAACACGCAAACATGAAAACACGCCAACGCGAAAACACGTAAAACGAAACACGAAAACACGCTAACGCGAAAACTCGTAAAGCTGCAAACATGAATCAAGACGGGGAGCACCGTTAGCAAAATAAGTTTATTGACAAAATTGAAGGAAAGCTTAGCGTTTGAAAATATATTATTGTTATTATCAACAACAATACTTTATTTTTATTTAATAACAACCTTTATTGGTCTTTTTCTTCTTCTTGAACAGTGATTCGTCGCTATCATAATTTTGGTTTTGAGATTCGTCTTTCTCCTCCACCTCATCGCTCTTCTTCCTCTTCTGTGAATCATCACCATAACCTTGGATGTGAAATACATTCAGCTCATCCACGTCATCATTTCCATCATTACCTTGAACGGTTATGTTGTAATAGTTTATTAACAAGTCAGTAAAATTTCTAATGTCCGCTGATGTTTGCTCATAAGCAGGAGAATACATCACAATAATGCTCACTCGATAACAGTTACACTCTAAAGAGCGAAACACACGAGAAACGAGAACGCTGCTAGCCTAGAGCCTTGTGCGCTGACGAACTCGTCAATGTTCGGGCAGAATCGGTTATCTTCGAGGGAAGTTTAACGTATTGACCTTACCACACTCTAATATCTTCCCTAGAGGCATGTTTATAAATCTAAACTCCTTTTTTATGACTGAGGTATTTTCTCCTAAGACGGCATTAGCAAGGCTAGGGCCTCCTTATTGGAATACAATTTTGTATGACGGGGCGAAGGCCTACAGCTGTAAGATTAAGTTAGAACCCGCATACAATTGCACCAAGGGGGCCACGATAGGGGCTAAGCTCTACACTTGTCTTATAAGGTTAGGGTTCCCATACCATCTCCATCCCGGGGGCGAAGGCCCGAGAACAAGTTACGAAGCCCAACACGTGCCTTACAAGAACCTCCTTATTAGAGATACAACGTATAAATAAATTTGTCGTACAGGTAAAAGATCATCTGAACGTACCCAATAGCATATGACCATTTTAAAAAACAATAGGATCGATAATTTTAATAATAATATCTTGTTAGGGTAATTATGCAATTTCCAACATTGTATGCATGTGCGTTTGCCTGAACTCCAGGGGTACTGCTCTTAATACAACCAAAAGGACCTTAATTAGATGGCCATCAAAAATAACCCTAAGGTCAACTACAGGTCCAAGACCAACTCCAAGTCCAACATCAGTCTCTACATCTGCCCCTCACGTGAGTAAGTACAAATTACTGTCAAAAAGGTTCTAATTAGGGTTGACCCTCGAAAAGAAACTCATGATATATATATATATATATATATATATATATATATATATATATATATATATATATATATATTTATATATATATGTTGAAAGTTAAAATAGAGATCTCGATTATCTTTCAAGATAACTATGGACTGTTTCATATCATTTTAAAGCAAATTTCGCTCCCTTTCAAATAAAGTAAGAATACATGTATATGATACCAGCAATACGAAAAACGTTTTCAATTTCCGGAAAAACCGGAAGTAGAGTTTTCATCAGGATAATATAATTTCATTAGCGCAAATTTCCAAAATCCCAAGTTTGTAACCAAAATAGAAACTTATAGCAATATCAATATTATATATTTGAAAATTCATACCTCCTGTACTAGTAGCTTTTGAAGAAGCAGGTTATTTGCATTCATACTAGTAGCTGGATGCCTAGAAAATATAAAAAAACAAAAAAAAATGCTTTGAGAGAATTTTGAAAAATCAATTTCAAATAATTGCTTAAGTTTGGCCCCTTAAATGTAGGCAAATTTATACCATAATTTATTACGTAAATAAATCTCTTTAAAGAACCTTTATTTGACTACGCGTATCTATTTCCAATTCTTTTATATCTTGAACGGTATCGCAAATTTCTACAAAAAAAAAATGTATATGTGACTGTAACTGCGGCCATATTAAATTTTGAAAATTTAAAAATATTGGAAAAAAGTGCATTTCATGCCAGTTGTTGGTGACCTATGTTAAAATTTGCCCCAAAACTAACACCCTTATTTTCGCCCCCTGTGTAGGGGAAAAACGTGTACCTTGGGACGGTTCTACCTTGGGACAATTGCTATTACAATTTGTGATATTTAGTGGCAAATCTAGGAACTACCTCAGTATGTGGGCAGCAGTGTTGTGAGTAAACGAACGCACCCGCTTGCTTGTCAGAATTCATTCTTGATGACAAATGGTGAGACTGTGTTTTCGATACTGTGAAGTAAGATTTACGAACGTTTTGAAGACGTCCAGAACACCGCAGTAAGTACTATTGCTCATATATATTCACATCCCATTATTGCTATATGATTTCTGTATACAATATGAAACACTTTTTATGAAAATCTCAGTAGTTGTGATTTTGAGGTTAAATTGTGTAAGATATATGCATGTTTATACCTTGGGACACTGTTTTGGTTGCACCATGGGACGTGCCCCGAGGTACAACCAGATACAAGCCAACAATCCGTCTCGCTGCTAATGACTTTATTGCAGATGGGGAGGAGTGCTACAGGAAAGAAAAGATTAAAACCAGATGCAGAAGCGTTAGAGGCCGCTGGTAATGAAATTCTTCTAAAAAGAGGAACGTTGCGACAACTTTCCAGCCCCCACGGGGTTTCCAAAAGCACGCTCGCTATACATATCCAAAAACATAAATTATCTGGAGAAACAAACAAGTATACTGCAACAATGCAACACATAAAGTGTTCATCACTAAGCAAGATGAGGAATTGCTTTCATGTATTATAAAAGCAGCACAATGGAACTATGATGGTACCGTCGAAGAAATGAAATAGTTAGCTTTGCAATATCCGAAAGCTAACAACATTAGGATGCCGGACTCGTGGATTGTTACTGAAGCTGCGGGTCGACAGTGGTACAGGCACTTCAGAAAATCCCACGAAAGAAGAGTATCTCTCCGAAAACCTGAAACCACCAGCTCAGGAAGCCTGTTCAACAAGGAAAACGTGACAGTTTTTGTTTTGATAAACTGAGGGATATCTATTCAAGACATAAACTCATACCTCAAAATATGTGGAATCTCGACGAAACCACTGTTTACAAGCCCGCTCGTGTGGCATTAAGGCTAAACAAATAGGAGCGGCCACTTCTGGCGACCGAAGGCTAAATGTAACCATGATAGCCTGCGTTAATGCTGCAGGTGCTTTCATCCCACAGCACTTATTTTCCCGCGGGTCTACTTTCAGGACCATATGATTAATAATGTACCTGCTGGAACCCTTAGTATGACGACTTCAAGCGGATGGTCTAATGCGGAGTGGTTCATGCAATATCTGCAGCATTTTATTTCCATGGTGAAGCCATCGGTGGACAAGAAAGTGTTGCTTATAATGGACAATTATGAGAGCCACGATTCAATAGCTGCCATTACTTTAGTAAGGGAAAATAGAATCATATTCTTCAATTTTCCCCCACACACGAGCCATAAGCTGAAGCCGCTCGACCGATCAACCTTCGGGCCAAAATCTACTACAATAGGGCCAGCAAATGCTGGATGCTCAATCATGCTGGTCAACTCATTTCCATTTACGATGTATCGACATTGGTAGGACAAGCATTTCCACTGACTTTCACATGGAACAACATCTCAGCAGGATTCAAAGTATCTGGCATATGGCCATTCAATGCAGATGTGTTTGAAGACCATGAGTTCTTGCCAGCTGAAGTAACAAACAGACCGTACGAACCTCATGATGCAAGTATAATTCAAGAGAAGGAGACGAACGTAGAAACGCCATCAACAAGCAGTGCACCTATCACAGCGAAGACTCCAGAGAAACTGTGTCCATTTCCTAAAGAATCACGTCGCAATCGTGGTGCAGGGTGCCGAAAACCTGGAAAATGCATGATTGCAACTCACTCACCAGACTTTCAAGAAATCAAGCTACAGAAAATGAAAAATATAAAACCTTTTGGACCGTTAAGAGAGTTTTAGTTCAGTCGCCATCTGAAGATGAGGACGAATCCGATACCCGAACTTCAAGACAGCTCCGATGGAAGCTGTTTTGCTGACAGCTCTGATGATGAAGAAGACGAGTCAGATTACTTCGATGCAGCTCCACTCAACTATGCCAAGGGTACAGTGTCTATTATGCCGGTATAGTCGAAGATGTCATAGAATTAGAGGCTGCTGTGAAATTCTTGCGAGTGCGAAAAGTTCACTTCGTTTTTCCTGACGTTGAAGATGTCGCTGTCGTTAGTAAGTCCTGAATAGTGAAGATATTGCCTGAGCCTACCATACATTTACCTTAAATGATGTATTAATTTCATTAGGTTTTCGCAGAGCAAATCCCGGAGTATTTTTGCATGCGCACTTCAACGTTTCCGTTCACGGCCCACGTTAATATTACAGATGCGCATGCGAAAATGCTCTAAATGCATTTGGGGTATGCTCCGCGAAAATACTTATTATAAACATTTAAGTACGCTTAGTTTTTATTATTAAAATGAATTCAGTACTACTAATATTCATTTATACAATATGATTCTATCCCTGCCCCAATGTACCACCACCCCTGTCCAAGGCACAGGACCTGTTTGTACCTTAGGACAAATTTCGCTGCATTGTTATATGGTGAGTACCGACTACTTCACTGATCTATTGTGTAAAGGGACGCCGTCGGATATCCCAATTTTTTATTATTATTAATTGGTTTCCTAAAGTTTATTAGCAAGACGCCGTCCTTTATCAAAATTTTCCTATCGTGATTAATTATTTGCTAAGTAAAATACTAGTACTGATATGATATTCACGGAATTTATTAAGATAAAGTGACTCGCTAAAGGCACAGGTGCAAGCAATTATAAAAATTCGTAGAAGTTTTAGTAAAAGTTAAACATATTTCATAACGTTGCAGAACATTGCACAATAATTAATCATGCATTCTCCCTACTGACGTAAATCCCAAAAACGTTTAAAGGTTTGTATACGTCAGAGCATCTTCCGCCAATACTGGCCTACGGAATCTCACCACCAATGTTTTGTAACCACCCTCGCAAATTCTTTATAAAAACGCGGCACGCGCTGCTTTTGTAGACTCTCTTTTTAATAAACCTTTTATCAATCTTTTATCAATCTCGCGCTACCAGAAGAATGGAAATCGTGTGTTCTATCGTCGCGTTCGCGTCGACTACTACCGTTTAAAACCGCCAGCCTGTAACCGCCGTCCGAAGCAGAAAACGCAACACCGCGACTTGATAGCATCACCGAAGTCAAAGAATTAGAGTTGCAGAGATCTAACGTTGAACGCACGTAAGTCGAGATAAATACAACACTATACACCTGGTGATAGGGATATGCAGGGTTGTAAGCCCGACATACTCTTCCATTACTAGACACCTACACTGTGGAGTTTGAAGGGTAGTTGCCCGACATTCCATTGACCGCCGGAGATCCTTTTGTTTAGTTTAACGGGTGGTTGCCCAGATTGCTAGCAAAGGAGACCCACACACACACACCTACACTGTGGGGTTTGAAGGGTAGTTGCCCGACATTCTATTGACCGCCGGAGATCCTTTTGTTTAGTTTAACGGGTGGTTGCCTAGATTGCTAGCAAAGGAGACCTACACATACAAATTTACACTAACACTAACTTTAAAAACACCTCGACAAACGTACCAGCAGCCGCAGAGTACCTGTAACTAAAACCTCGTCGGAAGATTAAGCTGAACACCTAGTTAACGCCGTTAATCCAGTAATATAGGAACGTAACCGTAAAAACTAGACGTGTTCGTCAGTATTAAATTTATCGCCTGTAATAAAACCGCCGCCGCCACCACCGAGAAACGTAAGTTACACCGTTTGCAATTAATAAGATTGTTACCGGTAAACCAGAAATTATCCGATAATATATTTCGTGTTAAATAATTCAAATCATTATTGTTAGACGCGAAAAATTCACTTTAATAGAAAACGAAGGTTTTATATTTTAAAATCGGCCAACATGACAAAAGTATTTTTATTGAAATAAAAACCTGTGCACTAAAGTAATTAATATAGGAACAGAAACAAATAATCCGCAGCTACCGTATAGAAGCTACCTTCAAAACGAAAAGCTTTCATTTATTTAAAAGGGCAAAATTAAATTTAAACGTGAATGAGTTTATTTTCATAAGAAAAGCAGGTATAAAATTAGATTACTTTTATACATTTGAGAACCGACCGCTTTAAAATATCGATTGTTACTTTAAAGGCAGAGCATTGAACTCGGTGGTTTATCGCACACGTGTTTATAACAGGGTTATCTTGCTACCAACTTCTGTAGTTTATAACGGGACGCATTCAGATAAAATAATTTATTTTATTTCGGCAGTTAAACAATATAAATTGAAGTCAGTCAAAGGACGTAAATTAAAAGTCAAAACCCAACCCTTCTATTAATGTTACATTGCAGAAACTCCAGAGGACCACCTAACCCTCCGTCCCAGGACCAGCAGGAAGGGGAGAACCTCAGGAAAATATATTTTGTATTTATATCTTAGAAGTAGTTTACAGTAACGGAATTAGTTTTATAAAAAGATAATAGGGAATAAATGTATATAAACTTTTTTTACCTATTTGTTCAAAGTGTTGAGAGGCTGAATAACGAACCCCGATCCTTATTTTGCAAGTACAAAATCCGACTGAGCTAAAAAGGGCAAAGTGAAAATTATTCATTAGTAGTAATACACTTAACAGAAAACCTCCATTTCCGTCACGAGGAAAGGACGGACAGTACAATTGGTAAATGGGTATTGACCATTGACTAGCCAAAACTGCATTCTTTCACGGGGATTAATTGCAATTTAATTTCATTCAAATACCAAAATGTAAAAAAATGAAAAGCAAATTCTGTTCCAAGGTCCACTCCTTTCCTCTACCTATTGCATTTGAAACCTTACTTTGTCGACATACTTGTCTCGCAGCGATTCATTTAGAGCGATATATCTAATGGCTACAGTATGGAGGAAAAGTCGGTAATATAACGTTGTTTGCTTTAACGTAGTTTACAATTCCTAAACTGATGTATCGATTCGTGATTGTCTAGAATTAGTAAAACTGGTGTTTCACTCGTGGGCCTTATGTGTTTCACAAAATGTTGAAGACTAAGTAGAAAGTTATTTTCCGTCATCCATCCTGACGTATGTGGCAGAGCTAGACTTCCTAATGGAGCACCATTAACCATATGTGCTTTGACATGAACTGGGAAAATGAACCCACCGGCGCCATTTATAAAATTTAGAACGGTTACTAGGCCGAATTGAAGATGGTAATATAATAGTCAGTTTTCATGTTATTTCACTTTGCAAAGGTCCCTCTAAAAGAAGCTATTGAATGTATTGATCACGTTTTTCTTACAACGACTTATTTTCAGTGGAATAATGGATTCTATGAACAGCTGGATGGTGCAGCAGCGGGTGTCTCTCTTAGTTCTATTGCTCATTTGAAAATTTGAACATTATCTTTACAAAATGCACCTACAAAACTATTAGTTTGGTATAAACGTGTAGATGAGACATTTGATATTTGAAGACCTGGAGAAAAAGCACTAGATGGATTTTTAATTTTTATAAATGGTATTCATCCAAGTATCCAGTCTACGATGGAGAAAGAAACTAACGGACGTTTACCATTTATTGACATACTTATATCTAAAACTAATAATTCACTATCTTTTAATGTTTACCGAAACCGACACACCAACGTCAAAAAATTTGTGTAATTACACCTTTAGTGGACCCAGTTAAACAAATTTGTGATCCTGAAATTTTGAAAGATAAAATGTTAGTAATGTTATTACACCTGCTACACATAACACTAAAGTAGTTAATGCTTTTTCTTATATAACTACTGTTACGATAGAATTGAAAAAGTCCTAATTAATGATGACATTAGGACTCTTTTTAAATCTACAGTGGTCACCTAAAGATGTTTCAAGCCCATTTTCCGAAGTGTATAAGTTATCTTGTTCTTGTGTAAAAGTATACGTTGGAATTACAAAACGTAGCTTTGATACAAGACGTAAAGAAGATTTCGTAGATTAGGTCAACTAACGAAATCTGCGATAGCTAAGCATGTTTTAAATAATTTAAATCATGACATTCAATTTGACAATATGGAAGTATTGTCAAGACAAACTCATTATGTTAGTTTAAACCGTGAAGATATTGAGATATATAAAAATCCCAATGGCTTCAATAGACAAGAAGAAAATCTTCCTTTAAATTGATTTTGGCATCTTATAATTAAAAAAGGATATAATGGAATGTTTTAATTTAATATTTTGGCATTACTAGGCTTTTTGCTGTGTTTTTCGAAAAATCTAGAACACTGGAGCTGTGACAGGACCTGTAACAAATCAAAAACACACAAAAAAATACACGCACCACACAAAAATTAAAAAAACACCGAACAATTTTCAGTAGCTAAGCTACCATGACCAGTGGCCGAACTAAAGAAATTTTTGATATATATATATATATATATATATTGATTTAAGTTTCCACGAGTGTTATAATGAAATGAAAAACTCATTTTTCGGCTATACTCGTGTATTTTTAAAGTAAACTTCTTGTCTACGTTTCGGTAGCTTAACTTTGCTACCTTTATCAAGACAAACTAGATGTTTAACAAGATATCATATTTACAGCAATAGGTTGATTAAACACTAATATAAATAAATACAAAATAATTAAACTGAAGTTAACATTAAAAGGTAATCCCTGTAAAAGTTTGTACTTGTTTTGATTCAATGACTTAGAGTATACGTATACATGTTTAAATTTCAAGCCATTTTTCTCGGTAATCAGACTGATCATTGCGTTTGAATTGGAGGGGCCACACATAATAACCACGTATACTATTAGGAAGTAAATCACCATGTTTTGAAGTAATAGACTTTTCATCAAAGTCATGATTTTGAATTGAGAGTTTTTGTTTTTGAGCAACTACTTTCATCGTTGGTGGATGAAATAAAACTAAACGCATAATTACAACATTTTTATTTATATACTAGGCTATATTACAATAACTATAACTTTTTCACTTCCCCAGTGAGTGGGCTGTACTGCACAGTAGCGTTATGGAGAATAAGACCATAGACAACCATTCCATTATCGAAAAGTGTTAGAGATTCTATTTCCACTTTGATGTCTACTGTTGAGTTTTTTAATGATTCATTTTGTTTAGAGCAGTCCATTACAAATACTGGACATGATCTGAATTCGGAATAGTTGAATAATGCATCTTTATCATTTTGACCATAGTAATCACATCGAAATTTCAAAATATTGCGATAGGCAGGTATGTATTGGTTAGCAATGAAGTTCAAATGCATTACTTTATATGGATAATACTCAGAATTCAGATGTACTTTAAGGTTTCTGATGTTAAGGTGATCAAAATTTCCGGCCCTTGCTGACTTTGTGTACCTTTTACCTTGTTGGAATGCAACAATTATCCAACGTGGTTTTTCAGTTGCGTTGATGTTTTTATTGGCCATACGTCTGAGGTTGCCTGTTTTAAAGCAGGTAATTCATATAACTCCCATTGACGAATTAGGACAGTAGTAATAGACTTTTTATTGATTCCTTGAAACAAGTTAAATTTCGCAGCATCACTAAGTGTTAAGTGTGGTACTTTCCATTGAATTTTATTTAAGGTTATTGTCGCATCAACATCACCTTAGTAGCAGTTTATATCGCTTCTAGATCGAATTAAAATCAACTCTTAACGCATATTCACGATAACTTAACGATAATCCTCCATTATTCCAAATATGTGGTTCAATGGTATGCGTACTGTAAAAGATTTTTCTCCATTTTGCTCATCGAATTCTACTTTTAATAGTTCTTCATTCTTTGGTGACCACCCCAAATGGCTTAATGCTTTGCTTTTGCTTGCCGTATAAGAAATATACCCCTTAAGTGTAGATGTTGTGCCTGGATTTTTGCAAACGTCCACTCTTTGACCACCTAACTCATAAAGAATTTCTTCGAAAAAAAGTTAGGAAAATTATTGTCTAAGTTACATGATTTTCTTTCATCTTCTTTTTTGAGCTCAAGCTTACCTTCTATGTACAGAAAACTATCGTAAGTAGATGTAATTAGATCTTGGCTTTGAATTTAGATGCGTATTTTTCAGAAGGTCCATATTTAGAAGATCCATACGGAAGATAAGTGTGAATATCTGACTTAATTGTAGTATCATCAAAATGTACGTTTTGAAACACGTTTAATGATTCGGCCATTGTCGGTGAGAACTTTTGAACCAATAGACGTTAAAAAGTATTTCTCTGCAGATGTTAATCGCAATTACAAGAATTTTGAAAGATGGAATTGGTCCTGGATTAATTCTCAGACCGATGTTCTTTTAGTTCTAAGCGTACTGTGAATGGTGCACTTTCACCAAAGTCTATTAATTCACCCTTTTGATTAGTCAAATTAATTGTTATATTACTAATTATGTCGGTGTTTACTTCTAAATATTGAGTATTGCTGGGTGTTTTATCTAGACGATAACCTGGCGGAACTTTTGCAGGTTTCCCGTTTCGATAAGATCCCTTTTATAATGTTTCACTCTACGCGTAGATTAGTGTGTTTAAGTATTTGGATGTCTAACGCAGACGTATGGAAAATATTTGGTTCTAATATTTTAGGCTCAAACCCTAGCATGCGGCCAATGCTATTTTCTTTAGTAAAATCGATCTCAAATGAACTGTGTATCTCACATTTAAGTGTATTGTTGTTTGCTCCAATTCTAAACCATTCTGTGGGTATTTTAGATAATCGCTAATTTCATCGAACTCATATACACCGTGTGGAATATTAATCACTTGCAAATGAGGGATTTGTTCTAAAATAAAATCTATCGTTACATGTATAAATGTTTCCAATGCTGTTGCAACCGTAAAATCCGACCAATCCAATAACGTATTCCTTCCTCAAATCTAGCTCTATCAGTGGATCGAAGTTGTAGCTAGCTGTGACACCAACACCTTCTAAACTGAATATTATTGACATAACTGAGACAATCTGATGTATGGATTACGTATATAAAAATTGCAGGCATAGGTGTCCACAAATAGTTGTATTAAATTCTTTATCTAGGTTGTAATTATAATAAATTTTACATCCCCGAAAGTAGTTAACCACTTCGATTGGTGGTCGAATATTACCGAAACTATCGTAATACCATACCTTTTTACCACGCTTTTTGTAGCAAACCCAATGTGTACCTGGTCCGCTTTGGCTATCTAAGTTAATAATTCCAAATTCATGTTTCCATGTAATTTAGGCAGGTAGGGTACATTTCTGGTGTATTTCTTTAAATTAATATCTAGTTAACGGTCTTTCGGGTAATCTATTCAGTTTTTTGGAAACGGTTTTAAGTATAATGCACCACCACCAGATTTGCATGGTTTTAGATAAAATGCATCACCTTTCTTATTCACGGAACCTATAGCGATCGATTTCATCATACGATTATGGCGCGATGTCTCCTCTTCTTGCATTTTTAGCTTCATTGACTGCTTTAGCCATTCCTGATGCACCACCAGCTAATTCACCGGTTGTTGATAATTCAGCGAATAACGGAATAAGAAATGGTAAAAACCCTCCTTGTTTAGGTATGAGGATTACTCTAGGAACTTTAATGTTTTTCCTTCCTCCTAAACTTTTTACCACATCTTTTGCGTTGAAAGAGCTGAATTTATTGTGTCTGTGAAATTTCCATTAGGTTTAATTTTGTTAGCCATTGTTTTTCGTAAATACACTAAATTTCCACCATTGCGTAACAATTTCTTCTTCTTCAGATTAGATCGACGTTTACATGCCATTCCTAATTTTGTCATGGTGATACTGACTGCTAAAGCTGCAGTTCGTTCACCTAACGTTGCGTCTGATGATTTAAAGCGTTCCCAAGCTTTCTTTCGTGAAATTTTATCTGTTTTGTGTCTACTTTCTAAATCTCGGTAATCTCTGTAACTGATATCATGAAGTTTGCATTGAGCATCTATTTGATTAATACCGGCGTCACCTCGTGCGAGCCGTTTCTCTAATTTTGTACCAGGACCACAATACTGGTAGCGAAGTAACTGCAATCCAAACGGAAGTTTATTGAATTAGAGCATTCACTAAACCACCACCACCATCACTTTCGCTTCTTACCTAACATTGTTTAACTAGATGGATAAAGCAGGGTATTTATACCTAAATTGAGATCACAAAAACAAATCGTGGTTATTATTATTTCTTTATTTAGTAAATGCTATACATTAGATAAGCAGGACGATAATACAATATTTCCATTAAGCATACAGCGTTATGCGAATTAATATTATACTTAGCAATTATAACATCTTGTATAATGTCTTTATAAATGTCATCGGCACTACCATGGAATTGTTTCTCACGAAAACGAGGGTAGTCAACAACTTGTTGTATGCACTTTTCATAGAAACACGTCAGATTGTAAGATTTATCAAATTCCAGTCTATAGCTTATTATATCCTTTAAATTGAATAGTTCTTCTACAGTATGGGCATTGAATGTGCAAGAACATCAGTAGTAGTTTTCTATAATTTTACATATGAATGCCATCTTAGAAGCTCATTCCATTCCTTCATATCCAACACTACATTGCTGCTTTGATCACAGTTTCCACACCCCGTACGCACTGCTGGTGTAAGATTGAGGTGTGTACTGTATCCAATTTCCATATGTTTTGCATGATGAGTATCGTTCGATAGTTTATAATAAGTATAATCGATTAACTATTCATTAGCTGCTTGTTTATACACTTCATCCTTGTGTTAAAATGATGATGACCAGTCAGTGTTAGGAGAAAAATAACCTTCATCTTGTTTCTCTTCATTTTTATTTTTACTACTACTACTACCATCACTATTTTGACAGCACCAACAACAAAATGGTGATTTATTATTCATATTATTACTACAATGATGTGAGGTATCCATATATAACGGTGAACTTCTAAGTTTAGATCGTTCCAGAAATGATTTTATTGCTGCCTGCATTATAACGACTTTACTTGCTCACAATTACACTACGAATAACCACTGTTTAAGAAATGATTCTAGTTAAAGCGCGCATAACTTACATATGGTGGGGTACTACTGCTAAAAACAAAATGCTATGTTTGTTATTTTCCTAGCTGCACCCAAACTACTTATGAACACATCCCATGTGTTTAGTAGCGTACTTAGTATTAATTACCCCCACATTAATCACTTTACACTTTCTCGATGTCTCGAGGTCGCACACATTTTTAAAGGGTTTGTAACAGGTGAATTTGGTTTAACCCTGCTAATTCCATGTTTAACAATTACAAGTTGCTAACTAACTGATCTGAACACGCAGCTCACTGCAGTTTATATAAGAAAAATGAGTCCCTGAGTACCTATCATAACATGTTAAACTTGTTAAATACCGATGTTATACTTTTAGTTTTTTGACCTATAACTATTGACCTTGACTCAATTTAGTCGCCAATAAAAAGTTTACTGAATCGTGCGCACGCAAAGAACGCCCTTTTATTATAAATCTGCATCCTTCAAAACCACTAACCTAGACAAAACTTCTTGTTCCACGAACTGATTCTGTTTTATATTTCTAAGAAATGTAATATGATACCACCGCATGTCAATCACCTTTGACCTTGAAAACTGTCATTTTTGACCTTGACATTTCAATCTTCAAAATACAAGAACCACTGCTTATTAACATACACTGAAGAGCAGTAACCTTGGACATTCACACATTCTCCCTCTCACTCGCACACTTATTGGAATTCTCGCGTAACCCAGGATAGGCTCTATATGACTATCCATGTGAGTCAGGATCGGTCCTATATGATTAACGAAGGATTACGCATGTGCACGACAGATTAACTGACTTAACCTTCAATAGAGAATTCGTATACCGTGAGTCAGAACCGGCGCTATATCACTACTTAAGTTTTAATGAATAAGGACGATCAAGGACCTTTAGGCTACTTAGAACTCATTAAACTTTCATAACTTTAACGTTAGCTTTCACCAGATAAGCAACGAAGCGTTACTCGCTGATGGTAGATATATTAGAAGTTTCTCAAGTTCGTCTCAGTTGACCGCTGATCATGATAGCTTCGCTATCGAAATGCGTTCTTTAATTTTTCTGTGGTATGTGGGTGTATTTTGTTTTGTTGGCTGTGTTGTTTCCTACTCTTTAAAATAAATGCTTCACCAATTAGATATTTTATGTTACTACAGCACTATAATAATTTAATATGAAGAATCATATTAAACATACACATCGTGTTTTCACGGTATAATGACAATTACAATTATTAACAAAAATCTATTTCTTTGTTAGATTTTAGTTGGTACGTCAGCTTGTATTTGATGCTTTTATCAATTCGAAATTAAAGTTTTCACAACTTTACACGTTGATCATATTTTGATTAAATTTTGTTAAATTTGTTCTTTGATTGCGACATTTCTCACTGTTAGCCTTCGTTCGTTAGAAGGAGTTCTGATTTGTCGTCTACAAGGTAGTTTAACAATATTTATTTTATTAATGATCTTAGTTATTCATTACAAACTTGTATTCCATTAATATGTTTATGAAACTGTTATATTAATAGCAGGCTTATGTTTGCGTTTTCATCTTTTATTGAAACGTTTAAATTTATATAAAAGATAAATAAAGAAAATATACGATTTAATTAGCCAAAAGAAGAGTATTTTAATTATGTGTGATAATCGTGAAGGTTTGCATTTTCATATACGCAGGACCGTAATGGTATAATTAGTTTACTCAAAACCTAAAAAATGAATGCAATAGAAATGTATCTAACTAAATTCACTCCAATATAACATATTAATTGCAGCCCATGTAGATATTAATAATATCGTAAAAAATTATAAATTTACATTTTTAATATTTGAATAACATTCCTATTTTGTGAAATAATTTGATATTTGATATCGGAATAGCCTTATTGAAGTTTAAATTGAGGCGTAATAAAGCGATTGAATGCATTCAATTATACGAAATTAATACATTCTGAAAACCATAATATGATAGTTAAGCGAGAGCTCATCGCTCAATAACAGCTGATTAGATTTAAAATCTGAGTCATGTTTGTGATCGCTCATTGAGTGACATATATAGGGGGTGGTTTTCTACCCAAAGGGGATGAGATTCTGACATTCACAGCCTACTCAGCTGATTACCCCGTTTTCATCACATATTCATTGTATATTAATTGCTCTAATGTATGCATAATAACACAAAAAAACTTCTAATTCTATCCAAACAAAAAAAAACTGTAAATCAATTAGAATTTCTGAAAAGATGAGTTTTGTTACCCTAAACGTCCTAAATATCTGTCTAATAAATAGGATATGTGTTACTGAAACCCATTGTGTTTATCCAATTTCATCTTTTCCCCTTTCTCCATTTTATCGCGAGTAAAGTCCCGGATAAAATCCATTTAACACATGTGCTTCTTTGCAATTGATGTTCCTTTGTACTTACGTTAAAATGTGTAGAATATAACTCGATTAACATACACAACAGTTATGTTTTTGTCCTAAGGGGTGCGGGTATTACGTAACAATCTTAAATCTTTTTAATTACCTGGTAGCATGTGTGTACGAACATATTTTTAATTAAGTTGGGTAGATGAAAAGGGTTAAGTTTGCACATTAAATGTATTTAGATATAAACAGTGATGAATTAAGGTATGAAAATTAAAAATTTTACGATTATCACTCATAATTAGGAGATCTACTTGTTTGGGTTTTAATCGACAGCGAACTGTTAAGTAGGCGGGTTATTTGTTTATTTACTTATTTATTTTTTTTAATTATTATGAAGTATCAATCGACGTATATTTAAATTATTTATTAAACACTTGCCATTCGCTAATTAACCAGAGACGAAGTAAAACCGATTCCAAAGGAATGCTAACTTTATTATACAAAGAGTATGCATAATTGTCAAAAAGTGCATCTCAAAAACTGTAAACTGTAAAACATTCTTTACAATATTAAATAATTTTTGTAATACGTTTTTCCTATGGTAACACATAGTTACGGTAACTTTCGATGGCAACAAAATTTAAAATGTAAGGGCTCGGTGGCTCAGTACAAGTAGGCAAACATTGGGAGTGGGCTAGTAAATCTAGAATTTTAAGCATGATGTGAGCAATAATTGAGTAAAGAATAGTTAAGAGAATGGACGCCACGTATTTCTTGGATAATTGTCGTTATAGTTATAGCTTCTAGTTCGAAATACAAAGAACTAATAGCTTATAGGTGAGTGACAAATAAGTAAGCAAAATGGGGTTAACTAAATTATAATGAACTTCAAAATAAACGGTAACATGAATATATAAATTCGACAAATAAGAGGGGTACCCGTAGGGGTAGATTGTAATACAAAGGTTAAGTTAAATATTGAGTTAATATAACAAGAATGATTGAATCCAATTTACCTTATATGAACTTTTAAGCAAAATATGCAAAATCAGTTACGTTACCGTTCCAAAATATTCAGGATTCGGTTTACTCGAGGTGAGCATGCGATTAAGTACATCAATAATCTTACCTGAATAACTATCCTTCGGTGTCGTTTCCTTGCGCAGGTAACGTGGGCCGAAATAATACGAGCTAGATGGAAAAAAAAGAATAACAAATCGGACCATAAGCAATAGGTTGGTCCGAGAAATGTGTACGTTAATTACTTAATGATTCGAGTTAAGACAATAAATTATGTTTGAATAGGCAAGCAAGTAGTTCAAGGTAAATGTGATTTATAAATTTAATAACAATTCAAGTGTATGAATATGAATTTAGAATAGAAACAAATAGGCAAAGAGTTACAGTTAGATTTTGAAATATAAATTATGACTGTACAATATAGATGGCGTAGAACGCAATCTTTGAACTTAAGGAAGTAAAATGAGAATTTACTAAAATGAATAATTTCGGCGGGGCAAGCTACTTAATAGTTGAATAGTAAATTATTAGCAATCTTGAGGTGAAATGACTGCAGTTTTACTGGTTGTAGTTCGTTGAAATTGAATTTCTTCGGTCGAAGAGTGAATCGATGGAAAATTAAAATGGCAGCGGCGTTGTTGGATTATGACGGCGTTGGATGACGTAGCGAAGTAGTAGAAAAGTAGATAAAACACGTAGTAAAACGCTTGTAAGCTGGTAGCCACAAGCGTTTAAATAAATATTAAGAAAACAACACTCTTGAATGCTTTAAAGACGTAAATATCATGTTAATTAAGTGACGAGAACTATCATAAGGTTCAGGCACAAAACTTTGGTCGTTGAAAGATAAATCCGGAAATATCCGTTTTTATAAAAAAAATCGCGTCAAACGAATAGCGGTTCAAGTGAGTAGCGAATTAACAATTTTCTAGGCACACTAACGGGCAGGAAACAAAAACTAAAAAAAAAACGGAAACAAGGGTTCGAGACTAACGAACAGAATTGCACCATAAAGACAAGGTGAAAAGGGAGCAAGAGGAGAGAGGGAGAGAGAATGAGAGAAAGAGAAGGAAGAAAGAGAGGTAGTAGTGAATAGAGCTCGATGGAAGAACGAGGAAAGTGTTCCAAGGAGAAAAAAAAAGATTGAGCACTAACCTACCAAGAAACCGCCACAACGTCCTCAGCCAACCCCATATGACGTTGGAAGAAAGTAAGAAAGGAAAGGAAAAGAATCGGAAAGTTACACTTTTTGACGTTTATGTCGTTTACGGAGATTATATCATTTGAGAAAAATGGTATCCGAAGATATCGTAGGGATGTTTAGTAGAATTAAATTTATCAGAGTAAGCGGGTTTCAAATCTTTAGCGTGAAACATGCCTATAGATTTCCCTAAAGAATCAGCTAATTCATAAGTCCAAGCAGGCATGACCTTTTTATTTTGAAGGGACCTAAAAATTTAGTATCAAGTTTAGCATTTAGAAATTTAGAAGCGTCAGATAGGCCAAAGTTTCGTTTCACACAGAATCACCCTTCTTATAAGTGACCGTGCATTTACGTAGATTATAGCGATCTTGAGTGCGTTTCGTAGAACGCTTCGTTCTAGCAAGAATATCAGTACGCAAATTTTCATAAAATTCTTTAGTACGGGTAGTAACAACAGGATTAGTATCAATGGAAGGAGTTTCATCATCTAAAGGAGTTTTAAACATATTTCCAAAGAGTATGTGTTCTCGACCACAGAACGTGAAGTATGGAGTGTAGTCAGTTATTTCATGTTTAGAAGTTCTTATGCACAGCCAATTTTAGATAGGTTAACACCCCATGTACGTTGGTTTTCTTTAATATATGAAGCAATCATGGTTTTCAAAGCTCTATTAACACGTTCAGTAGGATTAGCTCAAGGATGATATTTAGCTGTATTTAGTATTTCTGTTTGATAGTTTGAGCATAGTTTAGAAAATTCGTGGCTACGGAATTGTACACCACTGTCAGCGATTAAGTATTGACGAGTACCAAATAACAAGAATCTTCCATAATCTTACAAATTTTCGAAGCAGTAGCAGTACGAAATGGAAAGGAACATGGAAATTTAGTAAAATAGTCAGCGACAACAAAAATATAGGAGTTACCTTTTGAGGAGCGAGGTAAAGGGCCGACAATATCACAACTTAACACTTGCCATGGGCGAGTAGGAGTTGCTCTAGGAGAGAATAAACCTGGTGGTGCTCTTTGTTCAACTTTGTGAGCAGCACAGGTATGACAGTTACGAATATATCCAGCAATATCGGCACGAATATTTGGCCAGTAGAAGAATTTATTAATGCGACGTAAAGTTTTAGTAACACCAGGGTGACCACAAGTAGGAGGATCGTGATATTGGCGAATAATTTCAATGCGTTGATTCTTAGGAACAACCACTCTCCAATTTCCCAATGAGATATCAGAGAGAGAGATCAAAAGAAGTGCCATGTTTGTAAAGTAGATTATTTTTAAGACACCAGAGAGGAAACTTTTTAGGATTATTAGAAACATTGTCAAGCATTTTTAAGTACCAGGGATCCGTAATAGGTAAAGTAATTGAAGGTATAGTATTAGTTATATTTATTTCATAAAGTTGTGGAAGGGACTCAGAAGACAATTCAGGTACAACTCGAGATAAAACATCAGGAACGACGAGATTCTTTCCTTTACGATGTATGACAGAGAAGTTATATTGTTGTTGGCGTAAGGCCCAACGAGCCAGACGTCCAGAAGTGTTCTGAAGTTTATTAAGTCAAATGAGTGAGTGATGGTCAGTTATGACAGTGAAATGAGCACCTTCGATATAGGCACGAAATTCCTCAACAGCCCACAGAATAGCTAGACATTCTTTTTCTGTGGTAGAATAATTTGTGTCAGGTTTAGTTAATGAGCGACTAATGTAGGAAATGACTTTTTCACCATCAGGGGTTTCCTGACTTAAAACAGCACCTAAGCCATTTAGAAGCATCAGTTTGGATAGTGAAAGGCAAAGTGAAATCTGGGCAAGAAAGTATTGGAACAGAAATGAGTTGTTGTTTTAGAAAAGAGAAAGCTTCGTCACATTCAGAAGAGCAGGCAAATGGAGTATTTTTACGAGTTAAATGTGTTAATGGAGCTAAAGCAGTAGAAAAATTACGTATGAAACGACGGTGCCAACTCACCATTCCAAGTAATCTGCGAATCTCAGAAACAGAAGAAGGTTGTGGTATAGAAATAATAGCGTTGACTTTATCAGGATCTACAAGTAAACCATTTCTATTGACAACATAGCCAAGATATTTTAATTCGGAGAGACAAACATGGCATTTGTTTTTGTTCAAAGTGAGACCAGCAGTAGACAATCTATCAAAAATTTGAGTTAAAACCTCTAAATGTTTTTCAAAAGAAGGGGTAGCAATTATAATATCGTCAAGATAGGCGAAGCAATACGGTTCCAAATCAGCCACAAAAAATTTGATCTATTAAACGTTGAAAAGTAGCAAGAGAATTATGTAAACCAAAAGGCATACGAGTGAATTGATATAGGCCTCTGCCAGGTATGGTGAATGCAGTAATGGGTTTAGAATTTTGAGCTAAAGGGATTTGCCAATAAGCAGAACGAATATCTAGAGAAGAAAGAAATTGAGCATCACAAAGACGGTCTAAGATAGTATTTATGTAAGGAAGAGGGTAAGCATCTTTTTCAGTGACTGCGTTAACCTTTCGGTAGTCTAGACAAAAACGGTAAGAATTATCTTTTTTCCTAACGAGAACTATTGGACTAGACCAAGGGCTTGAAGAAGGTTCAACAATTCCTAGTTTTATCATAGAATCAAGTTCATCATTAGCGATCTTAAGTAATATAGGAGAAAGCGGGTAGTAACGTTGTTTGATAGGCTCACTGGTTGTACGTATATGGTGTTCTATTAAAGTAGTACAGCCAAGTTCAGAAGAATTTAGTACCGGAGAATCGAATAGTGATTGTAGCGATTGTTCTTCAGTATCACAGAGATTAGATCTAGTAACTAGATGATCAATAGTAGATAAAGAACAAATTTCTTCAGAGTTTCCAAAAATCCAAGTACCAGTTTGAAAATTAGGGACAAAATCTATTGCTTTCCAAAAATCAATACTTAAGATAAGTGGTTGAGTAACTTCAGGAATGACTAAGACTTCAAGAGTGACTGTCTTGTCTTGTAGAGTGATAGGGAGATTCAGAGTACCAAGAATGTAGCAAGTTTCACCATTAGCAAGTAAACAAGAAGAAGATGATTTAGGAGAAGGGCGGTATTTCTGTAAATAAAGACCTAAAGTACTTAAGAGGTTCCATCCTAATTGACCTAATATAGTTTTTATCCTTCGGTCTCGTTTCCTTGCGCAAGTAACGTGGGCCGAAACAATACGAGCTAGATGGAAAAAAAACAATAACAAATCGGACCATAAGCAATAGGTTGGTCCGAGAAATGAATACGTTAATTACTTAATGATTATCGACAGGTTCGAGTTATGAGAATAAATTATGTTTGAATAGGCAAGCAAGTAGTTCAAGGTAAATGTGATTTACAAATTTAGCAACAATTCAAGCTTATGAATATGAATTTAGAATAGAAATAAATAGGCAAATAGTTACAGTTAGATTTTGAAATATAAATTATGACTGTACAATATAGATGGCGTAGAACGCAATCTTTGAACTTAAGGAAGTAAAATGAGAATTTACTAAAATGAATAATTTCGGCGGGGCACGTTACTTAATAGTTGAATAGTAAATAATTAGCAATCTTGAGGTGAAAGGACTGCAGTTTTACTGGTTGTAGTTCGTTGAAATTGAATTTCTTCGGTTGAAGCGTGAATCGATGGAAAATTAGAATGGCAGCGGCGTTGTTGGATGATGACGGCGTTGGATGACGTAGCGAAGTAGTAGAAAAGTAGATAAAACACATAGTAAAATGCTTGTAAGCTGGTAGCCACAAGCGTTTAAGTAGATATTAAGAAAACAACACTCTTGAATGCTTTCAAGACGTAAATATCACGTTAATTAAGTGACGAGAACTAGCATAAGGTTCAGGCACAAAACTATTTGGTCGTTGAACGATAAATCCGGAAATATCCGTTTTTATAAGAAAGTCGCGTCAAACGAATAGCGGTTCAAGTGAGTGCCGAATTAACAATTTTCTAGGCACACTAACGGGCAGGAAACAAAAACTAAAAAAAAAACGGAACCATGGGTTCGAGACTAACGAACACAATTGCTCCAATAGGAATGAAGTAAAATGTATTTGTACGCCATCCAACGGTAAAAGTAAAGACGAATGAATCCATAGAGTAGAGATTGTAGAAATGCAACCAATTTATATAAGAGAACATAACAACATAAACATAAATACGAACAGATACTAGTCTTTAAAATACATTCGGTGAATCTAGTGAAAACTAGTACCGTAAACCGGGGGGAACTTCGACAGGTTTTTGACATATTTAGCCTCGCCAACCAAAATGTGTCAACTAGAAACAGTTGACTCGTGCCGTTGCAACACTTGATGTCTTGGCTTTCAACCACGAAAATATCAGCTTTGTCCTCCACTCCCTTCCCCCCTTTTTTTGGTCTCCTTTTGGTGTCGAAGTCACCCGGTACATGGGGTAACTTCGACACCCTATGTATTCTAGTAGATTGTCGAAGTAGGGCAGTTCCTGGGTAACTTTGACCCAAAAAAAGTAAAATTGGATTACTTCAATATTGTTTTATCATATTTTAAAGGTCAGAACTAGGTATCAAATAAGAGTACAAAAGAGTATATATTATAAAACTATTGTTTACTAAAGTAAAAAACTTTGGTTTAAGGCACATTTGGCTGAAAAAAACAAATCACATTCTCTAAAAACTAAAGTAAAAGGAAGGAAGGGACATTCTCAAAAACAGATAGTAATAAACAAAGTAAACAAACAAACAGAACAGTAAAAAAACATGATTATAAAATGATTGCATTAAAGTAAAAACCTTTGGTTTTAAGGCACATTTGGTGAAAAAAGCAAATTTCATAAAAAATAAAATTGAAAGGAACATTCTCAAAAAAAGTGAACAAAGTAAACAAACAAACAAATAAAAACAACAAGCAAAAATTATAATAATATTAATACTCAGTTTTTAATCGTCGTCATCCTCGCAAACAGGACATTCGTAATTTGCTCGGTTTGAGCCTTTATTACACTGTCCACAAACCCATTTATTGCACGTTACGCACTTAATCCAAGCTTTCCGATTAGTGTACTCAGAATAAGATATCAAGCAAATTGAGCACGAGGCACAAGAAGAACATTCATATTGGGGGTCATCCGAACCGAGATTACAAGTGCGATAGACCCACTTCAAGCAGCTGACGCAACAGATCCAATCATTTTGCCAGTGTAATTTTTATAACTGCAATTGCATAGTGAACAGTAAGAGACAGTGTTGCTATCAATATTTCCGCGTGACGTTGAGGCTACTGGCTTCGTGGTTATTAACCTTAGGGTTAAGGCAGGTTACCTTGGGTTTTTTGTTTTTTGATTTGGCTTTGTTGGCAACAGTCTTTTTTGGCAACTTTGGTGGAAAAACGTCACATTCTTCGGTGTCTGCAGAACTGGGTTCCTTAGTGGCTGCTTCACCTGATAAAACTTCAAGTTCTTCGGCATCTGCAAAATTGGGTGCCATCGTAGCTGGTTTCGATTTCATTTGTTCACCTGGTCTTGTGGAAACTTTTTTCCCCTTTTGCGAGTTGCTGTTTCTTCATTGTAACCACGAGATTCCTTCAGAAATTCCGGTAAACTTTCATACAAAGACCTTTTCGAATTTGACTGTCTAGATGGAAGTTTTGCTAAAACTGTTTCAAGCCTGAAAGGGCTTATACCTGTTGATCGAAATCCGGACTGCAGGTTCTTTGCTGCATTTGCTTGTATGTGTACCCATAACCGGTTTAAAAGCGATGAGAATTGCTATTTCGGGATGAACCCTTTTCGACGTGATTCCTTTCTCCAGCTATCCAAAACCTCCTTCCACTTTCGTTTCATCGGAGCAAAAATACTGACATCCAGCGGTTGCATTAGGTGCGTAGAGTTGGCAGGGAGGGGTGTCATTTATATGTTGTTGGCTAAGGCAGCTTCTACAACATGAGGTGAAAAGTGCGACGCGAGGTTATCACCTATCACAATTTTTAATTCCTCTGGAGCGGTATTTTGTTTGCTGTAAGGAAGCAATATTTCAAAAAACCATCTTTCGAAGGTGGCCGTATCAAACCACCCGCTTAATGTTAAGTCATACACTGTGTCTTTAGGCCCCCCCAATTGTCCAGTTTTCGTAAAGATGTTATGCTTTATAGACAACCATCGGGGGTAGCAGGTGCTGCTGGTTGGCTTTTAAATACCTTGCCTTTAAGGTATCCGGCAAATCTAGATGATTTAAAACAACGCATCCGTCAAGAAATACGTCGGATAACGCCCGAAATGGTTCGAAATGTGCAGCATGAATTTGTAGATCGATTAGGCTGTTGTCAGTTGACTAACGGAGGACATTTCGAACATTTGCTGAAATAAAATTTGTTTAAGTTTACGAATCTTTGTTTTCGATATAATAAAACGTTATAAAAATTATTTTATTTTTCGTTTTCTTCATCTTTTTTCAATTTTTAAATTTTGAATGCGAATAACTCCAAAACGCTTGGACTTAGGTATAGCACATGCCCCGAAAAAATATAAAATCGACGGGGCCGAGCGATTTTTGAAAAAAATTGTGCTTTACGAGATATTGAATTTATTCCTTACTTTAGGACCACCCGGTATATATACAATAACTCACGTATATAGTAAAATACTTATCTTTTTTGGGTTTTTAAATAGTGTATTTTAAATTATGCAATATAAACGTTTCGATAACAATTACAATTATCTTCGTCAGTAGTAATATCTATTAAATTGTGAAAGATGTGTATATATATATATATATATATATATATATATATATATATATATATATATATATATATATATATATATACATACATCTTTCACATTGCACAATTTAAAATACACTATTTAAAAACCCATTAGAATTTAGTTGGGTTTCATTCCACACTGGCTTGGCTTACTGAATTTTCTGCTAGTCCCGATGGCTTCTTTGGGTTTCCGACCTCCTGTGCCACTATCTGTATGTTATCCCATTGGATGTGGTGGGCTTCGCTCCAGACATGTTCGGCGATTAAAAATTTTTCTGTTTCGGCCTTGTGGACGTTGTTCTTATGTTCCCGTGTTCTCACTTTCAGTGGTCTACTGCTCTCTTGTATGATTTGGTTTTGATTAATATTCCTCTGAGCGTTCTGGTCCATTTGAAGTCAGTGCGTATCTTGTATTTGCTGCCTATCCTTCGTATTTTGTCTGAGGTACCATATATATATATATATATATATATATATATATATATATATATATATATATATATATATATATATATATATATATATATATATATATATATATATATATATATATATATATACAGGGTGAGTCGTTAAGAATGGGAAATCTGGAAACTGGGAATAGTAGAGCCTAAAATACGAGGATTGAGCGCAACATGCCTTATACAAATGCTGCTCGTTTAAGAGATAAAGGGTGTTCAAGTTAATAATTTTATTTCTAAGTTTTCCATTAACTCAGTAAGTTTTATAGAATCAACTTGAAAATTAGTATTACTATGTTTTTCAGCATGACGAATAAGATTTTGTCATCAATTTTAACGTTACTCATAGAGGGCGCTGGTTACACACTGCTGAATAGATAAATCGATGCTTACCTTTTTTGTGTGTGGAGAGTCACATAAACTGAATCGAAAATTTGAAAGAGCAACCTTTTTTACAGGAAAAATACATATGTGTTGGATTTTGATATCTTGATCCGTTTTCGAGATATTTGCCTCCTAAAGTTTCAATGCAGTTCGGCCTATTAATACAACGTTTAGTCCTTCAAATACAAAGTTGGCTTATTGCTATGAAAAAAATAAGTTGGCTTAAATGCATCTGACAGCTATCATTATTTATGCTTGTTAAGCTTGTGTCAAAGAGTGCTAAGTAAGTAGCCTTACCTTTTTCTTTCTACTTTATTTGTACAAGAATAAGTAGTAAAAAAATGCCACGACATAATGAGTTTTCTAACAGTGAAATGCGAGCTATGGTTTGTGTTTTTGCTCAAACAGATTTTAATGGACTTGATGCAACCCGAAGATATTTAGAATTATATCCTAATCGAAGACAACCAAATCATAAACTTTTTAGAAATATTTATTATCGCCTATGAGAAACTGGGTGTTTTCGTTCTAAGCGTCATAATGGTGCTCCAAAAACAATTTCGGTAGAACAAGAGGATGAAGTTCTAGTGCGTGTTAACGAAAACCAAGGCGTAAGTACTCGCCGTTTAAGTGCAGCGACAGGAATAAGTCAAACGTTTATCGATAGAATCTTACGAAAAGAGCAACTCTATTCTTATCATTTCAGTCCCGTGGAGAATTTATTACCACACGTCGCGGCACGTCTACGATTTTCGCAATTTTTACAGAGAAAACAGAACGAAGACCGAAATTTTCTTGACAAAATTCTCTTCACTGATGAAGCAACATTTACTAGACGGGGAGTTATCAACTGGAGGAGTAATCATTTGTGGGATTCTGAGAATCCACATGGCATAAGGGAAAGACATTTCCAGCAAGAGTTCAAGATGAACATTTGGTGTGGGATATCTGATTTTTTTATTGGTCCCTTTGTACTTCCGCCGAATCTGAACGGTCAACTATACTTAGATTTTCTTAAGCAAAATTTACATGAACTGCTAGAAGATATACCGCTTGAACTAAGACAAAACATGTGGTTTATGCACGATGGAGCGCCACCACATTTCCCTCTGCCTGTGCGCGATTATCTGAACGAACAGTTTCCACATCGATGGTTTGGTCGTGAAAGTGAATTTCCTTGGCCACCTAGAAGTCCAGATTTTAACCCCCTAGATTTTTCTGTTTGGTCTAGTTTGAAGGAAATCGTCTACAAGGAAAGAACTGATTCCCGTGAAGAATTGCTTCAAAAAATTCAAGAAGCTGCCAATGTCATCAGAAATAAGGCAGGATTGTTTTTTAACATTAGAAGATCGCTAAGAAAACGAATAGAAAAGTGCATTGAAGTGGGTGGTGGACATTTCGAGCAGTTGCTCTAAATAAGTTATTCACCGGCATAATACGTGGACGCTTGCATTACATATGACAGTTGTATGAACTTGCTACTCTTTTGAAAAATCAATTTTAGAAGGCATTATTTTCATGTTTGTTATTTTTTTACTATGAACACTTTAGAGACGTTATAACTTCCTCTTGCTAACACTATGTGGCCGTAAGGCCTATTGAATACTCTGTGTACCTATGCATTATTTCTTGTTATTATTTATTATTTACTGAGTTTCGTGATTAAAAATTCAAAATTGTGTCAATAGGACGAACTGTATTGAAACTTTAGAAGTCAAATATCTCGAAAACGGATCAAGATATCAAAATCAAACAAGTATGTATTAACCAGGTAAAAAAGGTTGCTCTTTCAAATTTTCTATTCAGTTTAAGTGATTCTACACAAACAAAAAAGATAAGCATCGATTTTATCTATTCAGCAGTGTGTAACCAGCCCCATTTATCAGCAAAGTTAAAATTGATGTCAAATTCTTATTCGTCATGCTGAAAAACATAATAATACCAATTTTCAAGTTGATTCTCTAAAAACTTGCTGAGTTATTGGAAAATTTAGAAATAAAATTATTAACTTGAACATCCTGTATCTCTTAAACAAGCAACATTTGTATAAGGCATGTTGCACTCAATCCTCATATTTTAGGCTCTACTATTCTCAATTTCAATATTTCCCATTCTTAACGACTCACCCTGTATATATATATATATATATATATATATATATATATATTAATATATATATATATATACTTTGTCAAAATTGTTTACAACATCTTTAACAATTTTTAAGAAATATTACTACTGACGAAGATAACTGTAAGTGTATTTTATTGAAGTATTAAGGTTTAAACCTATTAATGAATGCTAAATACGATTTTAAAGATAAAGTAGTAATAAAATATACAGATATTATTGATGATACAAGCATTAACCTCTCTATGTTTGATTTATTCAGCAATCAATGAACATTTTGTTGAGATAACAATTTATGTGTTTTACTGAGTAGGCTGCAATCCTGTCTTCCACAGTCAGGTAGGATTAATTTACCACCCCTCCTAAGACTATTTATTTTAGCAAAATTTAAGATTTTGGTGGCGCCCGGACTGAGCTTTGTGAGTTGTAGATTAATGGTAATTGTAAGGCGTTTGAACTACTTTACAATCATTTTACTCTTTATATCGACCACACCTATTTCCACTATAGCTGCTTATTTCGGTAAGCATGCACAACGCTAGTGCGGTATGGACGTATAACAGAATGTGCGTCTGTTTGCAACCACTAACCGGCCACACCAATCGACCGATCGACCTCATATTTGCAATGTAGGTTGGTCTTAGTCACCATTGCGTTTATGACCAATAGGAGGAGTTGGTGGCCAGGTATTTGAAAAATTATATTTATGCTCGAGTAAGTTCATATTCGTATTTAGGCGATACAAATTATTGCACAAAAGCCATTTTACTGGTAAGCATAGGAATCTCAATTTCAGGACAAGGTCTACAGGTTGGCTATAATTTGATAAAAACCAATAACTGCCTTTAATATACCCCCTCTCCATGAAATGAAGCTTAAATACAAAATTTCAAGTACGTACGCATTGTTAAACTTTGTAAAATGATATAATAAGTCGATTTAGGGATATTAAATAAAATGTCGAATGCGTAACCTTCTATACCTATATGTAGGTTGGAAGGTAAACATGAATTTGATAAAATGGCTATAAATTAATGACTAATAGCGATTTCGTTAAACACGCACGTTCGCTCGCTCGCTAGCAGGCTCGTACGCATGCATGCACACATACATGCCCCCCCCCATACACGCGCACGTACGTATACGGACACGGAAATCATGGCCAATCTTGGTGAAACTTTGTAAAATGATCTAATAAGTCGATTTAGCGGTAGTGAGAAAAAAGTCGGTTTCATAACCTTCTATACCTGTATGTAGGTTGGAAGGTATAAATTAATTTGATAAAATTGCTATAAATTAATGATCAATAGCGGTTTATGTAGACTGGTGGAAAATGCGCGAAAGTATAAAGGCATCCGTTTAGTGACAAGTGGGAAGGTCGATATGGTGTTGCTGCATATACTTCTAAACCAAGTTTTCGTAGCTGTACCATATCCGATGAGGATATGGTAAGGATCGAAACGAACAAGTTTTTCTAAACAAACCAGTATATCCAGGATTTGCTGCACTACCTCCATCCCAATCATGTGGTAGCAAAATTGGGAAGGAAATCCAAACCTGTATATCGATACCTGAGCTTGGCTTAAAACTCCTTTGACTGTTGACATTTCACTAATTTTGTAAAACATGCCACGTGATGGAAATTATTCGTTTCATCGCTGCTTCGCCATGATGATGAGAACCGAATAGTTCAAAGCCGATCAATAATTGCATTGTATTCCCATTTTGTACGTGTCGGCAGAACACCGTCTTTGGATCCTAGAAGGATGCCCTTTGACAAACTTCATTTAACGATCCCATAATGGTTCTTTGACAAAAGTATTTCACAACATAAATTTGCTAGTATAACGTTATTTTTTGCACTGTCTCTATTTTAATTTTAATTCGCCTCTACGGCTAAGGAAATGATGACAGATTTTAGTTAGTTACGACAGAGTACAGAAGGTGTAATTTTATTTTTATTTGGAAACATTACCAAACTTGCATTTTGCATGACTACAAGCCAAACTTTTTATTTTTATTTTGTCAAACAAAAGTGACTTTTGACGTTAAACTAATTTTTTAAATACAATAAAATAATTCAGATTACTTTTCAGCTCTATAATTTTTCATTACAAATGTATAGATGGATACAGCTCACAATTGAGGGTAAACTTTAAAGAGTGACTTTTTTTAATAAACTTTAATTACTTATTGTTCAATTTATTAACGATTGAAATAAAGCTCCAATAACATGATATTTAATTTAAGAATGAATCATCCAAGCTATGAAGTCATTAAAATCCCTTTCTCATAAGGTACACATGTGTGCTATGTCTCATTAACCAAATAAAATAGAGATCCCACCCCTTCCTTAAATTTGCAATTAATTCCATATTAAAAAACTGACTTCTCATATTCGACAGTTGTTAAACAAAATGGCACTTATGTCTCGCGAACATTTCTTACACCCTTAACTAATTGTGCTATTTGTAGATTACCTAAATTCCGCGATAGTGCGCAACTAATTATATGCAAATTTCCGTCTTTCACGGTTTTAAGCACGTGAGAGTTGTATGTAGTTACCCTTCTAGTCTTAGCTCCCTTTTGTGACGACAACTCTTTACCGAGCCCCCTATTTTTTATTCTATGAACCCTCAGGAGGTTCTAGTGCACGTCCCTCACACAGTCATGCCAAGCCTTGAAGTGTTCTGTCCGCTTTTGTTTTATGCATAACATTGAAATTACTCTCTTTAATTTCACATGTCGCGAATTGTTTTCATCTAAAGGACTTTTCCTTTTGTTACAAACGTATAATGAAATCGTGTGATGGCGCGTCAGTACTTTTGGGGAATTTTAATATGTCTTAGGTTTTTAGATGAAAAATTTTATTTTTGTTACATTTTACTTGTATGAATAGACGTTCAATTGTTAAAAAGACAGCAAGATCGTAAAATCAGTATGCACATGGCAGGTCTAATGAAAAACTACGCATCTATTCGCCGCCTCGTTAGATTACGACGGCGAAGACGACATTGCTATTGTTAAAGCTTTCCTATGGCCGACTTCCTGATATAATTGAAATACGTCAGGCTCCATCTATATTCTCTTTTATATTAGATTTTCAAATATATTATAGTCTATGGTATCTATAAGATTTATAGTAGATAATATATTATTTATTATATCATTTTCAAAATTCTTTAAAACTCATCTCTCAATTTTTACATTAAATTATAATGGAGATATAAAGATACTCTCCCAAGCATTTTCTAATAACGATGCGTGAATCGAAGGCGCAAAACGGCAACTTGCGTGTAGACACTACCTTCCAAGCTACAAAATGAAAATTAAAAGAAATAATTTTAATAAGATTTTTTGGGATAACTGTGCAACCTCTTTTAGCTACAATAAGTTAATTACGAAAATATGCAATATTGTAAAAACAAAAACAATAATCCACATCAAACAGACGTTTAAAACTTCATGTCATATTGAAGTTAATAGACATCAAGATACTAACCTGTAAAAAATTCCAAAGCCGGCCGCTTCTATAAGAATATCGACAATACAGTTTAAGCATTTTCAATTATATTTATTTAATTTTTACGCTTATTCCGCGTTATATTAAGAAACTTTCTAAACGAAAGTTATGTAAACTTAAATTTTCTCTAAAAAATATACCTACACATTTTCTAATAAAATTAATCATTATTCAGATATTGAAAACATTAATACCTAAATGCTACCTTAGGAATTTGTTTGCCGCTAAATTACGCGTCGCATATGAGTAAGACCTATATGTTGGTATTTTTATATCTTTGAAATATACAGCGGCTTCAGAAATGTTTGATAAATATCAAAAATGGTTCCTTATACCCCCCCCCCCCCTACCATCACTGATTTTTGCAAATTGGAATCAGCTACAGTAGAAATGGAAAAAAGCTTAAATACACGCCCCCACACACGCACGCACGCACCCACCCATCTGATTTAGTGCACGGTGTAACGAATCTTTTACGTTCTTCGTTCATTTAGTTGTAAATAAAAAAGTTTTTAATTATTAATGAATTATAAGTATGTGGTAGGCAACTTAATTTGCATTTTGGTGTAACTTAAGTTGCATATTTTCTTTATATTCCCATATCTTTGAATGAATTTTCTGCACATATTTTTTCGCACACCGCTATATCACCTAATATGGTAAGCGTCCTTTTGAGCATTACTTGTCTAAAGTTGTTTTGATTAGGAAGCCATGATTGGGTTTCCACCTAAATTTTGTGAAAAGTGCCATTGATTTAATGGTAAGATACTTTTAACTCGCATTATATTAAAATCTAAAACATTTGCTTTTTGCAGGCACTTTTACTTTTACTTTTATCATTTTTAGTTTTACCACTTTTACTTTTATTACTATTGGTATTTTCGATGCTTATGATTATAATTTTGCATGTAATTCAGATCTAAATTTAGATCACATTTTTTATTTGAACTTTCGAGAGAATGCAATAAACACTGGATTATTCAAATTTCATGAAGATAAATTTATAAGAAGTAAAATTCATCTTTGGTATAATTTACAACGTACAGGATTGTTATTACGACATATTGCGCAATATTTGTGCAAAGATTACATCACCTTTGGTTTACATTTCCGTATTCGTTTAGATACCAGAGTTTATCAAAAAGTTGTGTACAAAAGTTTCGAACAGGTATTTATATCCTAATAATTTAGTAATTTAAGGTTATTACAACTATTTTTTAAGATATATTTTATATAATTCTAAAGTTAAATATTTAATAAACATAGTTTGTATTAAGTAATTTGATTGTAATCTCATTATGTTTAAAATTTACATCAGTTCTACATACATAAAGACAAAATTTGCATCGATTGGGGCTTGAACCTTGGTGGCGCAGTTGGTTAGCGCGGTACTCTAGCAAAGTACAGGTCGTAGGTTCAAATCCTACTCGAGGTAAACTTTTTATTTATGTATTTAATAAAATTAAAAATAATTTTTAATAGTTTGTATATCTTTTATTTTGACATTTTGGTCAATTTTTTATTGTATCCTCGGTTTAGTTATTCCGAGCATAATAAAAAAAAAATAACTTGGCGTCCGAGATAATTTGTATATTATTGTTACATTACAGTTACTATATTGATGTTAAGTGGAAATAACTAAGCTAGAATTGTGGTAATTGAGCAAATCAAAGAAAAAAGCATAAACTGGCCTGCTTTAATCTACCGACTGAGATAACGGCAGTATTTTTTATTGAGTGTTTTGGATCCCTGGTCATTTTAACGATTTGTTTTGAGAACATTTACACCTATTTATTTATTATTAAATTATTTACAACAGGGCTTTTAAACCACCACCACCTTATTGACAACGGTTTTAGCCAATGAACAGTTTAGCGTAATTGTTTTCCGTTTATGTATACACTGTGTCCCAAATTTGGCTTGTACGTATTATTATTGCCATGTATCCATGATTTTATCAAGATTCGCCGATAAGTTTCGAATTTCTAAATTATTTGTTAGTACCGAACATTTTGAATGGGGTATAGATTCTCATAATAGGATGTAATAACGCAGTAATAATGGGAGAAACGTTTCGATTGTAACGTTTTCTTTTGTCGTTTACGTAATTTAAAGGTTTAAGATTTTTTTGGATTTTCTAACGCGAAAATGAAGTTTGTGTTGTAGATCGTACTAAAAATTGAAGCTTAAAAAGGAAAATGTGATTTACGTTTTAGCATCGATATTTAGGGAAACCCTCTTATTAGAGTTTGAAAGGAAACATTCGTTAGTGTATTTGTAAATAGGGATAGTTTTCTAGAAATACATTTCGTATTTTAATTTGGTTAAATCACGTTGGGGTTGCATCATATAAAATTTAATTAAAGAACGTTTTCAAATATTACTTTGTAAAGTACATCTTTGCAAGAGTTTTTGAAAGTCGCCAAACCGGCACCATTCCGATTGATAAAAATTATGTTCCGAAAACAAAGGATTTGACTTTAGATACATAGCATTAAGGACTATTTGAATAAAAATTCTACTTCATTAACTATCAACTTTTTCAGATACGAGTTCGAGTAGAAACTGGCTTGCCGACAAAGCAATCTCTCGCGACGTTTTTCGAATTTAGGCTTCGTGTATGCGCGGAGTGGTATATTTAAATTTTTTGGCCGAACTAGAGTGGAGGTGGTTGGAAAACCAATGTGGCGGAAAGTAAAGTTTTTATGTTGGCAGTAGTGGTACAGGCGTAGAAGCCTATAGTTTGGGGTGGGTAGTTATCGCGAAGCGACGTTGATCAAGGTTCATGTAGACCGAATTTTCAAAAAGGGTGCTTTTTCCTTAATCCAAAATGGGACCATATAAGTGTTTAACCTTCACGAGATCCATTTATCGTTGTGTGTAGTGAATCCTTAAGGATAGTTATCCAGAACAGCGCTGAGTGTTGTGTACTTAGTACTCTCGCTTTCATCTGAAGAAGATTTCGCTTGTTTTGCGGAAATATACAACGTTCGTTTCAAAATTACAAACATTAAGTAGTTCGCAGTGCGCCACTTATTTAAATGGCCTGCTGCTAAACAAATAAGACCTTTTTTGTAATTTAAACACGAGAATTAATCAGAACTTGTACATTATAGTTGTGTGAATATAATAAGCAACCGCTGTAAATAATTTCGCTTGAACAGTATAGTTAAAGAAATTAAAACCAAGTAAACGAATGACGTGTCAATGTAAACATTTGCGTACACGATCCATTGAGAATCGTACAACAACGCGGAGCTGTATGATATCACAAGCGTCCCCAGCATCAATCGTCGTCTTTTTCCAGCAAAGTAGAGAAATATCGTGTGTTGTACGTCGTGTCTGTTTTGTTATGTGGTTTCCTGTAAGCCAGCTATTATTAATATTCTTAAATTAATATGCAGAACGTGGTAAAAGCAAGTGTAATAAAAAAATGAAACTGAAAGTAAAAATTGTTAGGGGTGACACTTGCTATCGAATCTGATGTAACAGATAAGGGGAGAGGGCCGGAATCTCAGTGGTTAGGGGTGGGTGTGATATTAATTTGCAATAATTCGTAAAGCATAAGCCACAATAGGGGATAGTCGTGAATCAATAGGCCCCAGTTCGTTTACAATCGAAAATATCGGGATCAAAGCACACAAATGCGAGTATTCCACAGCAAAGTTCAAAACAAACAAAAAACTGCTTACCTTACGTCGCATAAAAAGTGAATCGGTAAAATAAAAGCCGCGGTCCAGTACTTCCTGTAAAAGCTTCAAAATATTTGCACGTAATCAAAATGAAATGATGTGCTAGAACACCAGCTGATAAGTCATCAACTTTATTTACTTTCATCCAGCTTTACGTTAATTCCTATCAGTGAAATTCTATATCTTAAAAAATTAGCAAAACGATCTAACAGAGAAATATCTCCTAAATCGTTAACGTTGAAAGCGTTCTTCAAAACCATAAACAGCAATAATGAACAAGCAACAAGAACGTAAAACTGTAATCTTACACACAATAAGGGAGTAATACGCTCATGGTCCATTAACACTATATATATATATATATATATATATATATATATATATATATATATATATATATATATATATATATATATATATATATATATATTATAAGAATAAACAATCAGAATATCTGTACAAGTGTAATAAAATTACAAACAAATAAATTTACATCCGGAATGAAGTAAAGCGTGATCCATCTTACGTATAATTTTAAATGTTAAATGTAAACGTGGGGATGAAGCTGTCAAGGTTCAGAATTCCTAAGATCATCTAACTCTATGTCTTAATTGTAGTTACCACCTTAACGTAGAAAACAAATTTGACAAGAGATGTAAATAATATATCTTGCATGAGAAAAATACCAACCAAAGCAGAATATTTTAAGTAATTTATTATTCAGTATGATTGATATTAAGAGTGCAATTTGTTAAATTACTAAAACTAAAATTTAAAACACGTTCCAATGAACCACTCAATGTTATTGTGGTAACATCGATATTTTCGAATGCAGCGGTATTAATTCGAATACATTTCTAAATTCTTTTGCAATTATGATTAGGCACTTTTCACATTTCTGGAATTGTGATTTCACGGCAGGATTGCCTTATCCTGGCACAAAGTCCATCTCTAGTTGTGGACCTTGTTTTATGATAAACTTTATTTTTAAACATTACCCAAAAATAGAAATCTAGAGGTATAGTATCGGGAGACCTCGGAAACCACAGTTCAAAACGACTGTTTCTTTAACTGTTTCGTTTAACCTACCACGAACAATTCTGGGATTGCGGATTGGTGCACCATCTATCTACAAATACATATCCCTTCGAACATTAATAGGAAGATGTTCAAATGTATCTCCAAATTCTCCAGTTAACTAAACATTCAGCATTTAACGAGTTATTAAAGAAAAAAAGGACCAACGACTCGGTCTCCGAATATTCCACACCAGAAACTAACTTTCTGTGAATATTGGTCTTTACAATTTTAATCGAAGGAGGATTAAACTGTATCGTTTGATATTGATGTTATAAAACTTTACATTGTATTTCTGATTTGTCGGATTTAGTTTAAAATCGATTTCTTTGTTAGAATAAATTTAGATTAAAATCGTAAATGTCATATAAATCTACCTAAGGTTTAAAATTAAAAAGCAACTTGTTATTGAGATACAAAATTCTAAGTTGTTTTTCGTATTAAGTTTTTGTTAACATCCATTGAGGAATGGTGCCAAGATTCTTTTGCAGAAAGCAAACCGATTCGTGTTTAATTAATAATTATCATTATAGGACAAGGCAATATTTATCTGAACTTCAATATGACCTCAGTACAATTTAAGTGCATATGCACCATGAGCGAGGTAAGCCGTAGTTACTTGAAAAGCTTTCCATGCAGTTTCTATGGAAAAGCGCGAGATTAAGAGAAAATATGACGTAATTTCTTCGTTTCTTCTACCGAGGTGTCTTCGTTTTAAGCGCGATTAAGAATAGAATGTAATGAGCAGTATATTGGTTCTTGGTATTAAAAATAAAAATTGAAGGGTTTTTGAATTCATGGCTTCAGTCCTGATTGTGATCTGGTTAAATGCAGTTGTGAGTAGAAGGGAACATACATATATTACCGTCGACGTTGCCACGTGTCTAACCAACCACGTCACATAAAAAGGGGAGTAATTAGTTAGCTCGACTTGTAAGTCAGCCAAACGGTCCTGAGACGTCAGAGCACTCGGATAACGTGGGTGTCTTGAAGTGTTGATAATGAATAAATAGATGGTTAGGTTAGTTATAAAGCGAGAAGGAAATTGTAGGCAGAAAGATAGTGAGAACAGGCAAGAAATACGCGCCACAAACTTTAAAGAAATTATTAGTTCTGGGAAAAGAGTCCCTGTAAAGCTTGAACCAGGGAAGAAACAGGAAGAGCAGATAAACGACAATTCTCTCAACAAGCGTAAATTTATTCGTGAATTTACCAACAATGAATAATCTTTGTAAATTTATAACAATAACAGTGCATGCCTAGCCAACATGAAATTTGTACCCACAAACCCAAAAATAAGTGTAGCCTTATCTTACTATCACAATGTGAAACACTAAAGTTTCGTAATTAACATATATTTTTAATATTATTAATGACGAGGGCAAGTCGCTAGATTTTACGGATGATATACTCACATTTAATCAATTTAGCTAATTTAATAGAAGAACGTAATGCCCCTCTCTGCCACGCTGAAGGATCTTTCATAAAACGTAACCCTGAAAAGGAACATTTATATATACATACATAATCGCAAAAGAGTACGTGTAGAAAGGTAACACTCCAACATGCCTGTTGTATCACAATATCCAAATACAAACCCCCCTTCAACAATGATAAATTCAAATATACAATTAATCGGAGAAACTTGTCCAGTTCATATCCTAACATGCATATACGAGTAACTGATCAATTTCTAATTCGAGACCAATGATATTAACACTCTTATCCCCAATAAAAGAAACTTTGTGCTTAAAAGCTAGCAAATATAGTATAAATAAAACCGCATAGACAACCGGTATATACAATTTATGCTTTGGGTTACTGCTACTGCACACGGTAGCGTAAACAGTAGTTAATTGTTAATAAGATAATACCAAAGATGGAAGCTAAAGGCTAAAACATCACTAGGTGTTTTAAGTGAAAGTTCAGTAATAATTACTCTAAATTTGGGTTAAAATATGTACACCAAATATTAACTAATAATTTGATCAAATCATAATTGTTCTACTTTAGTGAGATCTTTGCGACAGTTAAATGTATTCAGATATCAATATGACTGTGACAAAGGTAAGCAATTTATTAAAATTCTTTGTAATATGGTTGACTTAAATGCACTTAATCTTTTGTAGAGGCTGTATGATCCCTATTGAAAGCAACATATAATTTGCAACAGGTTAGAAGTAAAATCGACAATAACAATGTTTATTAATATATGCGATAAAAGAAAAATCTGACCTTTAGGTTGTGAAACGAACACCTGAACTCAGGCTAGTACAGTTTAAATTCCATCCTCGTAATTTCAGCACAGCAATTACGAGCAAGCCCAGTTAAGAGCACATCGTAGCAAAACCAAAAGCTAGCCGAAAGGTACACTAACGGATATTCCACGACTATGTAAAGTAAACGAAGAAAATGACAGACGAGAAGAAAAAAGCACCTAGAAATAAGGTAAGATATATAATAGCAATTTATTTCTATAACGTTGTTTTACCTCTATAGATCGAAGACGAGCTATACGTGATAATTTACCAGGAACCTGTTAAATATACTTTTTTAATTTAAATATCGTATTTTAAGCCTAAAAGAAAGATTCTGGTTACAACAAGATTGAAGAAAACAGAGCTAACTTACCATGTGTGTGTCTGTATCATTTTTTTACATCCGCAATAACAGCGACTATATTACTTCACCAAATGACGAAATTCTCATCTAAAAATGGTTATTTACATACCGAAGAACAGAAACTACACCATACAAAAATGGCCGTTAAGAAACCACACACTAGGAACAAGCATTCAACAAAAATTTTCTAACCAAATTTTTGGTTGTAATGAAAATGTATTTCAATAAAGTATGTTTAGGAATAAATAATTATTCAATGGTATCACCATCTAGTGGTGATTTGGCAAACTAACAGGTATCTATAAAATGTATGAATTTAAAGCTAACCAGAACCCACGTATAGATGGCACTAGCAAGTTTATTTTAAGAACTTTTATAAAATAAGATAAAGAAATAATTCAATCAATTATGAATTAAAACGTACATGGGAACGGCAATAAATACAGAAAATTCAGATCATTAAGGTTGAGAAATAAGTAACGAGTAATCCTTAAATAGCAATCCTAAATATCAAGTCACAGATACCCATTTAGTCTTGTTCTTTTCTAAACAGTAATAAGAGAAAATTATAAAATCGACCCGAAAAGATACGATATTGATTTTTGCACATTAAAACGTCCCCGGTCCCTCCGAATGTATCGTGGACAAAGCGTTCTTTTCGCCTTTGTTCGGTTTTTGTTGATGGTTCACCAGGCTGGGGAACTTTATGTGGTTTTTATCGTGGTCAACAAGACCTGCTTTTCGGTTCTGAAATTAGGCGAGTGTTTCTCATTAAGTGCTTCCTGATGTACGGAGTTTTAATCACTTTTGCGGGTTTTATATATTGTATTGTATTGTGTGCCCGAATCTTATTTTTGTACCTCTGCAAACAGCCTGTAATAGACCAGTTTCACTGGACATAAATTTATGAATAGTTATTTTAAATCTTACATAGACTAAGCTACCGTATTAAGTTAATATCGATGTAAACGCTTTTTGTGAATATAAACGTCGAACTCAATCAAATAGAAACGTAACGTTATCGAATTTGCTAGTCGGTAGTCGCTGCATTTATTTGCCGTTTGGAAGTTAGTAAGCAGTTTTCCTGAAGCTGTTCACGTCAATTGTTTCCGCTATAACCTTGAGGAGAAGTTTTCAGGCGTATTTCTAGTAGGTAATCTAAGTTGGCATATTCAGAGTGTTTGTGCTTATCTTACAATTGAACGTGTTTCTGCCAAATTATACAGAAGTTGTTGATATTGTTAGCCCGTTGATGTTATTTTAAGTAAGTTTGACGACCTACTTTTATCTGCGTTTGTAATGATTTAAGAGTGGTTGTTCGAATGTACTTCAGGTTATTTGTATAAAAATTTCACGCCGTAGAATTGATAATTTCGAGTGTAACAATGGTTTGTGTAAATATTTTGAATTTTAACAGTATTTAGGTAACATTAACTTCAAATTTAAACTAAGGTAGCTTGCAAGTTTGACCGATTTAGAAATACGGGTAGTATCTCCTCCCCTAATCAAATTTTTGGGTAACCAGCCACGATTTAGTGCGACCGTAAATTTATTATGTGTATCGTCCCGAATAGCGAAGGTAATAATTATTAAAAATTGGCATTTTAGAAATTCACGACTAAATGATTTTAGTAGAAGCTAATTTTATTAATTTGACATGAAAGTGACCAGGTAGCAGGTTCTTAAGTTTGACGCGTTTAGTTTCAGGTAGTTTTTTTACATCTACATTCTTTTAACGTAACAAATTAGAAATATTTGACTACGTTGGTTTAGTTTATGCTTAGTTATTTGATTTTGAGTTCAAATGATGACAGACTTTTGGAGATGATTAGTATTTGAATTTTGAATTTGAATAATTAAGCGAAATATTTAGCGTTGCTTTTGTGTATTTTGTTTACCAGCGTTGGGGGATAGTATAACGTAAAATTAGATTAAAGGAAGCCACTGAACCCCAACAGTTGATTTTTTGCCACGCTTCTTCATTATTTTATTTGTTTTATAGCTAAAGTTTCCGCAGCACAACTTCGTGCATCTGGAGGTGTCCAACGTAAGGGTAAGTGAGGCCTCGTGCCTGTTTGGGGATGATTTATCTATGCGTTTCCAGGTGCATTCTTACCGCTTTTGTCTTAACAGCAGACTGGCGCCCATTACACGACTTTATCCCAATTGCGACGCACCCTTATTTACGACTTTCAACAATACGACAAACCATCTTTTTTTAATTTAAAAACACGCCCACATCCCTCTGTCCCACCGAGCTAATTGGGTGCACTATAATTATCTGTTACCTTCCGTGCTAATTTCATTTTCGACCGTAGCAATTGAACAGGAAACTTGTAACCGTACTGAAAAAACGAGAAATGCACATTGTTTCATGAAACTCGGTATTAGGGGTCAAAATTTAATTCTAAACAACTTTACCCCACAACTTTTTTCGATATCTCCAACGCGAAGCAAAATGATATTAGTACTTCCTCGCTTTCAACATTCGTGTTGAAAATATCATTAAACATTATTTCCAGGTAGTTTTCTGCGGTTCTTGGTAAGAATCACTACGCAGAAGTTAATTTAGAAGTGGTTAATTAGTGATTGAATTTTTTACATTCATTGATATTCAGAATCCCAAAAAGTTACTTCTAAATCAAGTTGCGTCATGTTTTTATAGCGATTATTGCTTCGACGAAGAATGAGATCCGCGATACATCTGTCCTGATAAACTAAAATATTAACATACACTGTGTGCCAAATTAACATATTTGATATTAGTCAAAACGTTCTTGTTATCACTTTAAAATAAAACCTACCAATTTTGGCCAGGACCGGACTTACGGCGATTTTACTAAACCGGTGCGTTTAAGCTCGTTTCAAAAACGAATTCATTTACAAACCAACTACTATTTTTTTAAGAAGGACATTTATGGGAAAACAAGGCCTAAAATATCAATATTGTAAAGCCAAAACCTGGAAAACGGCGATTTTTTTTTGTGGCACGGTGCTTGTCGTTTTTAAGTAATAGCAATTCAGATAGAGAATGCCTCATTATTTCATTTCATTAAGGTTGCTTTGGAATCAAACATTTGTCAAATTTTTGGCACTTCAGAATTAACTGTTTAGTTTTCAATAAGTAGACATGGTTCTGTGTTTGGAAGATAAGATTTTGATTAAAGAATTAGTGGAAAGAAATATGGGTGCACGAAAAATACTTAAAATATTTCCAGAAAAAAAACTGGAAGTTAAGTACCGTAAGCTATTTTTTTACATTATCGCGAAAATGGAACTATTCAAATTAAGGCGGATCGTGGTAGGAAAAGAAGTGGACGTTGTTAAGACAATATTTGAAGAGTTCGAAAATGGTAATCCATCAGATGTGGTAAGTTCAAGAAAGTTTTCAAGAATCAGAAGAATAAAGCGAACAACGATGCGAAGAACTTTAAAAAGTGATCTCAACTTTTTAAGTTCTACAAAAAAAAGTATTACCAAAAAATTGCATAAAATAAAAGAAAAAGGCTTTTAAGATGTCAACAGCTTCTATGAAAACTTCGTAGCAGTGAAGGTATCTCAAAAATTTGGTTTTCTAACGAAAACATTTTTTCTTTGCGTGAACCAAAGAATGCCCAAAATAACAGGGTTTATTCAACTGCTGAAAAACAGCGCGATGTTCCATAGCCTTTTAATTCCAAGGTTACATTTTGCATAGTCTGTCATGGTGTCATTGGCTGCTTCTATGCCAGGAAAAACCAGCGTTATATTTATTGAGAGAAGTGTCAAGATAGATTCAGAAGTCTACCAACAGCATGTGCTTGCAAATTTGCTATACAAAATTGAAAATATAAGTGATAACTATTGTTTTCAACAAGACGGAGCCCCTTCCCGCAGCAGAATAAGATTTTTTACAAGAAAATTGCCCAGAAATTGTCGATCCGGACTTATGACCGGCTAACAGCCCTGACTTAAACCTCGTTGACTACTGCATATAGGGAATTCTGGAAACCATGGTTTATGCGAACTGCAATATTACGACAACTAACAATTTAAAAAGTAGAATTATTTATTGCTGAGATAGGTTTAGTCAACGCATTATAAATAATTCTATTAGCCAATGGAGAAGGCTCCTACAGGTTGTAGTCGATAATGAAGGAAGCTTTATTCCATAATCAATTCCTGTAAAAAATATCCAATTTTTTGTTTGTTGCTATTTCTAGTTACCATTTTTATCGTTTTATAATTCTCCGTAGTATTTAATCTTATAATAAACACTGACATTTGAGCAATTTTTTTTTAATTAGGGGTGAGTGGGGCAAGTGAGTCATAGGGGACACGCGAGTCTTTCGGAATAATTCATAAAACCGGCATCATAGCCGATAACAGTCAGTGCAGTTTACAATTGTATCAAAAGGTGCGTGTTGCTGGCAAAAATTAGATGAAAATTAGTAAAACTAAGGGAATATTTTTTATTTTACGTTTTGTTATATTATATTTAAGGTAAATTACGTAAGGATTTTTTATAACTTAAAGTAAGTATCAAGCTATTTCATCGTGGGCGTGACATAACCTTATTTGTGTTCAACACCGGCCGTTATTTACAATGTTGCCAAATGTATCTGTTCTCCTTTGATTTATTTCTTTTTATTTTATTGTCACTTTGGGGCAAGTGAGTCTTGACCGTGACTCACTTGGCCCACAGTAGTTTAGAATATAAATAAATTGTTTTTTTTTTGCAGGTGGAAAATGGTCCGTAACTACGTGCGTAAGACGAAAAAGGCTCATATTCAGAAGACGCTATGCAACATACCTTAGAAGCTATTAAGAATAAGGAGATGTCAATCAAGAGAGCTAGTGTGGTCTTCAATGTTCCGAGAACGAGCATACATACACGGATAAGTCGTCAGGGGATCAATCTAGTTACAAGCCTTGGCAGGTTCAAGCCTGTGTTTACTGCACAAATAGAAATGGAACTGTGTGAACATATAATACATTTAGAAAAACTGTTTTATGGACTTTCAACGGCAGATATTCGACGAATTTCATTTCAGTTTGCTGAAGCTAACCAAATCAATCACCCATTCAATAAAGATAAGAAGTTTGCAGGAAAAGACTGGTTGATATCATTTTTGAAACGTCAAGGAAACCTTTCCATCCGAAGACCTGAAGCAACAAGCATTGCAAGAGTGACAGGATTTTCAAAGCAGAGAGTTGGTGAGTTTTTTAAAAACTTAAAAGAGATCTTAGGTAAGTGCAATTTTCCCCCGCATCGTGTATTTAACTGTGATGAGACAGGAATTACTTGCGCCCAAAAGCAGCAAAAATATTAGCGGAAAAGGGAAGGAAGCAAGTGGGAAGATTAACTTCACTGGAAAGAAGAAAAAATACAACTTTATTAGCTTGTGTCAGTGCTACGGGCGCGTTTATCCCACTATTTATGGTCTTTCCTCGTGTAAAAATGAATCCAACTTTATTGAATGGTGCTTTTCCTGACACGGTAGGATTTCCTGCACTATCAGGATGGATGGATGCTGATCTGTTTGTTAAATTTTTAAATCATTTTATAGACTGCACAAAAACAACCAAAGAATCTCCAAGTCTGCTGATATTAGATGGGCATTCAAGCCAAAGGTCTATTGAGTCAATAAACCCGGCTAGAAATTCTGGAGTAACTCTTTTAACCCTACCACCTCACACTTCGAATACGCTACAGCCGCTTGACGTAAGCGTATTTGCACCATTCAAAACCTACCTGGCAAAAGAAATGGACCATTGGCTCACAAACCACCCTGGCCGTAGAATCACTGAATATGGCATGGCTCCGATTATTAAAAATGCCGTTATTAAGGCATTTACACCAACAAATATTATTAACGGTTTTGAAAAAAACGGGAATCTACCCGTATAATTCTGATGTGTTCCAAGACAGCGACTTTGAGGCGGCCGAGAACATCCTTCAAAAAGAAACCAATCCTGAAAGCGTCAATCCATCCGTCAATACGCAAGAACAATCTCCAAAACGAAACCAATCCAGAAAACGTGAATCCCTCGATCAGTTCTGAGAACATTCTTCAAAAAGAGACCAATCCAGAAAGCGTCAATCTCTCAGCCAATTCCGAAAACTTGGTAGATGGAACTCATTCGGAATCAGATGATATCCAGCGCTATCCCAAGGTACCACCAGTCACTTTGGAACCATCAGAACAACCGTCATGGAGTTATGTTTCTTTTTCAAGTTTAAGTCCAATCCCAATCCCAGAGAAAATAATCACAGAAGGATCTAAAATAATCACTAGTTCACCTTACAAAGATCAACTCGAAGATAAATTAAAAACAAAAAAAGCAAAATCGGTAAAAAATTATTTTGAGAAAGCAGGCCCATGTGCAAATGATAAAAAAGAGGAAACATGGGGAAAAAAAGAAGTGTGCATCAGCAGAACCAGCAACAATATCAGAGGAAGAGAAAAACACAATATGCGTTTATTGTCATGAGACATATGGAGAGACTTGTTATGAGAAATGGGTCATGTGCATAAAATGTGGTGCCTGGATGCATGAGGAGTGTTCAAATAATGAACCAGGTGTTAATAATTATGTTTGTGATAACTGCCGATAATTATTACTCTAAGGACTCACTAGCCCCACATAGATGATTCACTTACCCCATATCCTGGGGCAAGTGAGTCATTTGCCATTTTTTTTTAAGTCTGACATTTTACCAACGATTTTATACATATTTTATTCATTTTTTAAGGTCAAGTTATTAAATAAACAGTTAAAGTTGTTCTGTATCTAATAAACGCTGTTTTATTTCGAAAAGTAACAAAGTTATACATCTTTGATCCTTAAGGTGCCACACTTGCCTTGCCCCACTCTCCCCTAATAAAAAATGTCTATTCACAAAGCAATCTCGACAAACCGACACTTGTTACTTAATGCCGACAAGCACCGTCCCACAAAAAAATCGCCATTTTTCAGATTATGGTTTTACAATGTTAATATTTTCAGGCCTTGCTTTCCCATAAATGGCTTTCTTAAAAAAATACTAGCCGGTTTGCAAATAGTGGAATTCGTTTTTGCAACGAGCTTAAACGCACAGATTTAATAACATTTTTATTTTAAAGTGCTAACCAGAACATTTTGACTAATCCAAAATCATTAAAATCCATTAACAAACAAAAAGTTATTAAAGTTGAAATTATGTTCCAACTTAATTTATCCCACAGTGTACTTTTTGATAAAAAACAAATAAGTAATGATTGATTACTGGTTACATACCTTTAAATGTGAATGAATAAGAAAACCTTACCGTTCCAGAGTTGTTATAGAGATACCCTCTAAAGAGTTAAATCTTTGCACGCCATTACGATTGATGGCTTATAACGAAAGAGATTCCGATTTTCAATTCAATAATTTACGATACATCTATTGATACTGACATCGTAACCCTATTAATTAGAATGCCGGAGGCCTAGTTATTTTAGATGAGATGCAATGACTCATGGCGGCTTTACAAAGGGGTAGCCGCACGTTTGACACACGACCAACCATACATTCCATGCAAGTGCCAAAGTGACTGATCAAAAGAGTACTAAGCAACAACAATTCTACGTCACTATTCGATGTAATTTATGGCTTTGGCATACGTTTCGGTTTTAGTTTTATGCTCTACATGTCCGCATCAGTTAAACGACTAACTCAAGCACTACAACATCGCAATAAATCATGAGATTTACACTTACTTCTACCATTTATATCCTTGTTAGCTCTTTATCTAAAATCTAGTGTTATCTTAATTAGGTGAGATTGGAATTCTGGATCGCTTTGTAATTGTACTCTTAATGAAGGAATGTAAAGAACACATTCTTAATTTTTCGTCACTTTGATAAACTTGATCACGTGCAAACTCAAGAGCTATTTAATTAATTTTATAGATATAGAGACGAAAAGGGTGAAATATGATCATTACTACTTTTTTAGTTTAACAAGTATTGTATTAGAATGCAATAACATTGTGCACGTGTCTACTTTAAATTTTAGAAAAATTTCCGCATCGCAAACTCTTATTCTGCAACTGCATATACAGAGTGTCCCAAAATTGGCGTACATGTATTGCAATATCGGAAACCACCACATAGTTGGTTAAACTAGGAAAGCTTCAGAGGAGTTTATTACAAATTTAAATCCGCCTTAAGATTTGATTTGAAATAATGAGAAAAAACCAAAATGGTGCATTTTAAACTTATGCCGGCAGCTCGTGAATGAGAGATTATTATGGTTTTTTGATTATAGGTACATTATACATTATTATAGTCTGGAAGGTAGCGTTACTCTCCAATGAGTTGTTTCAGCAATGATGAATTTTCAAGTGGGGATAGTTGTTCCATTGTTCATTGAAAAAATGCCTGTCAGTTGCCACAAGAACGTGGCTAAAGACGGTGTGAGGCTGCGTAACACGCAAGAAAACTTTTCTTTCCAGTCATTTAAACAAAGTTGAAAATCTGTAAATAATTTCTTTATAAGGTCTAAATTTAAAAAAAAGGTGTCAGCTGTATAGGATAAGTGGTGAAGGTTATCAGATGACCATCTCAATGTGTAAGAAAAACGTAAAATTGAGTTATTTCATTCATTCATTTGAAAAATTATTTAACAAATGTTAGCTGGCATTGCAATATGGTTAAGGCTGCTCTCTCACTGGTGTTTGTAGGTTAATGTAAGGCATCAAGAAAAAACTGATTGTGCCGCTAATTTTCGGAACTTTTTCAAACTACTGTCAAAGAACCAAGAGATGATTGTATAGAATCAGATTTCCATTCTCGATGAGTTTTATACAAATTATTCGTAATTTAAAAATTCTATTTTTCTGTATTTTAACTAGTACCTAATTGCATTCCCAAATAAGAATATAAAATAAGTAATCTTATACGAGCGTAAAGTCATCATTTCTTGATAGGTTTTCTTTATAGCAATGAAAACTCCAAATAGTAATCACGTGACTAATTTTCTCCGTGCCGTCTACATCGTGCTATTTTATGATGGGCAAGTGCCGCCAGCAATACTCTACGATTTCAACTGAACGTAATCAAACCTGGCCAGCATTATAGTCGAAGCGGTACGCAAAAAATATGTAAGCGTGATTTTTTGCGTAGTTTTAGAACAGGGACTAACGGTCATTTTGAGCCGCATCACACTAAAATCGGACTCATAGGAGCCGAGCTATGTTCAATTTAGTGTTCAAAAGTGTTCAAAATGTTCAAAAATTAATTTTTGTCGCTCAGAAACAAATTTGGTGTCGTTTCCGCATAATTTGGGGGTAAAAAAATCATTGAAACTTATCCCAAGTTTGTAGGATCAATAGTTCATGCAGCAGATGCCGCCATTTTAAAAAGTCGGGCCTAAGTATAACTTTTTCTAAATTTTCTCAATAATGGCAAGATGGGTGTCTTTTTCGGGTAAAAGGCACTGCTGATATCAAAATGACATCAAAACTGAGTCAACGTTTAAGGTTATTATTATTATTATTATATTATTGAATTTGAAAGGTTCTAAGATTAAAACGTGTAACAAGAAGAACGTTCAGCATGTTTAAATAGTTTTAAAACAATAAAAACAGTTTCAAAGAAACACAATATGGTTATAAAAATTACGTTTATTAAATTAAAACGAATAAATAAATAAAATGTCTTATTTACAACATAACACTTTCGCCCTCATTGTCATCAGCCTGTGACTCATCTTTCCTGAAAATAATACTACCTTAAAATTATGCACTATATTATAGTAATTGTGCATTTATTATACTAAAACGAGATTTTCGGTTTCAACACTTACTTTGAATTTTGGCAAGCCCCCTGCATTTCTTGCATGAGAGAGCGCAAGGAACTCCAGCACGAACGCAACTGCATCTGCTTGTGCTGCAGTCGGAAGAACAGCCGCACAAGCTCAGCTCCCTACAGGTTTTCCAGATGCTATCCTGATTGATCCAGTGGGGCTGCTATCCATTTTCCAGCCCCACTGATCAGGAGAAGGTATATCCGTGCACATTATATCGGCCCTTCCCCACACTTGATCGGCCTGAAGGGTGTGCAGTCGAAGGGCTTCCTGGGTAGGGGTATAAGGCCAATGGGTTTTCCTGGGTGGCGGACAGCTCCTTTCGGGCGGCATTTACTCTTTCGCACTGACTATCCGCCCCATATAGCCTTACAACATACCGCTCCAATGTTTTCATAACCTCATCACTCGGTTTGCCTTCAGGGGCTGCCAGGCGCTTGAATGCCTCGGTAAAACCATCATCATCTTTCCATGTTGCCCATGCTGATGGTTTGCCTTTTGATGCGAAGAACGACACCTGATCGCATCCAGTAAATGCAAATTATCCGCGAAGAGCACATGCCTTGTCTGGGCCAAGACCCTCCGCTATGGCGTGAGCAGATATGAATCGTCTTCTTGCACCTGTACCATACAGGATCCATAGCTCAGACAAACGGAACGAAGGGAGTGGTAGAACAAAACAGCTAAGACAAGTATGTCCGTGTCTGAGCAGCGTATCACCGCACGTTGGCACCTATGCTGCACCATATCGCTAACATGCAGGATAAGACGCTTATCTGCCTCCTCCACTTCGGCACATGATACGTTGTGTAGTGCAGTACCCTACAATTTATAACATTCATTATTAAATAATTAAATTTGCAATAATTACCTTACCTTTGTTTCACTTTGTGGCCCATAAATTGTGTCTACAATATTTGTTACAGTTTGTAGGTTCGGAATATCGAGTGCATTGCGAGCCAAGGATGGAAAGAGCTCTTGTTTATTCAAAGCATTTTTGAGGTAATCATCCCACTGCTTTGCTTGTTTTGGAAATGCGCCTAGAATTATTTTTTATTGATAATATTAAATGGATTATCGTATTATACTCAATATTTTCATTAAAGAATTGTGAAGTACCTTTTTCGGGAAGATCTGGACGTCTAGTGCCAGTGCCTCGTGCCTCTCTGGTACAGTTTTTGATACTATTGTCACGGTATTGATCCCATACCAACGTGACATTTCTAGCTTTCATTTTCACTGCCAACCGAGAAACGTAATTGTTGATCGTGAACTAAATTGTTCAAATGTTAAAGTGTCAGGCATTGGCTTAATCATCCGCACTAACGCTGCGCCGTCAAATACAAGCCCGTCACGTGAATCAGGTTATCCTAAAATTGAACGTAAGCATAAGTAAGAAATTATATTAAACGTATTTGCTTAAAGGACCATATTATCCAACAAGCTTCTCTAATATGGGTACAAGCTCGTACTTAGGTCCAGAACGAAGCTTTCCATTCACAGAAATCGACGGTGGACACTGCTGATTCTCGTGAGCGAAGATCCAGAGACCGAGCCATACTTACAATAAAAGACGTGAAAAAGTTGCACGTTTTTTTCAGCTGCCCAACCTGAGAAACTGCAGCAGATTTTTGTGAGCAAAAATTTCAAACTGAGTTTTCTTGATAGGTGCATAAAAGGAAGTTTTCTGGGATCATATCTTTCAATCTTATTAAGTGCATGATTTCCACTTTCAGCAATTTCAACTCTCGTGTCCAAAACAATTACTTTCTCTCCCGTAAACAAAAATGGTTTTTCATTCTGCATGAAACTGTCTTTGATGGCATCACAGTTAGCTATAAAGTTTTGTGAAATCTACGATATTATTCGTTGTGGAGATGCACACCCTCAGATCATCCTTTGGCTTTGTGAAATTCTGACAGTAATCGGGCAACTTCTGGACCAACCAGGGTCGACCGTCGAAGAGCTGCTGCACCTGCTTTACACTTGATGTCTAAATGTTCTGCTCATGGGCATGATCTACCCCTGAGCAAGAAAAGGCATTCTCTGTTTTACGAACCACGAATGAACCTGTAATAAAGATGAATCATTAATTAAGATACTTTCTTTAATAATATGCAAGAGCTTATATTATCGTGTTGAATGTAATTAAGCACCTAAAGAAAACTATCGGTGTACTTCTGGGACCATTGACTCCAAGTTCAGGAGATCTATAGCGTGCACGGTTAGCCAACGGGCATAGTGATGGTGATTCAGACAGAAAAACCAAGGTAGCATGGATAATATTGCTTTTTTGAAGAGTTCAAAGTTTTCCTCGCGAACAGATCTTACAAATTCTAGAAGTAATAGTTCAAGTCTTAGGACAAGAAGCCAATACTTAAACATAGGAGAACGGGCTTCTCTGTCATGTATCCACTCTTCCAGGCTTACGTTCTTGTCGGGGTTGTCTTCGAGGTAAGCGTCTGCCAGTAGAGAGTAAAGCACTACGGCTGTGTATTGCTGAAACCTTCGTGCTTTTGTTATGCTTGAAACCTAATTTGAAGGAAAAAGATAGTATAAATATATTAGAATTATAATCGTGGGGAGTAAGTTCTTCAATTTTTGCTTAATTGAAATCCATACCTTTAATAGACCCTCAGCGGAACCACTTGGGAGCACTGCAGAGGTGCCAACTATTCCAACCCAGCCCGAGCGTTCCGTTAGTTGATCTAGCACTCGTAGAAAGTTCTGCTGTATGTGCAGCGGTCCGAACAGAACAACGTACTGGATCTCTCCGTAAATTTCAGGTAACGTCCACTGAAGTAACTTTACAATGACAAAAATTGGCTGGTCCACACACATTATAGGGATTTTCCGGGATTTAAGTGGTTTGTACTCATCCTAATCAAGCCCATGCCATGTTTAATCATGGTAGGGCAAGTAGACTTGTTCTCAAACAAAGGGATCAAGGAATTTGGACAACGAATAAGGGGACAGACTTCTGCTCTATTGGCGCGAAATGCTGGCCAAGACACATCTGAAATTTGGAATTCACTGTCCAGTAATACTTTATGCATGTGATCGAGCCAGTCCTTTTCTCCATGCCAGATATCTATATGCTTGAACCTGTACAGAAAATACTTGCATTAAAAAGTGTGCTCTGCTTTATGAATAGTTCAAATCACATTACATTTGGGTCTCACCTGTTTGGTTTAAAAGCTTTTCCTTCACATCAGAGCTGCATATTGGAGGAGAAGGTTGTGTATTTCGTAAAGAAAACTCGAGTATTTCGGAGTATTCTTCGGGGAGATTTGGCACTGCCCTTGAATCTGATTCATTTGAGTATTGTGTTTGAAAATGCTTCTCCCTTAATGGGCAACTGAAAAGAGATATCCCGGTCCCATGGAATTCACCAACATTAGTTTTGCATGAAAACTTGTGATCGATGTTATCAAGAACTCCAACGGTGAAAATTCCTTTCTTGAGTGTTGATGGACAAACCACTCCTTTTTCAGCAGCTCTTGTTGACTACCATGCGAGCCAGATTAGCCGTAACATTGTAAACTCTATCAGATGATACCGAAATTCCCATCTCGTGAAGCTCATCAATTTTTTCCCCGTAAATGGATAATCCAATGTACATTGACAAAGGAGGCATCTGTAACGTTTTGTGTCGCACAACATCACCTTTGGGTTTTGATGAAGACATATTTGCCATGATAAGCTGCCTGATGGTGAGTGCAGGGATTGTCGCTCGGCACTGGGACGAAATGGTAGATCCGTACAAAAGCATATTAACTAGGGCTAATAGTGCCGGAGGTGTGACATTTTCTTCACATTTTTCTTCAAAGTGTCCTTTGAATGAAACTTCTGTGTTTAGTACATGTTTTCTTAGGTTTTTATAAATCTGTTTACAGCTAATGCATCTAGGTCTTCATATGAAACATGAATGTTATTCAAAATGTTTACATCTTTTACCGTAAGTACATATTCTCTACCCGACTTTATTGCCTGTGACTCTGGAAAATGCAATAGAATGTTCTCCCTGAACCTCTGAGAATGTACTTCGCCATCATATTCCATGCCGAGTAACTGCGACAATCTGTTAATGTATAGCTTTTTAATGTAGCTGTGTTGAAATCACGTTTCATTTACGTGTGTTAAAGTTCAGAATTTATGTACAAAATAGGGTCTGCGAAAGCCAGTCCTTCACATATAACTTTACCTTTTTCTTTGCTGGTACCGGAACTTAATCCTTTGGAGTATAGAGCTAACATGCAAGTACGGTGATATTTAGCTTTCTGTGCTACCAGGTCACCTTCACCTAAAAACAAGTAATCTCGTATCATTAGCTCTTGTTGCGTACTCTTTCACAGATTCATTTACTTCGTTAGTCATGCATCTGTGCAATGGTATGTTTTTGTTTTGTGATGGTTTGCGGCACAGAAAGGAGATGTCTTCTTTTGGATTAAGACTCACAGATGCTGATCGTGTCTGGCGAACAGTAGACACAGAGGAAATGTCAGGTACCTGTTCGGGAACTTCTAGTTTCTCTAATCCATCTGTTGAAAACCGGGTTGTGTAATTATTAAGACATTTTTATGCCACTTAGCTTCGTGTTGAATTAGGAATTCAAAATACCATCACCATTATCATATTCTCTAACATTACGACCACAAAGTAAGACATGCTGATAAAGTTTTAAAGTCTCTAAATTAGCTGCAACTTTCTTATATCCTACATTTCTCATTAATACATTGGGGTTTTGCAGGACAGACCAATTCACCACTTTTTGACAGAAACAACAAAGGGACCAGTTCAGTTTGCTCTTCACCCTATCAAGAGGCACTGCTGCTGTCAGCACCAGTTTCTTTTGTTATCCATACCACCAGTACCAATCTGCAAATAAACATGCAGATAATAATAGGCCACAATAAAAACCAAACCACGTTCAATCAAGGAGTTACTGATTATTTTGTTACTTTCAAAAATACCTAACTTACGCAATACGAAGGCACGGAATTCTACAAAGGACCTTCATTACAAAATAATTGTTTATCTGTCTCAATAATGACTAAATTACCTCGAAAAAAATGCAATGTTATTTACTAATTATACCAATAAAATATTTCCCATAATACTACAGAGAAAAACGCTCAAGTCCAACATGGTTACTGGTATAGAAGATTAAATTAATATTAACAGCTCAAAAACTACCGGCACCACTGAACCAAAGAGTATTGACAAAGTTATGCCTGTTATTAAAGATAACTTACCTCGTAAGCAGTGCCAACTTGTCAAATAATGTCGAACGAGAAGCGCACTAACAAACAGTTAAACTCGGAAAACAGCACGCACGAGTTTCAACAGAATCCAGCAATAATGTAGCAATTATTGCTGGATTCTGTTGAAACTCGTGCGTGCTGACAGCGACGAAACCGACAGAAGAAGCGGGGAAATCACTTGCGTCTGGGGAGTTCGGTACACAAATTAAAATAATGGTGGGGACATTGCCTAGCGACACTCGGCGTTGCCGGATGCCTATTTTACAAAGGACAAAGGACCTAAGTTAGGTTTTTTTTAAAATGGCGACATCTGCTGCGTAAACTATGGATCCTACAAACTTGAAATAAGTTTCAATGGATTTTTTACCTCCAAATTATGCGGAAACGATACCAAATTGAACATAGCTCGGCTCCTATGAGTCCGATTTTAGTGTGCTGTGGCTCAAAATGACCGTTAGGTCCTGTTCTACAAGTATGCAAAAATCACGCTTTATATATGTTTTGCCGTTTTTCGCTAAAAAGTGGCTTGTACCGCTTCGACTATTACGGAATTTTCAGAGAGCCCGTGTAATAATTCCTTAGATTTGTTTCAATGAATTTTAAAATTTTAACATGAAGTAAATACAGTAAATTTGCGAAAATACGAGTATAACTAAATTAAAACCAGGTTCACGTTAACACATGCTAATCATTCATGATATTCCGCATAGAGTTCAGTTAAAGTACACATAACTTTCTTCCAACGTCGCAAAAATTACAAAATGGATGAACATTCAAATATACGTAGTTGTAAGGCTTACATTTAAGATAAAATATCTTTGCCATTCTATATGTGCAATTTTCCGGAAAATCGCAGAGTGAAAAGTTTTTGTTTTGTTTTTTTAAATAATAAAAATACAGAAAAATGTTTAGATTGAAATTTGTAGCCGTTGAATTTATTTACAAATTGTGTCTAAAAAGCTTTCAATATCTATTTTTGCTGATGATTGTTTTCGTTGTAATTATTCAACAATAAAGTTTAGAAAAAATGTTTCAAATAAACGTTTCTGTACAATTATTTATCTATAACGTTGTTTTCAATTATTACCAATATCTTAATTTTTCGCGGAAGTATTAGCGAGTTTCCACGCGTATCTCTGGTAAAAAACTATTTTTTACAATTATTTACAATAAAACAAACCAAAAATATATCAAAGGTTATGGTTTAATCTGAAATATTTACTTGAAAAATTTCTTTGTAAATATAATTCCGCAGGAAACACACCATTTTCTAAACGCTCATTACGAAATCTCCACTTGTTTAGAATCCCATTCTTTAGATTGTGCCATATAAATGCGATAAAAATTATTTTAGGAATATTACAGTTAATTGATGTACCTAGAATATTTTTTTGATTTTACTAATACCTCAATTTGTCGTTAAAATATTAACGGTTTTCCACGAACACCTTGTTTGCCAGAAAACAATAAAAAAGGTAAAATCAAATTATTTATTATGTTGAAGATTATTTTTAATCTGATTTTTTTTTTTTTGGTTAGTATGCTCATGCTTATGGTTAGTATGCTTATTCTTATTCTTTGCTTATATTCTTATCGTAGACTGCTCAGGATTCCTCCTCTTCAGCCCTGGTCATTCCATTGTTGTTGGTGATGCGGTGTTTTTGTAATTGTGTGGTTAACAATCATGAATGTGTTATTTTGGTGTAAAAAAAAAGAAAATTATTTATTCTTGAGGTGTTATTGGTGTAAAAAAAAAGGATTAATATCGGTTTGAATATTTAGGTTTAGGTTTGCGTGTGGTTAAGTGTATAGGGTGAAGTGTGATTGATTCGTTGGCCGGTGTCCTTGCGTGGTCGTTATCCAATTGACGGGGATGCGGAGTGCAATATGGGGTATTGTCGAGGGCCTCTTCTATCTCCTCTGGGATGTCGTCCAATAATTGGGTTAGGATCGCGGGGTGTTTAAATTTGCGCTTGGGTTTTTTGCGCGGGAATTTGGGAGGTTGGTAGGTGTAGGAAGTTGTGAGGATTTCCTTGGTTGGGATGGTGTCGCCGAAAATTCTTTTGTGTGTAAAGTTTTTCTGGAGTGTTTGGATTCTGTGTGTGATTGTTGGTATGTTTGCGTGTTGTGTTGTGAGGTCGCTGGGGTACCTGAAGGGTAGCCCGTGTATACGTCTATTTTAATCTGAAATATTTACTTGACAATTTTTCCAAACGCTCCCTATGAAATTCCCGCATTTTTGAGTCCCATTCTTTTAGTCATTTTTTAGATTTTACAGTTGTGTAACAAAAAAATTCGTACAATAATTATAAGTATTTGTTTTGTTGTTGTTGTTATTATTATTATTATTATTATTATTATTATTATTGTTATTATTATTACGGCGCGGTAACGCGCGGCGCAACGAGGCAGCTGCTACGCGCTCTGTTACCTTCTTTTTTCACCTTGATTTAGGATCCCTTCTCTTTTCTACCTGAACCATCGGTGTAATGATTTGTAGCACAATCGCTTCTATAGTTATTCGTTTCTAGGCTCAGAGAGTTTAGGTATATACTATACATATTGAAAAAAGTTATGTAACATTTTCAAAAAATTGACAAATTTTTACATAAATCACAAATACTTGCTAACTATTTAAAAATTTAAAATTTATAAAAAAACTGTATAATAGTTTCAAAAGTATTTATGGACGAATTTTCATTAAAATATATTGATTTATAAAAAGCTACAATTGAACGAAATCTAAAAAATACATGTAAGTAGTAATGTAAGGCCGGAGCTACTCCACTTTTCTACTATACTTTTCTACGAGTGTTTCTGCTGTAGGTCAAGGTCATCTAACACATTGCATATATCGGTAGTAGTAGTAATGTAAGGTATGAGCTACTCCACTTCAAAGTCACGACGATCTCGTGCATAAAAAGTAGGTCATGAGTTCATTGAAGGTGAATACTGCGCTTCAAGCTAAAAATAGAAATTGCAATGTCAGCATCCTCATCATATTACAAGGTCACTCTGCGGTCAAACGTTTTGGCGTGAAATTTGTATGTCAAGGTCAGAAGCTAAAATAGAAATTGCAATGTCATCATCATATTACAATTCTTAGAAGTCTAATAATAGTGTGGTCAAGGTCAAATGTCATTGACGTGTAGGGGTATCGTATAACATTTCTTAGAAGTATAAAAATAGAATCAATTCATGGAAATAAGAAGAATGCGTTGTATATGCTAAAAAGTAGACCAAGGTCAAATGGGCTTATTACTAAAATGGGTCAAGGTGAAATAATTTACTAAACTAAAAGTAGGTGTGTGTATTTAACAAGTTTAAACATGTTGTCACGACGATCTCGTAAGCTATGCATAAAAAGTAGGTCATGAGTTCATTGAAGGTGAATACTCCACTTCAAGGTTACGACTTTCAAAACTTCAAGGTCATTCAGAGGTCAACAAGAGTAACGATGAGAGGAATACACATATAATATATATATATATATATATATATATATATATATATATATATATATATATATATATATATATAAGATTGCCTCTTTGTGAGAAAGATATCATTGATAAAGTAGGGAACGTACGTAACTGGTTATTCATATAAAATATATTTCAAAGAAAATGGTGAAAGTAAATTATCGCGAAGTAGAAACTATCAACAAGAAAATTAAAACGTGCAGAGGGAATTATTATATCGATATAAGGGGCAGCAAGAAATAGATGAACTTTTAAAGAAAATTAGAGAAGTAATGAGAACGTTGGAAATGTACGAGGTGAACCTGAAGATGAAGAGTTTAAAAATATGAAGTGACATATAGTTGCAAAATAAATAAGTAATGTGTTATGAAGATTGATTTAACTATATTATAAAATCATAAGTTCGCATTTTCACATATATGTACATTTTAAAATCATGTAAAATTTGGAGATTTTGTTCATATTCTAAATATTACGTTACCGAGTTAGATGTTTCATTACGGAAATTTATATCCTATAAGAAGAAGAATCTTTTAAAAACTGTATTTAGGTATAATATTTAATGAAATAAATGGATAATCATGTAACTAAAAAAAATTATTTATGCAACTGTTTGTAGCTCAAGTTGTCAGCATGTGAGTAATAGATTCAATGAAGTATCACTTTCAACTGTATCATACAATTTACTGGTTATGTTTAATTCCACATGTAAAATTGCAATCCTTTTTTGGTTCATAATCTGTACACTTTATAGTGATAGATGATGTGAATATTTTACCTTAAGGAAAAAAGTAAAAAGAATTAAAACATTTATTTTTTCAAAACCTCTACACTTTACTAAAAAAGACTAACCCATTACTAATTACTTAACATAAACTAAGGGTCCATATTGTCCAATGCCCTAAACACCAATTCAGCGTTTCGCCCCGTCTTTTCAGCGTACAGCAACACTTGGTGGCCTCAGCTAACTCCATCGTTAGTCGAGGCACACGATTTCAATTTCAATCACCCGCTCTTGCTTTGAGATGTATAAGCCCTATATTATAAAATCATAAGTTCGCATTTTCACATATAAATTTCTAATGCTTGTTTTAAGAAAAGGATGTACATTTTAAATCATGTAAAATTTGAGGATTTTCTTCATATTCTCAATATTACGTTACCGAGTTAGATGTAAATTTATTTATGCAACTGTTTGTAGCGCAAGTTGTCTGCATGTGAGTAATATATTCAATGAAATATCACTTTTAACTGTATCATACAATTTACTGTTTATGTTTAATTCCACATGTAAAATTGCAATACTTTTTTTTATTCATAATCTGTACACTTTATAGTGATAGATGATGTGAATATTTTACCTTAAGGAAAAAAGTAAAAGAATTAAAACATTTATTTATTTAAACATCTACAGTTTACTAAAAAAAGACTAACCTATAACTAATTACTTAATATATATAAACTAAGGGTCCATATTATCTAATGCCCTAAACACTAATTCAGCATTTCGCCCCGTCTTTTCTGCGTACAGCAACTTTTCGGTGGCCTCAGCTAACTCCATCGTTAGTCGAGCCACACGATTTCGACTTTCAGTCACCCGCTGTTGGTTTGAGACGCATAGTTCCCGAAGCCATTCTAAATTCGTCTCCCTTAATCGATTTAACCTGACAGCAGGCTCGAGGGGTTGGCATGGCTCGGGAGCTGCTGTCCTTGGGACGGTATGTCCAGTAGGGTTAGATCTTTTCCTCCACGCATCCACCCGGTGTTGCAGCCACGGTAGTGGCAGGAGTGATACTGTAAGTGGAAAATGAACCACATTAATAATGCAGTAACTAAACATACATTAAGAAATAAGTAACCTACTTTTCAAAGTAGCGGGTAAAATCGTCCTCTATATCGCTATCCCGGATGCTGATAACCGGGATATCAGCAGGCGGTGGCTGAGGTAGCGATACAGAAGATTGTAGTAACAAATTCTGTAGAATTTGAGGTTTTGCTCGTTATTCTTGGTTTTCTTGAGACTCAATTTGGTTTTCTTAGACGATGATGCCATTGTAAGATATATATGTATATAGACTATTATGTGCACGTACATATAATAACTGAATAAGAAGTGTAATGTTCAAATTATATATACGTATAGGTTTTGTTAACGTTGACAAAACAAGCGGAAATGAACGAACATATGTGTCAGCATTTTGTTAACTTTTATACATATACGTTTTGTTAACGTTGGCAAAACAAGCGAAAATGATAAGGATAATGAACGAACATATGTGTCAGCATTTTGTTAACTTTTACACGTATAGGTTTTGTTAACGTTGGTAAAACAAACGGAAATGATAAGGGTAATGATCAAACATATGTGGGAATAGTTCGTTAACTTAAATAAGGTTAAAGGACTAAACCAAGGTGAATATGTGATCTATAAAATTAGTAGTAGTAAATACCTAAAATTTTATCGACATCCAGTATAGACAATTTTGGGGTGTCAAATTAAATTTTTTGGCAATTTTGGGTGCCAAATTACATATTTTTGGCAATTTTGGGGTGTCAAATTACATTTTTGGCAATTTTGGGGTGTCAAATTACATTTTTAACAATTTTGGGGTGTCAAATTACATTTTTGGCAATTTTGGGGTGTCAAATTACATTTTTGGCAATTTTGGGTGTCAAATTACATTTTGCCAATTTTGGGTGTCAAATTACATTTTTGGCAATTTTGGGGTGTCAAATTTCATTTTTGGCAATTTTGGGGTGTCAAATTACATTTTTGGCAATTTTGGGGTGCAAATTAATTTTTTTGCAACTTTGGGGTGTCAAATTACATATTTTGGCAATTTTGGGGTGTCAAATTACATTTTTGGCAATTTTGGGGTGTCAAATTACATTTTTAACAATTTTGGCAATTTTTTTGGGGTCATTCACCCTACGGAAAAAATAATGGTAACTCTAAGCGTTTTGGTTGATAATCTCTTGCGGCATTGAAAAGCGGTCTTGGTACATTATGTATTCTCTTATGCGCTTTACTATTTTATAACTTTGCTCTATTTTTTATCTTTTGAAGGACATCAATGTGCCATGAACTTGTTGACCTTCGGGTTATTGTACCCTCTATCGTTAACTTGAAAAGGTAAATAAACGGTAAGATGACAGATATCGCAGCTAAAGCGTTTTTGTAGTCCGAAAATAATTAACAAAACGGTTACTCCCCAGTTACGCTGATTTAAAATTGTTCGTGTGTGTGAATTTAAATAATACTTCTTTGCATTGAGTATTATAGCTTCTAAGGTAAATAAGCAATTAAAATAATTAGATATGAATATAAATTCGGTTTCGGTTACAAGTACTGAATTAATTAAGGTAATTCGCAATGCTATTAAATTATTGAAAACTAAGGACGAAATAACCAGACATATTCATATGTTAAGAAATAATATAAGGTATTTAAAAAATTCATTAAAATTCAAATGTATACTGTAAATGAAAATCCGAGTAGACTTGAAACTAATTTATCAATTCTCAAATGTTACCTGACAAAATTAAGGCAATTAAGGCACACTTCAGATAAAAGAGGCGCTGGTGTAGCAATCAGTTCACGTAACTTGCAGTGGCACGATGTACAATCCTGCTTCAATGGCAGATTACTTACAGGTATTATAGTCAATTTAAATATTAAAGACCCGTTAGTATTCTTGAAATGTGCTTATAAAAGTTTTTCGAGAAAAGTTAATGCAATGTTACGGCAATCAATGCTGAAAGTAAATGTTGTTTTAGCGTGTCATTTCATTCAACCCCAAAACCTTGAGCTTGACTTAAAACGTTTGCATCCAAACATGCAACTATAGATGTTGGCACCGATCTTAAACAATGGTACAAAACTTATGTATTCGATAAACTGCAAGCAAAATTAGAAGTTTGCGGAAAGGGATTCGGGATGGGCGTTGCAAGAAATTTTACACTTAAAGGTTAATATTAATAGCTACATTCCTATAAGGGAGGCGTTTCAACGTATGTTAAAGTACCTAATTTCATATCAATGAAGAGGGCAGTTGTTAATGTAAAAATAATGACGAATATTGTTTCTTGTGGGCCATAGCATCTGCTTTATTCCCAGTACAAAATCATAACGATAGAGTTAACAGTTATCCTCATTTTAGAGATATTTTAAATTATGAATCCATTCCGTTTCCTATTAAATTCAACATCAGCAAATTTGAAAAGTTAAACAACCTTTCCATTAACTTATATTGTGTAAAGGGTAAAAAGTGTTTCCATTTTTATTAAGTAAGAACCAAATAAATAACAGAGAGTCAATTAATTTACTGATTTTACCTTGCGATTCAAATAACGAATGTGGTACAGAAGAATAAAAGGCATACCAAGTTACATTAATAATAATAATAATAGTAATACATTTTATCACTTTACATGGATAAAAATATGTCAGCTTTGTTTGCCAAACAACTATCCAATAGGGATCATAAATTTTTTTGTAATCGATGTCTGAATCATTTCTCCACAAACATTCTTTTAGAAAAGCATATTACTCATTGTCATGAAATTAATACGTGTTACTCTAGACTACCGATGAGTGACGATGAAAAATTTTAGAATTTAAACATTTCACATATCAAGAAAGAGTACCGTTCGTCATTTATGCAGACCTTGAAAGCATACTCGAAAAATCCTCTCTGGTATATGGCGAAGGAAGTAATACACGTGTATGCGGAAAACATGTTCCCTTTAGTATAGCTTATTATTTGAAATGTTCTTATAACAATTCACTATCTAAATTTCAATTGTACAGGGGTTAGGATTGTATTACGTGGTTTGTTAATGAATTATTAAATTTGGCGTATTGGGTTAACAATATATTTAATACGGTTGTACCAATGGATAATCTAACACAAGATCAGATTGAAGATTTTGAGAACGTAGTGGCATGTCATATTTGTAGGAAACCGTTTACGGGAGATGATATTAAAGTTAGAGACCACAATCATTTGACAGGAAAATATAGATCCGCGGCACACATAAGTTGTAATTTAAATTTTAAGGTCTACCATGTTAAACCTGTAGTATTTCACAGTCTTAGTGGTTGTCATTCACACTTTATTATTCGCGATTTCCGGTCAAACTTTTACCGTTAAATAAAGAAAAATACGTTTCTTTCACCAAATTGGTAGACAATACAAGGATACACTATAGGTTTATTGACTCCTATAGGTTCATGAGTAGCAGTATTGAGAAATTGTCATCATATTTGGAAAATGATAAAAAAAATATTATCCGATCAAATTGCACTAATGATAATGAATTTAATTTATTAGTACCTAAGGGAGTCTTTCCGTATGAATATGTTGACTATTGGGATAAACCTAATGAAACTATTTTACCTCCTAAAACTGCATTTTTAGTCACCTTCATAACGAAGATGTTACGGATGAAGATTATATGCATTCCGTTAATGTTTGGAATACGTTTAGACTTGAAACGTTAGGTCAATACTGCATTTATATCTAAAAACAGATGTTTTACTTTTGGCGGATGTTTTGAAAATTTTCGTCAAACCTGCTTAAGTGCATATCAACTTGACCCTCTTTATTATTATACCGCACCAGGTTTGGCATTTGATGCAATGCTAAAATTTCTCAAGTTAGATTAAAACTTTTAACCGATATCGATATGGTTATGTTCATCGAAAGAGGTATTAGAGGAGGAGTATCGCAGTGTTCCAACCGTTACGCGAAAGCTAATAATAAATACATGGGTGAAAGCTACGATTCTAGTACCGCAACGAGCTTTTAATTTATTATGATGTTAACAACCTTTATGGAAGAACAATGGAAGAATTTTTACCATATGGTAAATTTTCTTTCATTGACGAGCCCAATATTGAACGTATATTAAATAATCCTAACGATTCAGACATTGGTTACATCATAGATTGTGACTTGGATTACCCCACAAAGTTGCACGAGTCCCATAGCAATCTACTTTTGGCACCTGAGCACATGATACCCCCAGCCCCGTATTCCAAATCCAAATTGAAGAAATTATTGCTCACATTGTATCCAAAACGTAACTACGTTCTTCACTATAGGAATTTAAAATGTATTTAGAGCATGGATTAAGACTAGTTAAAGTAAATCGGGTTTTGCGTTTCAAACAGTCAGCGTGGTTAAAAACATATATAGATTTGAACACAATGTTAAGACAGGCATCAAAAATGAATTCGATAAGAATTTTTTAAATCAATGATTAATAGCGTTTTGGTAAACTTATGGAAAATGTGCGCAAATATAAGGATGTGCGTTTAGTCACAAAATGGGAAGGTCGCTTTGGGGCTCGCGCACTTATATCCAAACCCAATTTTCACAATTGTACTATATTTGACAACGACATGGTTATAATAGAAATGAACAAATTGGAAGTTTTTTGAATAAACCTATATATGCAGGATTTTTGGTATTAGATGTTTCAAAAACCTTTTTGTATGATTTTCATTATAATTATATTTTAAAGAAATATAAAGATAATGTCAAACTCTTGTATACAGACACAGACAGTCTTGTGTATGCCTTCTCTGTACCCGACATATATCAGAGTATGAAAGAGGATATTAATAGATTTGATACCTCAGACTATGATAGCGTTTATAGCATTCGATTAGTTAACAAAAAAGTGCCAGGATTAATGAAAGACGAAAATCACGGTAAAACTATGTTAGAGTTTGTTGGTTTACGCTCAAAAATATATGCATACTCTGTTAACCAGCACGGAGTTGTAAAGAAGTCAAAAGTTTCGACATCGGCTAGTGTCAGCCAAGTTACAATAGATGATTATAAAAGGGCTTTGTTCGACTGTAAGATCAAAGAAACATTCGGTGTTTACAATAAAACAAAATAAAGTGGTTCTTAGTCCTTATGATGATAAAAGGTGAATACATTTTGGTTTAACCGATACTCGTCCTTGGGGATTTAATGTTACATGATCTTGTACTTTTCTTTTGTTGTTGTAGACATTTTAAAATGAGTAATCAACAATCTCTAGAAAAACAAATGGATGATGAATTGCAACATTCTTCGCAAGAAATTTATAAGAAATCTTTGAAGCGTGCCTTAATGGGGAAGGGATCTGTAGAGGTTTATACGCTAGTTCTTAACATACTTCGGAATATTGTAATACCTGATGAATGCTTTAAGTTGTATGCTGAGAATGCAGATGGAGCGTGTATCGATACGATTAACACGTTATTTAATGTAAAGCTTAAGTTAGACAGTTATATTAAAATGTTATTAGAAGTTTGTATAGAAAAAGCTTTTATAACTGATATAGAATTAGAAAATGTAATTGGTCAAATTAATGTTTCCTTAAATTTAAAAGTTTCTTTTAAAAGATATGTATGTAACTTGCTAAACGATAATGACAGTTGCCATTACCTTACACCTACCGTACAATATAGTATCGAAAATGTTAAGAAACATTATCATGACATTACTTGGGTTACTAACGAATTTATTTCAACTGCTGCTTATTATGCTAATTGTAAATCACTTAAGCTATATATATATATATATATATATATATATATATATATATATATATATATATATATATATATCGATGTAATTAATGAACAAAACTTGACATACACTTTTGAACCGTCGGAAAATTATGAACATTTCACAATATATAATTGGATTCTAGAAAACGTTGAAAAGGTCATAAATTTCAAGGTGAACGGTTAGGTTGGACAAGCGGACCTGACTCGGGGAATTGGTCATCAGTTAAGTTTGAGGACTACATAAACACTTTAGGTCTAATATATAAAATAATTAGGTATTAAAAAACAAAATATATGTATGTATCGGTATGTTTTTTATTAATAAATAATAAAAATTACAATTGGTGTTTTATTATTATTATTCTTACAGAAATTACATTCTACGTTAGTTCCTTAAGCACACTATGTTACAATAATGTATATTCATATTAGTCGGTACCTATACAAGCAGGACATTTATATCCGTTATTAAACCAATAGTGATGCTTTCTACAGTAATTTAAATGTTCCAAAGTGCTTGTTGTTCTTACCGGCATTATTGAATTACAAATGAGCTTTTTGCTTTATGCTTATAAAACTACATTGTTATCATCGATCCATAAATATTCGTTTAATCCCAACCATTTTACGTACACTTTATTCTTTTTACGTCGAATGACCTTTTCCACCAAATACACATCCGGATATTTAACCTTTTGCAGTTCCTGTCCAAAAATCCTCCTAGTATAGGTGTCCCTTTCATGTCTTCTAGCAAATATGTGACCGGATTCGTTACACGTACTTTAACAATCTTGAAAAGTTCACTAGACCAATTTGGTATATAACCTTTATCAAATATGCTTTTAAATTTACTAATGCGGACTATGTTACCCACCATGTATCGATTGTTTTATTAAAGATTTTCAGATTCGAGTATACATTAAGCGTTGTGTTAGCATTTACTTCGCTAGGTTTCATTTCGATTGTTCGATGTTTACGATCATTGTACTCTGTCGTCAATTCTTCGAGAAGTGCACCAATCCATACGTATTTTCCGCGCAGCCCAAATTTTTATACAGGGTATTCTTGATGGTCCTAATCACTCTTTCTGCTATGCTAGCTTTTTCGTGCTGTAGGTGGAATAGTGATTAATGTTATGTTTTATCATCAGATTAGCGAACTGCTTATTGTAGAACTCTTTTCCAATATCTGTTTGCAGATTTTTAGGAATCCGTTCTTTAAAAATGGTTTGCATAGCGTTCATAACGTCTGCACTCGTCTTCGTCTTCAAACCTCTCGTCCATAGGTATTTAGAGAAACAGTCGATAACTACCAGTATGTATCTGTAGCCCTTATTCTGTTTGGCGTAAGGTACAAATTCAGCTAAATCGGCTTGCCACAGATCATCGAATCCTTTAATAATAGTGCGTCTACGAGGAAAATTTTTGCTTGCCGGTTTATGCAACTCGTTCACCACTTGTTCCACCCTTTATCAATTTACTTAATGTTTCTTTAGTTGCATTTAAATCTGGTTGTACTACCTCAACATAATTACGAACACCATCTATAAGCGACTTCACTGACTGAAGACAAAACTCGAGGTAGCCTTTATTTATGGCATCGGTGTCTTCTTGAGGATCGGCTACCTGTCTTAAGCGGTTCCCATTTAAATGGAACCTCGTCAGTTGATAGTGCTGTAAGGTTAGCGCGTCTTGACGTTCGATAGGATCGGCTACATTACTTAAACGCTTATTTTCGACATTAAACTTATCATCCGTAATGAAGAATTGTGTTTTTAGCAGTTTATGGAATTGAGCGTGAACATGAGAACGTCCAAACTTGTCCATCGTTGCGCGAACTATAGTTTTCGGACGGTTTCTCAATATATCCATCTTCGTATAGTTCTTCCACGACTGATATGATATCATTGACGAGCCCAGTATTACCGGCCATTTTTCAGCCCATAAGACCTCCAAATCTTGAATCAATTCATGCACGTTGTTCCAGTATTTGTATTCAACCGGTCGCCCAATTTCTTTGAATATTGTAACTTTGCCCCCCTTTTTCTCTTTCACCTCCACCTTCTCCAGTAAGGGTTTAATTATCGCTGTATATTTTTTGGCACGTGTACCTTTCAATTGTTCATCCGGGTTGTTATCACGACGAGCTGCATTAGTTGCAATTAAGATTTGTGTATAGTTCGCCTCGTCTTCGCTAGTTATTAGACGTTTATCTGGTTCATTCATTATTATTAGATCATAGAGACCGCTCGTACCATTATACCGAACCCCCTTAATAACTAAATCCTTCCCGTCTATCTTTACAGGTGTCTTGCCAATTGCCCACATATCGCTTGAAATGTCGTAAAGGACTCCATAAGTGGTATCAATTGCATTAGATGCATCGCTTAGCATGCGCTCTATGTATATCCGTGGTAATGGATCATATTGTTCCAGAAATTCTCTCAATGCAGCAGTATTGAGTACAATAGAATCGGTCGTAGTTGCTACATGTTCTTCTTCTTCTTCTTCCACTTGGGGTGTAATTTCTCCAATCACACTAGTCTCGAGGAACGATGGTGTCTCTTGACGCAGAGGATTTCTTTGAAAATACGGAAGTTGTGCGAATGGACTAACATAATTACTACTACTACTAAAAGAAGATGATATTCGTTTGTTAATTCCTCGCAAATGATAAGGTATTGACGGTGTGGTACTATACTGCTGAATCGGCGACCTGTTCTTTTGGTGGGGAGGAATGACGTTTTGGCGACGGTTTTGTGAACACCTCCTCCTCCTCCTCCACATCCTCCGGCTCTGTCTTTGCTAGCGGTTCGATTTTCTTTGCGATGTTTGCAAGTGGTTCAATGAGTGGTTTGTAAGCTTTAGTGAAATTTGCCTCTTTAGTAAATCGATCCTCCTTAAGATGATAATATTTTTGCTGTATAGCTTTACGAACTTGAATTATACGTTTCGTTAACGCTAATCTTTTGCTATCCGTCGGTGCGGGTCAACAATAAAACAGATAAACAGGTCTAACAGGTAAATAAACAGCTCTGTTTAAAACACATAAACAGGTCTAACAGGTAAATAAACAGCTCTGTTTAAAACAGGTATGTTATGTATCCTGTTGAAACGGGGACTGTTTACTTGTAGGCTGTTTTTTCTCAAATGATATTTTAACGATACCGCTATGGTATTATAAACAGATAAACAGGTCTAACAGGTAAATAAACAGCTCTGTTTAAAACAGATAAACAGGTCTAACAGGTAAATAAACAGCTCTGTTCAAAACAGGTATGTTATGTATCCTGTTGAAACGGGGGGGGCTGTTTACTTGTAGGCTGTTTTTCTCAAATGATATTTTAACGATACCGCTATGGTATTATATACTGATCGAAGCCTTTCCTAAAACGGCCGTTTTGAACTTCAGCGTCTTTATTTATTACCAGGAATCCGTATCGATTTCGCCAACTCTCTGAGCACATGTCTCGAAACAATTGCATGCTTACAATTGGGGTGACATGATCTTCATATATGTGACGCAAATTCAAATCATCCTGTTCGAAGAGCACTATCAAATTGGCGTTATCTCTAATCAGCTGTTTGGGGATTTTAGTATAGGTTTGACCCAAGTAGAAGCAGTCAATGTTATTATGACGTCCCATTGAAAAGTACGCTCTAATATGGTTTTGTTTTTCGCAAGCGATATCGTCAAAGATAAATACTGAATTGGGTTTTGCCACGCTCGGTTCCATAATGTCAGTATTATTGCTGAAGCAATAATAACCAATATCTTTCATGGGATCTAGAATTTCACCCAAGAGTCGATATTTTTCTTGATTCAACGATTTTGTATAGACATACACGTGTTTTCCCACAATTGGAAGGACCACAAATTATAGCGCGTACGCTGTTTGGAAGTAACTCTCCATGCCGTTGTATCTCGCTGTTTGTAGCTCGAGTTAAATCATCGAGATTTAGAATAGGTAGTTTTGAGTTTGAACCACTACTCGCATGTTGTTGTTGTAGTTGATCAGTGTCTATCCCAAATAAAACTGCCCAACTTGTCAATATGGTTCTTTATTTAATACATCTAATATTACAATAAATTATTATAACATATTATAGTTTTTCACTTCTCCCGTCAGAGGATTGTATTGCACTATGGCATTATGTAATATGAGGCAATAGGCGACGATACCGGCTTCAGACACCTCCAACGCTTCCATTTCAAGTTTTACGTCTACAGTCGAGTGTTTTAGTGATTCATTTTGTTTTGAGCAATCCATTACGAATATTGGGCATGTCTTGAATTGCGAATAGTCAAACAATGCATCCTCATGATTGTTGATGGTATAATAGTCTCTACGAAAATTTAAATAATTTTGGTAGGCTATTATGTACTTGTTGACATTGAAATCCAAATGCATCGCTTCGTATGGGTAACTTTCCGAGTTGAGGTGTAACTTTAGATTGCGAATGTTTACGTTATCGAAATCGGCCGCTCTTTCTGTCGTTGAAAACTTTTTCCCCTTTTGAAAACCCACAATTACCCATCGAGGCTTCTCCAATTGAGTGGAAGTTTTAATTGGCCATATATCCGACTGTGTCTGTTTTAAAGCTGGCAATTCGTATAGTTCCCATTGACGAAACGGAATCGTAATGGTTGTATTTTTATTGATTTTTTGGAACAGACTTAGTTTAGCACTGTCGCTTAGCATCACATGCGGAATCTTCCATTGAATTTTATTTAACGTTATTTTAGCGTCGTTCGCGGTACCCTTATAACAATCAGCATCGCTTCTGGAACGTATTAACACCAACTCCTGTCGCATGTTCACGATAACTTGTTGATAATCTTCCATACTTCCGAATATGTGTTTTAGACTTATACAGACGGTAAAATGTTTTTCTTTGTTGCTTTTAGCGTGTTCTACTTGTAACGGTTCCTCATTCTTCGGTGACCATCCCAAATGCTGTAAACCTTTGCTTTCATTCCATGTGTACGATACGTATCCTTTGAGTGCGGATGTTATACCCGGATTTCTACATGTATCCACTTTCTGACCTCCTAACTCGTAGCGTATTTCTTCGAAAAGGAATGGTGCAAAGTTGTTTGTTAGGTAACATGTTTTTACGCCGGCTCCTTCTACTGCCGAACTCCATTCGATTTTACCTTCAATGTACAGGAAACTATCATATGTTGCGGTAACCAAATCTTGACTCTGTATCAATATACGGATCTCATCGGACAATCCATAATTAGAAGAACCGTACGGAAGATATGTATGAATATCAGACTTGGTGATGGTCTCATCAAAACGTGCGCTTTGAAAGATGTTTAACGAATCTGCCATTTCTATGTGGTTTTAACCCTATAGATTTCAAAAAGTACTTTTCGGCAGACGTTAATTCGCCAGCACGCTCCCTGTTTGAGTAAACCATTGTAGGCTCACGTCCTGTATTTATAGCATCATTGAGGAAAAATGTAAGCGGACCTTGGTTAATTCTTAAGCCCATATTCTTTTAGTTCCAGTCGTACCGTAAATGGTTCGCTCTCCCGAAATTGATTAATTCACCCTTCTGGTTCGTTAATTTAATTGAAATATTACCGATAGTATTGGTGTTGACTTCCAAATACTGAGGATTGCTAGGATTTTGTCTAAACGATAGCCTGGTGGGACAGACACGTCTATTTCATACAGCACCTTCGCTGGATTCCCGTTTCAGAGATATATAAAACGTTAGCTTCCAATATCACCGGTTCAAAACCTAGCATACGTCCAATGGAATCCTTTTGAGTAAAATCTATGTCAAATTTACAGCTAAGCTCGCACTTGAGCGTGTTATTATTTGCCCTTAAACTAAATAAACTTGTAGGAATGTGCGTTTTATATAGATGCTCAGTTCTTCCAACTCGTATGCACCATGTGGAATTTCAATAGCGTTGAGTTCTGTCCCTTTTATGTAATAAAATTTATCGTTTCCAGCGTGTATATTCCTTATGCTATTACAACCGTAAAATCCGACGACACCGATTACGTAGGTTTTCTCTGAATTAAGTTCGATCGGGGATAAAAGTTATTACTCGCTATGTTACCAACACCCTCTACACTGAAGGTAATTGACATGGCGACTGTACGTTCCCCAACTACTGAGTATGCTATTTATATAGAAACTTTAAACAGAGATGTCCATAATTTGTGGTACCGAATTGTTGCTCTTGAGAGTAATTATAGTATATTTTGCAATCGCGAAAATAGTCCACAACTTCTCTCGGTGGTGGAATATTTCCGAAACTATCATAGTACCATACGCTTCCATCACGTTTTTTGTAACAAACCCAATGAGTACCACGTCCCTCTTGGTTATCTAAATTAATAATACCAGACTCGTCATTCCATGACAATTTTGTCATATTATCTCTCACAAACACATCCCTAAAGTATGGTACATCCCTTGCGTGCTTTCTTAGCTCTACATCAGTCAACGGCCTTTTCGGTAATTTTTGAAGTTTTTTTTTATTATTGGTTTCAAGTGCAAAGCCATACCTCCTCCTGACCGATAGGGTTTCAAAAATATCGCCCCACCGGTTTTCTTTCCTACAGCGATGGCCTCCATTGTACGATTATGGCGCGAAGTTTCATCTAACATTTTCCTTGCACTACTAGATGCGTTAACCGCTTTTGCAATACCCGCTGCCCCTCCAGCTAAAGCACCAACCGCGGATAATCCCGCAAATAACGGTATAAGAAATGGTAAAAATCCACCCTCTTTAGGCAGCTGAATTACTCTGGGAACGCTTACCTTCCCCTTCCCACCTAACCTTTTTACAGTAAGTTTTGCTGCTGTAAGAGCTGATTTTATAGCCTTTATGGTTCTAGGACTGTTTTTCATTTTCTTGGTAATTATTCTACGTAATTTCAATAGACTGGTACGCGGTCGTTTTGTTCTGCTAACGCCAATTCCTAGCTTTCAATTTGCTTTCATTATACCAGCTACAGCAAAAGCTGCTGTGCTTCACCTAACTTTGCGTCGGATGCCTTAACACGATCCCAAGCTTTTCTTTCCAAAATATGATCAGCGTGATGTCTACTAGTCAAGTCTTTACTATCCCTATAACTGATATCGTGAGATTTGCAATGAGCGTCTAAGAGATTGATACCGGGATCACCACGCTGAAGCCGTTTATCTAATTTAGGTCCGGGACCACAATACTGATACCTGGGAATATGGAGCTCAACGGGTAGCTTATTAATGAGAGTATTAACCAGACTACCATCACGTGCACTTTTCCGCTTCCCAACTAACATTGTTCGCATGTAGGTAGGAATTGCTATATTTGTAGGTAACGATTAATGCTACTATCAAAACAAACAGATGTTTTATCAATATTTTATTTATTCATATATGTGATACAGTAAATAGCTAGATCGATAATGCAACAGCTCCATCATACAAACTGTATTGTGAGAATTTATATCATACTTGTAATTCAACACATTTTCAAAGTCATTATAAATGTTATCATTATTGGTTGCATCATCGTTGCCATACTCCATCTTACGAAAGTGTCGGTAATTGTTGACTTGCTCGATGATATTTTGAAAGAAACATGGGAGGCTGTATGATTCCAGTAATTCCAACCGATAGTTAATTATATCCTTTAATTCGAAAAGCTCTTCAGTGTCGTTCTTGTTCAACGTACAGTAACAGCCGTGGTTTTGCTGAATTGTTACGCTTTTAATAGTCTTTCTGATGCACCTTTCACTACTTCCCAATTATAAAAAATGTTAAAATTGCTGCCAAGCAATTCCGAACTTTGCTCGTGTTCAATGTCCGTATCCTCGTTGATATTTGACCAATCAATGCGGTTTTCAGTCTCTTGGGAGGAAAAAAACTTCATTTCCAGATATGTTTGCCACTTGAGTAGCATCTCCTAATCTTGTTTTTTCATAACAAGGAGCCCGTCTGTAGACACAATTCGTATAACTGGTGCAAGATTTAGGTGCGTACTGTATCCAACTTCAACGTATTTTCTTGGAGAATTGACCTCGAATAAATTATATAAGCTACAATCAATTAAACATTCACCAGTAGTGCTGTTATGTACATTTTCAGTTGGGAAATAGCACTCGGTAGATGTAGCTGCTGTGGTAGAACTATCCTCATCATTACAACACCAACACGAACATGTGAAGAAGTTATTGCAGCTATTCTTGCTATCCATGTAAAAACTTTTCAAATTCATTTGATTGGACTTGCGTTGACCTCAACAATTGATGAATTTGTAACCGCAAATATATATTTTTATTATTATTATTATTACCCCCACCACATTATTATGATGGTAGAGGGGAGAACAGTTCTTTGAATCTATCATGATATATCTCAGCACGGTGTTGTTCTTGTAGTATGGGTGATAAAATACATCCCAATTGTTTTATTTTACTACGGAAACGTAATCTATCCAGCGCCAAACTTTCCCACAGCCCTTTTCTTGCATTACGATAAGCAAAGGTCCACACTACCATATTATACACTACATTTTTAGTCTCATCAATAACAACTCTCTTCATTATGATGTACCTACTCTTCATTTAATGAAGAAATAAAAGCCATTATTTGCAATTAAAAATATATAGTTTTATTTTTTCAAACAGTTATACATGAACATACATTATTATTATTTTTCCAGAAATGTTAAATTAGTTGTCTTCCCTACAGTTCCGGCGCTGATGATGTACACGTCTTTCTCAGCCAGACATTTTTTAAACTTTTCAATGCGATCTTCTTTTTTGAAGTATTCATAAAATCGTAAGGGAAGTATGCACTTATAGTTCTCAGTTTCAATCACAATATGTTTCCCATACTTCGTGTCGATTGTATCCATATCAATCACTTTGTGTTTTGCACCCACTTCAAACTCTTTTACGTTCGTGAAGGGTTTACAGAAAGTGCTGCTGTTCAATGCAGATAGATCCATCTTTACTGATTCGAGAACGCTTATGAATTATAGTTGACACCGGAACTGTCCTATATATTACTGCATCATGATTTTGATGGTAGAGGGGAGAGTGTACTTTGATAATTGTATCGATAGGCTAATCTGTATCTGATGAGGATGAACTGCTACTATCAGGAGATGCTGTCCATTTTTTTTACATCGTTGCAAAACTGATGCAATTGCACAGCTTTCAGTTCTACATATTTTCTTTAAATTTAAAAACTTTTCACATATCGTTACTCCTTTTTCATACTTTTTCACTAGGACGTTACACTCCGCTTCACTATAATCACCTCGTCCGTAAACCGCCTCATGTTCGGCATCGAATACTAATGCCGAAAATTCTTGCTTCAAGCGTTCCACCGCTGTTCTCAGGTCAGTTGCTTTGATCCATTGTTCTTGAGCGTATGCCATCCACATGTTTTACACAACACTCATTACCCATTACAGTATTTCCTTATATTCTTACTAATAATTATATATATATATACAGGGTGAATCTTATCTAATCCGCCAAAATTAAACGAGTACTAGAACTCATCATTCTAAGCAAAAAAGTTCATATGTAGGTGGGTCCGGAAATGCTTTGTTTCCGAGATACAGGGTGTCAAAGTTGAAAAATAAATCGCGTTTTATTCAATATCTTTCGACTGTTTCGAAATAATTTCATGAAGTTTTTATATGGGGTTCTTTGGGATGACAAATTCAAATCTTTTCTGCTAAAAAAGTGAAGTTGCTAGAGCAGACACATAAGCAAACAAGTAAGAATCCCTATTGTTAAACCTGTCAAAAGGATACCCTCCGAAAATGTGTATGCATCATGAGTTTTAAATGCGTTTTTCTCGGAAAGGGTTGCTCCTAGCGACTTCACTAAAATATACCTTTTTTTAGCAGAAAAGATAGGAAGATCGATTTTCTAGTCCAAAATGGTATACAGTGTAGCACAAAGAATTTCGACGATTTAAATGGGTCGAAATGGTTGCCGCTGGCGCCCCTAAAACCACAGCTAAATGGACCGCAAATTTAAATTTGTCATCCCAAAAAACCTCCACATACGAAATTTCATGAAATTATTTCAAAACAGTCGAAAGATATTGAAGAAAACGCGATTTCTTTTTTCAACTTTGACACCATGTATCTCGGAAACGAAGCATTTCCAGACCCATGTACATATGAACTTTTTGCTCAGAATGATGAGTTCTAGCACTCCTTTAATTATGGCGGATTAGATAAGATTCACCCTGTATATATATATATATATATATATATATATATATATATATATATATATATATATTGTTCTGTTTACCTCAATTTCACGACGAAGGTTTAAAGGTCCAGCAGTGGTGTCTGGCCAATTATCTTATTTTTGAAATAATTGCGCATTAAATGATTTTTGCACCCGATCTTTTGCACGATTACATTTTCATAAGGACGCAACTAAACTTTTGACAAAACCCTCAGCCAAAATATCGCCTTCCATACTGGAAGAAGAACTAGTCCAATTCCGGAGTCTGTTGTTCTCTTTCAGCAAACTTGCAAATTGTGTAATATTTATCACGAACTCCTATAAACAAAACTTTATTTGTTCTATATCCCAGTATAGCTGCTGAGCCAGACAAGAAATTGTAATGACTTCTATGTGATCTCTTGGACCAACTTCCGCCCAGTACAGTAATAACCATAGGAGTACCATTCTTATCTAAACCAACTGATATAGCCAGAGATTTTTCTTTTTCAGCTGCATCCTTCATAAGTAGTAGAGCTTTTCTTCCCACTTATCAGATATATTGTTATAGAGAGTATTATACATACATTTGGACATACAGCGCATATCCAAACACGACGTCATTTGTTCCAAATGGGAAAATCCAGATGCGATATTCATGACAGCCAATACGGAATCTTTATTTACATTATCATGAACATCATCCGAAGTGTGAAGTTTAAATTTGTCATTGTACATTTTACAATGTAAGTGTATTGTTGAAACAAACCCATTTCTCTCCCCTTCAGTGATGTACATGTTATTTTGAGAACAGTTGAATTTTGGGCAATGGTTACCAAGTTCGATAATGGATTTAATAAAAAGTTTAAATTTACAATTCTGCGACCTCCTAAAATGATCCTCGGTTTGTAAATTTTACCTGCATTACCATATCTACGTCTACAGATCTGATATTAATATTCCAATAACGATTGTAAAATATTTACCTCAAACGTTTTGTTATGGGAATCTGGAGAAAATCACAGAATCATCATCCAAATTTGAATTGGAAGAAAACCTGGTTCGAAAATGACAAAATTCTTCTCTCGCCCAACCATGGCTTCTCATTATTGGCCGAATAATCTCCCATATCCTCAAGTAGGATAGGATCATTATCATCGATCTATATAACAGTAAATTTAGATATATCCACCTTTTAAAAAGACCATTTTACCGATGTGGTGGGAATGCAATTATCAGTAACGACATGAGGAGAAACATCTGGGTCATGTATTTTTAGATATATTATTAGCTTGTTCTAAAACCATTCAATAATAAGTTTTACCCATGCATATACACCGCGTTTAAAAAACATGTTCGAATATTTTATCCGCTTCTTCATAATAAACATGAGAAAAGGTTTATTTTCTGACTCATGTTTATCATGACTTTTTGTTTGCTTCGAAGAGAGCGGGTAAAAAAATCCGAACATGGTTTTGAACACCCTATATACCTACACGAACATTTTTTTAATTATTTACTTTTGGACTAGACCTATATGCGTCTTTAATATAAAGGTAACCTTGAGAGAATCCGTATTTTTACCTTCAAATAACCCCAAAATAAAGTTATGTACCAAAGAAGTGTCATATCGTAATTTCCTATCTGCTATGCACTAACAACTATCTGCCAAATGACTATTGGAAACTTGATTCGCACAGAAAAACACTGACCCATAGAGTAATTTTAGCGTTATAGGAAAATGGAAATTTTGTAATGCTAATCTAGTCTAATACCAAAGAAATTAACAAATGTTGCTAATTGAACAGAGCTTGTGGTCGGCACTTGATGAAGTAAATAAAGAAATCTAAATAAATAAGGATTCTAACGCATCGATGTATACTTGCTTTTTTGAATCTTCTTTAGCGGTGAAGCAAAAAAATATACAGAGATCATATTTTTGGAAATATTAATCACCTGTTGTTCAAGTTTTTTATGTCATTCAAAATATATTTTATAAATTTGTTAGTAAAAATGACCCAAAATAAATTTAGTATTACCTCCTTCCTAGTAGGAAAACTCTTCCGTATTTTTCTGTGATATGCGGGTTCCTCTTTTGGTTCATCAGGACAAAGTTAATTGCCAATAAAAACGAACGAAAAGTAAAAAGAAAAGGGTATGTATGTGGCTACACAAGGAACAGCACGGAATAAAGTGAAGTCGCAGTACAACTGACGGGCGCCTTCATCACGCACTCTCGCAACTCTGGTGATCCCAAAGCATAGAATACCTGATATTTGTTCACTTCCCTTGGTACAGTTACCTAATTTCGGCAAGTGTTCGCCGACAAACTACTTGAAGACGCACTTTCCTCATGTTCTGCCCATCCATAATCGGTTTCTAGAGGTTCGCATGATTCCATAATTGTGCCATGTAAGAAGTTCCCAAAAGTGTTGTAGCCTTTCACAAATGCAGCTACGCGTACCAAATTAATATTATTGATTGTTTCAGAACCGCACATGCGTGGTTACGGGCTTTAACATGACATAGTTAGCTTCCCAATCGGACGTTTCCTATTTTATATCCACCATCAACTTTTTTTTAAATATTTATTAATATTTTGAAAACTGATTTTGAAAGGTTTCTTTTATTACAAATTCTGTCTGTTCTGAACCTTTTTAGACCTATCACGAAATTTTTGAAAACAGACATGCATTTTCAAAAAATTTATTTAGTTAACTTTCCTTTGCGTTTATATTTTATAAAAAGGAAAAGTACAAAACTAAAATATTGTTAATTATGAAAACATAAAAACCAAATGTCTGTAAAATTGACATTAAAGTTACCTATTTAAATGATCATTATCAAACGCTGCTTTATATTTAGAATTTGTCAGGGACTTCAACCAGGAGATTCAGAGCAGAGATATCTGCGAATGGTATACCAAGGCGATGTGCAGATAATGAGCAATTTAAATATAAAAGCATTTGGTTGGATGAAAGTCAGGTGACCAATAATTGAATTTTCAACAGACGAAATGCTAAAATGAAGTAGAAGCAGCTTTAGCTGATTTATCTAAAACTTCTATTGGTTTTACAACACAGTGCCCCGGCACATAATTCCAGAGTCGTCCGGGAATATTTATCGGCAAGGTTTCCAGCAAGATATATTGGAACATATTCGAGAGTAAGATGGCCAATGCGATCCCCGATACAATACCTCTTGACTTTTTCACCGGTGATATGTCACAAATTATATTTACCGATAAAATATTGAAAATGACAATCAATTCCGAAAGTTAGTTCTCGAATAATTAGAAAGTATAACACCGCAAATGCTTCGCAATGTTTTGAATTCAACTGTAAGACGGTGTGTTTGGAAAATAATGAAGAACTTTTTGAACAACTATTATAAGACTTATAACTAATTCTTACTTTAATTCACACTAAAAACAAAAGGAATTTCGGTTGTTTTCCTTTTATTGTCAATTTGTTTGTTGATATTAACTTCAAATATTAAGAAAGTTTATTATGGTGTGTGTAATAATCATACGGGAAAGTTACTGCATCAACTTCTTGAAAATGCATGTCTGTATTCAAGAATTTCGTGATGATGGTCCATAACAGGTTCAAAACGCGATGAGACCATCAAATTTGATACATTGATGAATTTGTAATAAAAATAACTTTTCAAAATCAGTTTTCCAAGTATCAGGACCGTATTTTTTCGTAACACGTGCGCTGTTGCATTTTAGTGCTCGGGCTTATGTTTTATCCTCGACTTGTGTAAACAGCGCACTAATTAGGAAAATAACATAGACATAGCCAGCTAACAACCTCCACCACTCATCCTATGTAGCTGAGTTTTTAAATTTATACGATATAAAGAACCTATTTACAGATTTTCAGCTTTCCTGAAATAACCAAAAAAATTGTTCCTTGCATGCTACGCAGACTCCAACACCCATACGCCACAGAGTCCCGCCAACTTACACTTATCTAAGTTGTTTTCAAAACAAAAATGAAATGACACGGAAAAAAGTGACACTACCTCCAGGACTATTAGGGTAATTTTATAAAGCAATTTAATAAAGACAATAATAAACGCCATATTGTATTTTTGGAAAAAGCTCTTCGAGAGCTTTTCAATATTGTATCACAAGTCTAGGTTAATAGTTAATAAGCTTCACAATTTGAAATTATTATTCTTGCATTGCACGCTTTGATTACACGTGGCCGCCATCATGAAATAAAAGAGTGCCTGGCGCCATTATTCCATATCGTTAAGTTGTCACTAATTCCGTAATTTATTTGTTTTAAAAGCGTAAGCGTGTTTTAGTATGCCTGTTAATTATTCCAATTACAATTTCTCTCAGTGACACCAACCAGGCACATTTTAGATTTTAGTTACACACCGGTTAGCTTCTGGATCTTTTCGAATTCAAAATTTAAAACTCATACAAAAATAATGAAGCAAGAAATTCGACCATAGTGGAACATGTCAGAGACGACACAAGTACTGCGATAAGAAATATTGAAAACATACTGCAATTCCCAAATCAACTATGCATCGAGTTCTAAAACAACGTTTTCATCATTAAAATCCTCGTATTGTAAAGGGTCTTCACATCGAATTAGATTTAATGAGTAGTTTATAAGTAGTTTGGACAGATGAAACACGGTTTACGAATTCTGAGTATTCAATAAGTATAATGATATATAAAAATAATTTAGACGAAAGGCGTCTACAAACAAAATTTGCGTTTAGTATGTAGTGTAGTTAGCTTAAAAATAGCCTTTATTAGGTCTGACAAAATAAAACCTTTACTTTTGTATTTTAGACAACAAATTTTGCTGGGCCGGTAATTTTCGATGAGACTATAAAGGAAAGTAAATATATGCAACTACTGCAGGACCAAATTATTACTGCTATAGCGAATGATGCTCCACCAAATGAAAGCCCTACAATTTGGTTCGAACGAGATGGGTGTCCTGCTCACAATACCAGACATGTAATGCAGCTCCTCAGAAATACTTTCGACGCAAATATTGTCTCCAATAATAGCCCCATTGCTTGCCTGGAGGTATGACCAGATCTTACATCTGCCGATTTTTATTTACGGAATACGCCAAAACTGAGGTGTATGCATATATTCTCCGCTTGAAAATCAACAGGATTTGAAAGACAATGTACAAGATGTTTTAACGAACATCAATAGAAATACATTAAGAGGAGTTGCCCATGAGGTCTTGGAGAAGTATGAACAGTTCTATTTAATTATTAAGTAATTAGATAGTTAGTGTAAGCATAATAAAAAGTTCACAACTAGAAATCTAAAATGTCTCTTGTTGCCTTGATGTCAATTTTAGATAAAGGGCATTTTTTTCATGATGAGGATGCATTATCAGTCTACTATAAAAAAAACTAGTAATATATAATTGTAATACATCAAGTTTTTTCGAAAATTGCAAAAATCCAATATGGCCTCGGTAAGAAATAAATAACAAATAAAGCTAAAAAAATAACAAATGAAGCTAGAAAATTATTTTTGTCTTTATTAAACTGCTATTATGTGTCCTAATATTGTAACAAACTTCGAACGTGTTGTTAATAATTCACCTCTTTGTAGGCAATTAACGTTTATTTCGTGCAGCGTGTGTTACATATCTAGTTGCATAAAAACATGCATTTAATTATTTTAATTAGAACTCATATCGTTTGCACATTCGAGTTTCAGACATATTCATACGCAAAGACCTTTTGAGAGCGTCGTTTTGGTTGAGTTAAGAAGGTGAATGAAGGCATCCATTATTGCTTTGTTAAGTTTTTAAAAGTGCTATAAATTTTATAGTGAGCTATAAAAAGTATTATATTAAAGTTTGAGACGTTTGCTTTTTTAGGCACTTTTATTTTTACTTTTAAATTTACGTTTTATTTTTACCTTAACTTCACCTTTACAAATTAATCTAAGTTACGGTATTAGTACGATTGATCAAAAGTGAAGTTTATTCCTTTCGGAATTATTAAGCATACAAATCCAGATTTATTTCAACCTGAAGTAATATTACGCAACAATTTTCCGAAACGCTGACATAGCAGGCATTCACTTCGTTATCTACAGTGTGACCAAGAAAAAGGTGTTCTGTTTCCATTAATTACTCACAACATTAATAAATATTCATAGTTTTTAACGTTATAACATTAGCAATAAGATACTTTTGTTTATAATTAAATATAGGTTGTGTTAATAAAACTTGTTGTAGTAGAAATTTTCTTTTAACTTTATTGTATACTGGTTTACTTGTTTAGTCCGTATTCAAAAACAAGTTGGTGTCCGAGTATTTAATTATTGGTTTCTGGAGGAAGCAACCTCGATTCTAAAGCGAACATATCTAGGTACATGTAAATATTATTATGGTTAGTAAGGAAAATCGATAATTTAAAGAACCTGGCCCACTTTAATCTAAGACTGAGCAAAAGGCACCAAATCTTCTATTTATTACCCAAACTGCTAAGTAGCTAAAATTTGTGGCCTTGGGTGTAGAAGTAATTATAGAACTTAAGAAGTATACTTACAGAACTAAAGGATCTGTACACTGATTTAAAGGTTTTACAATATTGCATTAATCAACTAACCATAATATCACGCATTTACAAGCTGCCGGCAAAAGTTAAAATGGAACAAAGGTCTACGCGACATGAAGCCGTTAATAGAAATAATTACTATTTTCTTTTATCTCGAATACAGAACCCTCCATTCTATCAAACTCCAAACTTCCAAGCCTTAAGTCAGCGTAGTGTGTAGCGGCGCCCCGGCGAAAATTAGCCTTTCTATGATAGATTTCTTCTGTTCCAAATTTCTGCGTCCTATTAACCACCATGGTAAATCATAGTAAACTCTACCTCCTAGTCCATGGACTCCCCAATAACCAAACCAGTGACAATAATACCGACCATCACCTATGCAACCGTGACTTTAGGACCTAATATTCCGGCTTTGACTGTAACCCACTCCTCCAACACAATACCAACTGCACCAACGACCTCTACATCCACAACTAATCCCACATCCTGATCCTAAATTCCTCTCAGAATGAATTCTATACCATCCTGCCCCTTTATACCGTGGTTGGATCTTAGATCCAACCTGATACGTGTTTAAACAACTTACGCTGCCCTCGACACTGACCTCTACTTTATTGCTTCGTTTCAATATACAACAACGACACCGTTTTAGAACTAACTAAACTATTTACAGTGGGGAACAGTAAGTTCGAGAAAAAGCAATTCCTTCATAATAAGCAAATGTATTCTCCTTTTAAATGGATTGAAACTATTATGCATTAATTAATAATTATAATTGCTTGGGTGCCTTTAAAAATAACAAAACTAATACAAAATGATAGTGATACCCATGTAAATAAATTAAAAATCTAGTACTTCCCAAAAAACACCTTAGGTGGTTCAAATTTTGCAAATGCCTTACCAATTAAATACGTTGAGTTACCATAGCACTACCATAATTTAACACATGATTCACATTAAAATCGTACTAAATTGTGTTTTCACTGTACAATAATGTAAACCCTCCGTAGGTAGGTTTACATAATTAATAACACTTTTGCTTGGTCCGTTAGCTATCAGTCGGAGATATGGCGGCTCGCGATTTGAGTAACAACAAGTAATCTCCACAAGAACTATCATTTTTCCTATATTTCTGACAAAACTAAATATTGATCTTACTCTAAAATATTTGCCTTATATTACTTAACACTAACAACACATAAATAAAATAAAACAGGATCTCTAGGTAGCTCCTCCAGAGGGTCAAGCAGGTGCGTGGAAATGCCTCTTGAAGACTGGGATATCTGCGGATTAGAATCGTTAATGCAGTGCACCGGATTTAACCGTAGTAATTCTACTTGGCTCACTTTATGAAATTTTATTTAAACCTCCAGTAATTACATACTCACGCAAATTAGTATTAAAAATTTTTATGCGTGCATTGCCTTTATATAGATATCGGTCACTAGGACAATATGTTTTAAAACATCGGCTTTAAAATAAATACTTTTTCGATTTAATAAACTGGGACTGCGGGTTTTACAATAATGTTTTTTGTTTTCTTTTGAGTAAATAAGGTAGCAGGACATGGATCGTAAATTCGAATTTAAATAAGAGTTATTCTCGGGCTTTCTTTGTAATGCTTTTACGAAATACAGATCTTTCGTAATTATTAAAATAACATACTGGAGTTTTAGTTATTGTTTTTTATGCGATGGGTTTTATAACTTAATGGAAATTGTTACACAAAAGAATGTTTCTTTATAGACAATTAAATCGGAATTCTTACGAAATATAAATTGGATTCATTGTTTAAGAATGTATTTCATTTCAGGAAGCGGTTTGTCAATTCACTTGATGTTATTCCAGATACGTACAAACGAATCACAGCATTAATGACGGATTATCAGGATTTAATAACGGTTTTCTTTCCTCGGGGACAACTGACTGAAACGGAAGTTCGGGACGATTAGCTAGTCGATCAGGTGTCTGTAGATTGGTCGGTCCTGTAAGCGTTCAGGTGTTGTGTTTTAGGAAGAATTACCAAACCAAATAGGCCATACGCTCCATTGGTTAAGTAGGAGGAAGACTAGATTAGATCTAACAGGTCAACGCCTTTCGGATAAGCACATGTAAAAAAATCACCTCTAAAGGCAATACGCCTTAGGGGATAATCCCTTTAAGAAACCTCAGTACTTTTCAGGAATACTCCCAAAAGCACAGATGGGGATTTTTTGTACAGGATGTTTGTTTTCCGCGAGCTTAACGCTCCAGGGAAGTGTAAGTATATCGGTATGGCGGTGTTTTAGAGACAGATCGATTTATAATCTACCGAAGGCAGAAAATAAATCTTTACAACTGGAAACTGGTCGGATAAATGTGATAAAACAAATTATAACTCACTCAGGTGGGCCGGCATGTAAAAGTAAAATAAATGCGGCGGTTCAGTAGATCGTTGAAGACCTCAGGACGGAAGCAACAAGATATATGAGGACTTCAGGGCAGAAGTCAACTAGATAGTTACTTCAGGATGAAAGCGGTAAGATAAGATTAGGGCTTCAGTGCAGAAGTCAGCAAAATTACTTCACGGCAAAAGTCAGCAAGATAATTAATCTCGCGTAAAGACAAAAATGAGAAGGCCACGTATTTCATTTCCTCCCCGAGAGGGAGGCCTGCTCGAGCTTTCAAGCTCCTTCAGCCACAATCATGGATGGATGTGGTCCGGATAGGATCGGAAGGAACGCAGTTAGGGTTCTGAGGAGAAATACTACCCAGAATTCGCCTAGTAGCCGTACATGGTGTGCATATACGCAGTGACCATGCCGCAACATGTGTATGAAGAACACTCCTGAAAAACCTCTTACAAGGTAGACGGTAGCGGGAATCGAACGCATTACCTTCCGAATGCTAAGCAGGTCGTGTCACCATTACGCTACTAGCCTCGCGGTTCCACTTATACAGTCCGCGCTCTAACGTGATTGGATTAAAAGCATAAAGAGTTAATCTGAGGTTGGTGGGGTTGGACATAAATGAAGCGAGATTTTGATAGGGGTTCTTGCGGTGAAATCTTAAATGATTTCTTGATTACGGAAGAAGGGGTAAAACTGAATTATTTTAACTGCATGGGGCATTTTCTATAAGATAAAGGGATAAATTAAAATAATTAATTTTCGAATTTATGTGATGTTTTCTGGATCTTACAATAACATTTAAAATTATTAAACAAAAACTAATTTTGTTAGATTTAACCAGATCTTTAACAGATATATCAAGCTTCTGCTTGTAAATGCTACTATCAATTTCAAATTAAAGTATTTTACAACTTTACACTTAGAACATAGCTTCATTAAATTTTGTTAAATTTATTCTTTGATTACATTCTTCAGTTAGCCTTCATCCCTTAGAGCGTCTTCGGTTTCGTCACCTTGAAGGTTTGAACTATGCGATAACACTGATGCATATCCCGAAAGTAGATTTAATAACCTCAGTTGAAGAAACAGATATTAAATTAGATCCTAAAGAAACCCAAGGACTACGTAGGTAAGGTTATATCAGTCCTAGATTCATATAAGCGAACTAAACCTAACGACTCTAACCTAGAAAGGACAGCGGCCAATTCCTTAATAGTAACTCATCGTTCGAGATTCTCCCGGCAAACAAAGGAAACGTGACTGTGGTAATAGATACCGAGACTTACAATAGTAAGATCTAACATCCACTGGATGAGGGCGTGTACAAGCAAATACCAAAAGACCCACCATCAATCAAAAGACGGATATACCAAACATAGGTAAAACATGCTCGCACGCCGCACTATAACGAACCTCCGCATGCGTACGGCTTACTAAACATCCACAAGGACGGAATTCCTCTGAGACTAATTGTGAGCTCCAGGAATTCTCCTTGACATCCATTAGCACACAATCTGCTAGGCACCCTTATCGAGAAATAACAAGTGTAACGTCAAGAATACGCAGCACTTCGTAGAAACCATCAGTAACTTCTAACCAAACTACGAAGAAATACTGTTAAATCTTCGGCATCGTGAGCCTACTTACAAGTATGCCGACCGACAAAGGAGTATCATACAAGACGGACTGGAAAAGGATGAAACGTTAGACGAACGAACACAACTCTGGGTGAACATAACGGAACTTCTGACAATATACATGAGAACAACATACTTCCAAGTAGAAGACAAATTCTACCAACAAAAGTTGTGGATGGCGACGGGTTCCCACTATCACCCATAGTGACCAATATATACATGAAGGACTTCGAAAACCAAGCAATATCAACCAGGGATTTTGGTTAGATACATGAACGATACCTTCGTAGTTTGGCAACATGGCAAGCATAAGGTATATGAATTCCTAGATCACCTAAATAGCCGCTCACCTTCCATACAATACATGTACTCAGGAACACACTTTCATGACGAGTGTATACAGGAAATCCATCCACACGGGAGGTACCTGCACTACACTACAACTGCAGTGATCACAAAAGTGTAAAGTTAGGCGTAGAAAGATACCTGTACGGTAGAGCTGAAAGTATAAAACAAGGAAAGGGCAAACAAAAATAGGACCTAAACACACAGTGTTAATACATATATATATATATATATATATATATATATATATATATATATATATATATATATATATATATATATATATATATATATATATATATTATATATATATATATATATTGTCTGTGAAAATTAAGAATTAAATTGATATAAATTTGGGGACAGAGTTCTAATTATTTGAACTTAAATTGGTAAATAAAATAATTAACTTTTAACTTTTCAATTATTATTATAAAATTAAAATGTATTCGTTGAATACATTTCTGTCTGTTTCAATATGAAACAGACTTCGTTGAATTTGCATAAGTTACGCATGCGTCCTTACTAACTTAATTAAATGCAGCCTGTCAAAATTTCACCAAAGGATCTAAAATTGGTGAGTACAATTTTGATTTTCTTCAAAGTAAAATTATTATTTTATAATTACACCTGTTTATTGACTTTTCAGGTATTGATACAGGTCGCACAAAGATTTATACATAATCAAACAAAAACATAAATACAGGACATCAAAAGAATAATCAATGCAATATATAGGTTACGATAGAAAATGTATCTCACATGTGCTGTTGCAATTTCCAAATAATGGTCACGTTAGGCTTGTTCCATATTAAAACATTGGACGTAGACTTCTTTCCATGTATCGATGATACTGCCTTGCTGTTGAAATTTGTGCTGCTTATATTCCATAACTTCATCCAAATCCAATAACTGGTGATAACTGTTCCTTGTGATAAATACGATGTACTTAATATGCTCATATACTTTCAGACAAGCACTTTTATGTTAGAGGTATTTTAAATGTTGATTTAAATATTTAATAATTGTTCCGATTAAACTTGTATTTTATTCTGATATAAATTTTATATTTACTTGCACTTTTATTTTAGATGCCGAGTATGAAGTTAAATTTATTTTATAATCTCCATCACTTTCAAAAAATAAACGTCACATCCAAAATAACCATTGACATAAAAATGCACATCACCCGATGTTTAAACACGATTTCGAAATGAAACAATTACAATATTATCGACAATTATAATCGGTAACCTAAGTTTTAAATTTTGTTATTGGTTAAAACAATTGTTTCTGAAATCTCAAACCTACGTTGATCGCGTTTCAAATCCGATAATGTTAACGAAAATTTTAACTTACATGTTAACAAAACACTACTAGCACTGCCACTTGTTAGTCACTAAAAATTACAAAAGCCAGAGAGTGAGAAACCAGGAGCAATTCCTTTTATACTTTTCTCATGGATACCAAATTTTCAATTTTTTTCTACATTTCTGATTGGTCTAAACAAAATTGTTAAATTAACTAAAACATAAATTATGCCATCACTTTTTCAAACCAAATCGGATTTGCTTTTAAATACAAATTTGGAATCAGGGCAACTTTTGCATAAAAACACCTCACATGCCCTACTTTGCTTCAAAAATTTACATTTGGACAAACTAAAACCTGAATTTACTAATATCTAACAAATTTTATATTTTACAACTAAACTAATTACATATTCAATTTCTACATAAAAACTGTATAAGAATGCACCTATTTCAACCCATTTTACCTAATTTTAACAAAATTTCTACTTTCATACCTTAATTTCAGGTAGTTAACCCACCTTTTCTAATTTTATGTTTAGGTTACATATTTACTGTTAATTTCTTTGTGAAAATGAGGGAAACCTACTATTATATGCTTTTATAATTTATTCTGAACTTATCCTATCCTATAAAAACTATGAATTTGTAAAATTCTTAAATATAGTACTTAACCTAACTTTATATAATTTACTTTTAAATTGCGTTTTAAACGTCTATATCACTAGAAATCTTCAACTAATATGTTATTATATAAGTCTCTAACACAGACACTGTTTATTTGTGCTCCATAGTTCATAATTTTGTCTTTTCACATTTCCATATTGTTAACATATATTTTGTAAATTTTTGTACACAAATTGTAATTATATATTAAATATCACATTACACAAATGTTGTTCATGTACTTAACTACGTTTCCACGTCACTACCACTTCTTATGCACTTTTAAACACTTTGTGAATTACTAATATACTGTGTTCGTACCATAACCCTTTTTATAGTTCGCAGAGTCTATGTATTGTACCTATTACTATACATGTCCTACACATTGGAATTATCGTACTTCATGTGATCAATATCTGTTACGTGTTTAAAATGCTTAAATAAATTGATTAAAATGTGAAATTACTTAAATATGTTAAACGAAACTAATCGTACACACTAATATGAATCGTGTTGACCGTTCTCACATGATACTGGTATAGCTCATCGCTTTTATGAATGTAACAACCTTGTGCATACCCCACAAAGCCTGTTTTGTTACATCAAAACCATATTTTTATACTCGTATACTATTTTTTCATAACGAACTGTGTACTTCTTCAATGTTATTTAAACTTGCATACTATATAGAATTTAAGCTCGATAAACTCTAGTCCCTTTATTATGCCTATTTCTCACTATGACGATCTCGGAAATGGTAATAGATAAAACTGCGGTTAAATGGGAGAAAAGTTGTATAATTAGAGACCAATAAAACGAGAAAAACCGATAGTATGTTTTTGTTTTTGAGTAATTTGAAAAATTTGAATTAGTGGAATTTCTATTTTATTTTTTTTCTGGCGTTATTATACACTTCCACATGGCAATTTGTTACGGGCTTTAACATGGCAGTGAGTTTTTCAATCGGACGTTTCCTATTTTTATACCCATTATCAACTTATTTTTTAAATACGGTCCTGATATTTAGAAATGTTTTTATTAAAATTCAGCAATGTATCACATTTGATGGTTTGATCGCGTTTAGAACCTTTTATTGACCATCATCACGAAAAACTAAATGCTTGTAAAATTAACATTAAAGTTACCTATTTAAATGATCATTATCGAACACTGCTGAAATAGCTGGTAAAGAGTTTTTCATGAATATCCAAAGGTAAATAATATCTCACAGTTCTATCTGCGACATCATAACAAAGATGTGATGTTCTAAAAAGAATAAATAAAATAGGCCGCTTTAAAAAAATAAAATAGACGGCTTTGAAGTAATTCAGTATCGGTCATAATTCTGTACTGTACAACTTTGTATTTAGCTGATACTAGTATTTAACTCTGAATTGGTTAATTTGTGGTAGTTATTATCAAAAAGTATGATGCAATTTTCAAATGTAGAAAAATATGATAGGCTATCGTGAACGAAATTCCAAAGAAGCGGAACACACGTATTTAAACAAATATCCAGAGAGACAGTAGCCTCATAAAACCACAGTCAATTTATGAGAACATGGTGCATTTAAAAGTCTACAAATTCCGTAAAAACCTTGCAATGAAGAAAAGCAAATACTGTCTTATTAGCTGTTACGGAAAATCCAGAAATTTCTACGACACATTGAACAAACAATTGAGTGGCCCATTCTACAGCTCATTTTATTTTACGAAAAGATAAAATACGTCCATTTAGATTTACAATTTGTCAGGGACTTCGACAAGGATTCAGTGAGGCACAGAGAGTTCTGTGAAAGGTATACTAGGCAATGTGGAGATAATGAGCAATTTCCATATAAAATTATTTAGTCGGATGAAAGTCAGATGACCAATAATGATATTTTCAACAAAAGAAAATCCTAGAGTTTATAAAGTGCGCAGACACCAACACCGTTTCGGTTTTAATATGTGGGCTGCAATATTCGGAATGCGAATAATAGGTCCATTTTTCTATAACGGATCTTTAAATTCTGAACGCTACCAAAATTTATTAGAAAATGAAGTAGAAGCAGCTTTAGCTGATTTACCTGAAGCTGATATTGACGATTATTGTTTTTTTCAAAACAGTGCTCTGGCACATAATTCAATAGCCGCCCAGGAATATTTATCGGCAAGGTTTCCAGCAAGATGGATTGGAATATATTCAAGATCCCCGTATAACACCTCTTGACTTTTCTCTGGGGATATGTCAAAATTATATTTACCGATAAAATATTGAAAATGACAATCAATTGCGGAACTTAGTTCTCGAATCATTTGAAAGCATTACGCCGGAAATGCTTCGCAATGTTTTGAATTCAACTGTAAGACGGTATTATTGTGTTTGGAAAGTAATGGAGAACTTTTCGAATAACCACTGTAAGACATAGGTAATTCTTACTTTAATTTACACTAAAAACAAAAGGGATTAAGGTAGCGGAACCAATAGAACATTAAGGAAAGAAAAATCGTTTTTGAAAGCTTATTATAAGCATCTAAGCAATTGAGTCTCAAATTTTTTATGGTACGGTAATTAGAATTGGCCACATATTTAGAATTAATAATTTTTTATCACCAAAAACAAACAAATACATATGTAACTTACCCCAGAAACTGACACCTCATTTAAGGATGTACCCCATAGATGAACCAATAACTGACACTCGTAAAAAAGTAAAAGAACATGAACAAGTAGAAAAATAACCAAAGATAGTCGGAGTATGTATTGAATTGCGGCACTCTGAACGCTCCTCTTTCATTTGCCTTTGTTGGCTGCTGAACTGAATTATTTCCATAATATCACAAAAATCATAATATAAGCAGTCGTCTTTATGACTGCAGGATAATATTACTCTCGTACCTCACAATCACAAATTGCTTGGAATTTATTTTTGGCCTTAGCGGTTGAGGTTTATAATAAAGGTCTTCTTCAGACGATGACGATGATGAGATCACATCGACTTTCGGTGTCATGAATGACTATACCGCCGTACGGTTTTATAAAGTTTAGTTTGTCTAGAAGGTCCGATGCTTCTAGACAAACTAAACTTTTGCGTCAATGTGTTTGTGGACTATCTCGGTCCCGGTATTCCTTCGCGTGTGTACGCTCCACACATGTGCTTCGTAAGAGAAGAACACCCGTAATAAAATGCGCTAAATAAATAAAAATAAAAATTTCAAATAACTATTATTAGACATTTTCCATTAATACTTTATGGAAATGTGATCTGTTTAGTGATTATTTGTGAAATGGGCAAAACTAATTGAGGGCAACGAAATGAAGAAATTCGTAGCCTGGATTATCTTACATTTGATGAATACGGTAAGGTTCGATTGTTTATTTTATGTAAATTGTAGATTTAATAGTCAATAATTTGCATTATATGATAGCGTTAGATATGTTACTAGTATTCTGTATATTTATGTCTTTCTTGACTGTCTATATTTCTACTTCTTACTTCTTTACGTGTCGAGGCAGTAGGACGATACCATTAGTAGGAAATGCTACATCGTCCGAAGCACGATTTGGCTAGTAACCGATCTGCCCGCTATGGGACTACTCAAGAGAACAATACAATGGCCTCGGATCGACCTGGCTACAAGGGGCGGTCATGGTGGAAACAAACAGGCCCCGTTGCTGACAACTGTGCAAGGAATGAATGGCGAGTAGGTAGGTGGAATGTTAGAGGTATGCATGGTAAAGAATTTGAAATTGCGAATGTAATGTACGAAACGCAGCTTGATATTCTGTGTGTATGGGGACAAAGCGCAAGGATGCTGTGGAAATGGAGGATGGTAGCCTAGTACTATGGTCAGGAGTTGAAAAGATGTGTTAAACAGTACTAATTGGTATCTCCCCGGGGTGTGTTAGAACGAAAGTGGAGTTTCGAAAAATTTTTCTTATTACATGCTATTCACCGATGAATGGTGAAAGAGACCAAGGGTGTGATAACTTCTGGAATGATTTAGAGAACGTGTTGAACGTATGTAACCCAAACGAAAGAGTATTGACAGTGGGAGATATGAACGGATGGGTGGGCGTACAGAGAGAACATACTGAACGCGTTCTAGCAAAGATCGAAGACCAAAGAGTCAATGAGAGTGGTGGACGCCTGGTCAACATCTGTGTGGAGAGAAGCCTGTTTGCATCCAATACTTGGTTTAAACAGAGAAATGTGCATATGTATTCATGGCAAAGAGGTGAATCTAAAAGTATGATTGACTTGATAGTGTATGATGAACGACTTAGAAACCTGGTGAGAGACACAAAAGTAATGCGGATCGGACCATTTTGGTTGTATCAAGAGTGTTTAGGGTAAAAGTGGGTCTGAGAAGGAAAGAAACGTAGTGAACGTCCATCCACGTGTAAGAAAAAGATGCGTACATGGTGATGAGGTGCAAAATGAGACTGAGAAATGGTGTGTGTGTGTGTGTGTGTGTGTGTGTGTGTGTGTGTGTGTGTGTGTGTGTGTGTGTGTGTGTGTGTGTGTGTGTGTGTGTGTGTGTGTGTGTGTGTGTGTGTGTGTGTGTGTGTGTGTGTGTGTGTGTGTGTGTGTGTGTGTGTGTGTGTGTGTGTGTGTGTGTGTGTGTGTGTGTGTGTGTGTGTGTGGTGTGTGTGTGTGTGTGTGTGTGTGTGGTGGTGTGGTGTGTGTGGTGTGGTGTGTGTGTGTGTGTGTGGTGTGGTGGTGTGGTGTGGTGTGTGTGTGTGTGTGTGTGTGGTGTGGTGGTGCGTGGTGTGGTGTGTGTGTGTGTGTGTGTGTGTGTGTGTGTGTGTGTTGTTGTGTGTGTGTGTGTGTGTGTCGTGGTGTTGTGGTGTGGTGGTGGTGCGTGCGTGGGTGTGTGCGTGCGTGTGCGTGCGTGCGTGCTGTGCGTGCGTGCGTGCGTGCGTCGTGGTGCGTGGTTGCGTGTGCGTGCGTGCGTGCGTGGTGGTCGTGCGTGCGTGCGTGGTGCGTGCGTGTGCGTGCGTGCGTGTGCGTGCGTGCGTGTGTCGTGTCGTGCGTGCGTGCGTGCGTGTGTGTGCGTGCGTGCGTGCGTGCGTGCGTGTGCGTGCGTGCGTGCGTGCGTGCGTGCGTGCGTGCGTGCGTGCGTGCGTGCGTGCGTGCGTGCGTGCGTGCGTGCGTGCGTGCGTGTGCGTGCGTGCGTGCGTGCGTGCGTGCGTGCGTGCGTGCGTGCGTGTCGTGCGTGCGTGCGTGCGTGCGTGCGTGCGTGCGTGCGTGCGTGCGTGCGTGCGTGCTGCGTGCGTGCGTGCGTGGTCGTGCGTGCGTGTGTGTGCGTGTGTGCGTGCGTGCGTGCGTGCGTGCGTGCGTGCGTGCGTGCGTGCTGTGCGTGCGTGCGTGCGTGCGTGCGTGCGTGCGTGCGTGCGTGCGTGCGTGCGTGCGTGCGTGCGTGCGTGCGTGCTGCGTGCGTGCGTGCGTGTCGTGCGTGCGTGCGTGCGTGTGCGTGCGTGCGTGCGTGTGTGCGTGCGTGCGTGCGTGCGTGCGTGCGTGTGCGTGCGTGCGTGCGTGCGTGCGTGGTGTGTGTGTAAATATTAAGAAACAAAGAAGGAAGGAGGCAGTGTGAATATGTAAAGAAAAAGTGATGGCATATGGAAGGAGAGAAAATGCAGAATAATTTTGAGGGAATCAAAAAACTTCTGTAAATGTGTCAAAAATACAAAACGTGACTCAAAGCAGAACAAAGCAGAAGTTATGAATACGAGCAACGAAACAGTATGGCACAGTAGTGAGGAAAGTAACACTGAAGAGTTAAATAAGGAGAATGTAGAAGTAAACTGAGAAGGGTATTGGAATAAATGAGGTAGAGAAAATGCTAGGAAGGTTGATAAACGGTAAAGGAGCAGGCGTACATGAAATCACTGGTAAAACTCTAAAGTATAGAGGTGCAAAGCTTATACGAAGATTGTGTGAATTATTCAATGTATGCCTTAAGTGTGGAAAAGTGCCGAGGGATTGGAAGAACGCGATCGTTGTACCACTTTATAAGGGTAACACAAGAGTGATTGCAAGAACTACAGAGGAATACGTTTGTTCAGTGTACGTGTTAAAGTATTTAGAAGAGCACTGATTGATAGAGTACGTGAAATACAAACTAAGATTTGAGATGTACAGGGTGACTTCATGCCAGGGAGAGGATGTGTTGATTAGATGGTTGCGCTCCAGAAGGTGATTGAAAAGTGTTTAAGTGTAAAAAGTAAGCTGTAATGTGCGCAAGTACATCTGGAGAAAACATACGACAGAGTGAATAGGGAGAAAATGTGGGAAATATTAAATGAATATGGCGTAAATAAAGGTCTAATAAACGGTAGCCGCGCATGTGTTAGGGTGAGTGAATACTTTAACATTGAGCAAGGAGTGCAACAAGGCTGTGTGGTGTCACCGTGGTTGTCAATGCATACATGGATAAATGTGTTAGGTAAGCATATACCGATACAAATGGTGTAATGGTTGGTGACGCAAATGTACAAGTTCTGGTGTATGCAGATGACACAGTCTTAACAAGTGACTGTGCGGATGAGCCATAAACTACTCTGAGGAAGTTTGATACTTTCTCTGACAGCATGGACATGGGACCTAACAGTAAACGTGAACAAAACTAAGATTGTTGTGTTCAATAGGGAAAGTGAAAAAAAGACTAGAGTATTTACTCTGCAAGATGAAATTACGGAAAAAGTGGACGAGTTGGTATATTTAGGTAGAATGTTTACTGCAGATGGTGCAATGAATGGCAAGTATGGACGAAAGGTCAATGCGGGAATGAAAGTGATTGGAAGTATGTGGACGATAATGAGAAACGAAAGCATAGCCTAGCTTCGAAACGAGCCATCCATAATAACGTATTTGTCCCGTCAGTACTGTATGGAGTGAGACATGGATATGTCAAAAAAACCACGAAAGAAAAATAATTGCCGTGAGTATGAAATTCCGGAGATAGATACAAAAGTAGTGCATTACGTTGGTTTGGTCACATTGAGAGAATGAACAACGCAAGATTAACGAACCAAATATACGTGGGTGAGGTTGGAGGTAAGGCCGGGCCTGGTAGGCCTCGTAAAACTGAATGTAGTAGAATGTGTGATAAAAGAAAGATAAGGAGTGTTAAAAATAAAGACATATCAGAGACAATGTTTGAATCTTACGGAAGCTAAGGAGGTACGCAGAGATAGGAAATCATGGAGAAAGATTGTGAGTAAAAAATAAATAAGAGACAGGGATTGTTTTGCCAACCCCGCAAGGGAATGACGTGAAGGTTGTTATGTTATCGGAAGATGAGATTATTTTTCTTTTGGCTTGCTTTGTTTTTATTTTAGATATTTTTTATTTTGCTTCCCTTTTCAATTTACGCTCTTGTTTAGCTTTTTCCTGTTCCTCTTTTAAGTTGTCCTTCTTTCGTTGGTACTGTTTCCATAACTCTGAGCTTGCTACTGCTGACAATTTTTCTTTTGCTTTTCTTTTCTTCTCCTTATTAGTTTGTGCCTTTCACCAAAAGAGGCACGTTTTAAATGGGGTTGGTACATCATTAAGAGGAGTGCCACCTTCATCCAAATTAATGGAATTAATGATATTTTCCTTCAAAGTAACTCCATCTTCAGTCACAATATCTTCTGTGCCATATTCATTACTAACTCTAGATGTGAAAGATGTGGAACCATCTTCAGGCGCAGTATCTTCTTGGTGTTCAGCTATAACGTAAATCATAGAAGCGTCATCCTCTACATCTTCATCAACGCCATTCTCTACATCGTCATCCTCGCCAATCTCTACATGTTGCTGTTATCGTTCTCAGTTCTCACTTTTTCAGCTTTCCATACAAAATACAGAGATTCATCCTTTTCACGGTCATTCCATTGGTTGCCAATATTATTTTGAAAATATTCCAGTGTTTCTTTGTTTATAAACCTTTTCAAATAGATTAGGTTGCTATTATCTTTGGGATCAAGTGTGTGTCCAAAGCAGGTCTAAAGACTCGTCCATCTTTAAAATATTTCTCATACTTAATGACGTCTGGATTAAATGGTTGTAGACGTGTGGATTTGAATCCATTGAAAAGCCCTTGTGATGAGGATGATATTGCTTTACCCAAAAGGGAAGCGAAATTATCATTTTTTAATTTTAGATCCACTGTGATTCATTATCCATCGTTGTGCTTCTTCAATACAAGCACTTCTTAAGTTTCGAAAAACAGCAACGTCCATGGGCTAAGTAATATGTGTTGAATTGAAATCAAAATTATTCCACTTTCTGAACATACATTAGTTAATGGAAGTGACCGGAGTAGCAATCAATCAACAAACAATATTATTGGTAATTTAGTATTGTTCTCTTACAGCCAAGGTAAAAAAAAATATTGCCAATATATTCAAAAAAGGTCTGACCAGTAATCCACCCACTCTCATTTTTTCCTATTGCCCATCCCTCAGGCATCCTATTTGTAATATAAGGAAGAATTCGCTCATACCGATAGATAAACATTGGAGATGGTAGCCGCATTAGCATTTAGCTGGCATGCATTCCCTATCATTATTAGCCGTGAAAGAATATAAAGCGGAAGATGCTTTTTTAGTAAAAGCTTTATTTCCTGAAGGCGTTAAGAAAAATTCAGACTCGTCTGCATTGAAGAGCCGTATTGGATCTTCTAAAATCAAGAGGTAATCTTTTTTTTTTCAAATAGGACTTAACTTCTTGAAACCAAGAGCGAAGTTTTTGCACATTTACGGCTACTCTTTCGGATGGCAAATTTTGATTTACTTTATGGCTCACTTCGGATGCCTATTTATAAAGGAAGCATACCATTTTCTGCCAGGCCTACTATGAACAAAACTCTTTTTCTTTTGTTTGAACAATATTTTAACAGAGTCGATGAGTTGCGGTTTGGCAGCCACAAAGCCTCTATCTGCAACGAGCTAACCCATTTTACCAACTATTCTTCTTCAAACGCAGTCAGATTTATTGAGCGTCCTTTTTGCACTCCCTAGGGTATTTCCACTTTTCTTGTATAAAAGGGTAGTTTTTGGAATTCTGTTGCTTTTCCTTTTACCGTCAATTTGTTTGTTGATATTAACTTCTAATATTGAGAAACTTTATTATGGTGTGTGTAATAATCATACGGGAAGGTTACTGCATCAAATTCTAGAAAGCGCAGGTCTGTATTCAAAAATTTCGTGATAATGGTCCATAAAAGGTTCTAAACGCGATCAGACCATCAAATGTGATACATTGCTGAATTTGTACTAAAAAAACCTTTCAAAATCAATTTTCAAAATATTAGGGCCGTACTTAAAAAAAATAAGTTGATGATGGCTATAAAAATAGGAAACGTCCGATTGAAAAACTGACTATGCCATGTTAAAGCCCGTAACAAGTTGTCATGAAGAAGTGTCTGTATTTTTGCTCTAGCATTTATAGTAACGCCAGAAAAATAAAATAGGAATTTCAAATATCAAAACAAAAAATCACACAATCGATTTTTTTGTGTCATTTTATTGGTCCCTTAATTACAAAACTTTTTCCCCATTTAACCGGAGCTGTATCTATTACCTTTTCCGAGATTCCCGTAGTGAAAATCCTTATCTTAGATACAGTGTATACACCATGTACCTCGGACAAAATACGAGGGATAGAGAACAATTACAAGATACGGACTGCCTTCAAATCCACAAGAACGTTCAGGGGAATAGGAACCAAAATCAAACCACACAATGAAGACCATAATTCCAATATTGTTTACTCAACCTACCATGTAACTCAAAGTGACAACCCCGGAACATAAGAGCAAGGCAAAACAGAAAGGTCAAGAATTGCTGAATATGTCTGCAACAGACGAGAATAAAACTCGCTGAAAACTCAAAGAAGCTTCTTAAATCCCACTGACAGAAAATCCCATAAGTCAATCTAGTGTAAAAATGAAACCCATATCGATCCCTATAATGCGCGAATCGGAGAGTAGGCAGATGCTTAAGAAAAACTCATAATAAATGAATTCGACTCAAGTGCAAAATCAGGCCTTCTCAGAGCTGATGCTGATGATGAAAGCAGAGTCCGCTTCCGAAACATAGTGTAACAAAAACAAAAACTGTGGAAATAGTCGACCAACTCAACTAATATGATATCACAGTCACAAAACACATGTAATATAGAATTTAATCTATATATTCTGTTAAATACTTAGCTACTCTTTACTAAAATTAGATGCCATAGTGGACTGCTTATCACACACTGTTATATTAATAGCAAGGCTTATATTTGTGTTTTCATGTTTCATAAATATATTTTGACATCTCAATTAATTCTAAAGCCATTTACTGAGGACGATAACTTTAATTGTTATCGAAACGTTCAAATTTATATAAATGATTAAAAAATGAAAAATACACGATTTAATACCCAGAAGATAAGTAGTATGTGTAATAATCGTGAAAGTTTCCATTTTCAAATCTTAATAAACATTTCTAGGTCAATAAACTCTATCCAAATGAATAAAATGGGTTAATGAACTTTTCCAACGCATCCAACGTATCTTAACTAATCAAATTGCTCAATAAAATCTTAGTTAAAGTGAGTTTTCCAGAAGATGCTCCGATCTATGCTATAAGTCTCAAGTATGTGATTATGGTCTTAGCTACAGTAGCCTCTACTAAGTAGCTCTGGTCTGGTCAAAAAACTTTTGAATTAGGTTTACGGAAAATTTTCGAATCAAAAGTTCTTCGAAAAGCAAATTTATCTATAAATACAATGTTCAATAGTTACAAAAATTATTTGTGTACAATAATATTAATATAAATAATAATAATAATAATAATAATAATAATAATAATATTTGAAAATCTAGTATGCTATATGATGTGCTATTCCACGTAGATAATCCACATCATTTGTTGGGTCGTAATTCAATACTAAACGTGTAATTCTTGTAGCACAATCCCTGTACTTTTTGCGACTCTGAGGAGGTAGTTGTCCACTAATATATTGCTCAATACGCAGTTCATTAATGCTTTGTTCCCTTTTTATGGCAGTTATAAATCTCCACTTGGGTGATCTCCAGAGACTTGCTGTTGGAACGCCCGGAGCCAACCTTCTACAGAGTTATTAGTTTTTGACAATTGTAGAAGTGCAGCATCATAACAGTTGCATAGCAAAATAGAAAACCTCCGTGGTCGTCGATGTGGTCTGCCAATCCAATTGTCTTCAAAATAATCGAGTACTGGTTAAGCTTCCAGAGGAAAAACGTTGTCACATTGGTATTCGAAGGTTTCAACCACATGACTTATAGGTACAAATGCGATAGCGGAAAGCAACGGGAGGGTTAGTACAAATTCTGCATCATTTTCGCATTGCCGTTGTAATCAATTCGCTTGGATGTTTCGAAATATGCACTGGCCAAAGTGGAAAAAATATTCACGCTGTACCGATCGAGGTGCATTTATCATTGTAGTTTCAAAATCTGTCATTATACTTTCGGAGTCCGCTCTAGGTTCTAAAACTTTTATTTCCCATAGAAAACGTACACACCGTGTCCAAGATAAGCATGCCCACTATGGGGATCTCGGAAACGGTAAGAGATGGAAGGTCGGTTAAATGGAACAAAAGTTACGCATTTCAGAGGATGTATTTATGGTCTTTGTAAAACTCGAATATCTCTTTAGTTTTTGAGATATTTGAAAAAAATTGAATTTTCTGATTTTCGTTTTTATTTTTTTTTCTGACCTTATTTGAAAAGCTATCAAGAAAAGAAGAGCACATTTTCATTGCCACTTTTCTAGATCTACTTAATCCTGTTATTCAATTTTTGATACAACGTTTCGTTTGTTAGCAACCATCATCAACTTTATTTTTTTAAATACACGAAAAAATTATGTTTGCCATATTTAAATTCTCTCCTTGATTCTGAATTCAACGATATATCACACTTTATATTTTTGATACGTTTCGGATGAGAAAATTCATATTCAATGTAAAACATCGAAAACGTACAGCTACAACTAATACTAGAAACATTAGAAAACTGCAAAATTATTATAAATGTTTTCTCATTTTCTAATACCTGTTGCGAATAAAATAATTCACAAGTATGTATTTAGTGAAAATACTATTAATTAAACAGTTAAAATACATCTACCGTCGTACTGATGCATTTGATAAAAATAACTTGGCTTTGCATTTTGTTTACCTACCTGTCACAATTGATTGTTGTCCGTATTACGTTTGTTTGGTCGTTTTTGAATCAATTACATTTTGTGTTTGCCTAAAAACTATATGGTAGGAGTACATTTTTTAAATAATGAAAAACTATATACCTACTGACTTGTTACATTTTGTGTCAACGTAATTGTTCTGATGCCGAAATAATGTATTCTAACAAATATCCAGAAAGGCTTCAACCTCACAAAAGAACTTTTCGCACATTAGCAGTTAATCTAAAAGAATATGGTGCGTTCAAAAAACCTGTAAAATCTTGCAATGAAGAAAAAGCCAATACTGTTTTATTAGCTGTAACGAAAAATCCAGAGGTTTCTACTAGGAAAATTGAAGAGGCAACTGGCATAGCTCATTCCACAGCTCATTGTGTTCTAAAGAAGGAGAAAGTATATCCATATAAATTTAGAATTTGCCAAGGACTTCGACCAGGTGACCCAGAAACATGTAGAATATTTTGCGAATGGTATACACGACAATCTCAAGACAATGAATATTTTCCGAATAAAATAATATGGTCCGATGAAAATATGCTTAATAATAATGGAATTTTTAATCGTAGAGATGCTCATTATTGGGCAAGAGTAAATCCACATCTGTACAAAACGGCCAAACACCAACATCGTTTCAGATTTAATATGTGGGCTGCTATATTCGGTACTCGAATTATAGGTCTTTTCATTTACCACGAGTCCTTAAATTCTGAACATTACCAAATTTTACTCCAAAATGGATTAGAGATAGCTTTGAATGATTTGCCTTTCCAAGAAGTTGAAGGTTGTTGGTTCATGCAGGACGGTGCACCAGCACATAATTCCAGAGTTGTCAGAGAATACCTGTCAGTTAGATTTCCAGAAAGATGTATTGGCACTCATGCAAATGTACTGTGGCCATCCCGTTCTCCAGATATAACACCTTTGGATTTTTTCTTTGGGGATACACTAAAAATTATATTTATGGAAACGATATTGAAAGCGACGAAATTTTAGAAAGAGTAGTTCTCGAACCGTTTGTTAGTATTACTCCTCAAATGCTGAAGAATGCTTTAGATGCTACAGTTAGAAGAAGCTATTTATGTTTAGAGAATACCGGGAATCTTTTTGAACATCTTTTGTGAGTTTATTAACCTTTAAAATAAATTTGTTTTTTATTTGTCTATCATTTAAAATTACATAACATAATTTTATAATAATTTTACGGTTTTCTAATGTTTCTAACTGTACGTTTTCGATGTTTTACATTGAATATGAATTTTCTCATCCGAAACGTATCAAAAATATAAAGTGTGATATATCGTTGAATTCAGAATCAAGGAGAGAATTTAAATATGGCAAAAATATTTTTTTCGTGTATTTAAAAAAATAAAACGTATCAAAAACTTAATAACAGCATTAAGTAGAGCTAGAAAAGTGGCAATGAAAATGTGCTCTTCTTTTCTTGATACCTCTTCAAATAAGGTCAGAAAAAAATAAAAGCGAAAATCAGAAAATTCAATTTTTTTCAAATATCTCAAAAAATAAAAGAGATATTCGAGTTCTACAAAGACCATAAATACATCCTCTCAAATGCGTAACTTTTGTTCCATTTAACCGACCTTCCATCTCTTACCGTTTCCGAGATCCCCTTGTGGGCACCCTTATCTTGGACACTGTGTATATGTATGTTCCGTTTTATTTGGTAATAGTGCATATACCAACGGCAATGCCTTATCTTGTAGACCGTGTCGGGTGTATAGCTGATGAAAAAGTGATAGAACAGTCTTAAACGTTCTGTCGGCATACCAATGCCTGGAACGTGCCAAAAAAGTTGCATGTTTTTTCTAGTGCTAAAAACAAACAAGCGATATTCTTCTGAGCCGGAATCAAATAATAAAAACTGTTCACCATTCTCTGTTTGCGTATATATTTCCTGGAAAATAATGTCTCGTCGGTATAGCGGTACTGCTGGTCCGAGGTTGTGTTTAGTTCGGAGATTTCGTATTGTTCTCTTCATGGTATTTATCGATGGAAGTTGAGCTGCTGCAGCTGTACAAATCCCAATAGAAACACTGGAAATAATATAATGGGGTGCATCTCATGTATTTGCAGCACCATCTCTGGTTTTATTTAAAACTTTAACACTCAATGCGAGATGCATCACCAGCGTGGTTATGTACAGGGTGGCCAACTAAGAATGCGAGGTACTGTCTCTGGGAAACTATCCATCGTAGAGGCTTGTGCAAAAAAAAGTTATTACTAAAACGGTCAATACAAAAACCTGGAAAACATTTTCAAGTTTTTGAAATGGCCGCTAGGGGGCGTAACTGCAATCTTGAATCTAAAAAAGTGACGTTTCTGTGAATTCTGCTACATTAACCTAATAAAAAAATAACTGATCTTTAAAGTCGAGGATAATCTGACTTTTTGACGTATGCCTAAAAATAAAGTGGAGGGGGGTATTCAAACGTTTCTTAAATAACCTGTACCTTCGAAACGGTTAAGCCGATTTTAACAAACTTGGGCGCCTTAAAAAGATTGTCGTTGAAATGAGCTATTCTTGGGCTACAAACAACATAATATTTGAAGTTTTGTTAGTTTCACATGTCGTCGCTAGAGGGCGTTGTTCGACATTCCGACAGAAACGGTTAATTTTCGCAAAAAAATTAAATGCATTTGTATGACTTTTTTTTCATGAACAGGTAGCTATATGATGCCTAAACAAGACCGCGAAAACCGCATCTCGATATCTTGTTCCTAACCTAAAATATCGGCCAAAGAAGACTTTATACGAAAATCCCCGTAAAAGCTAGAAATGCTGACCATCACGCTCTATGCATTGCTGAAGCATCTCATGACTAGACAAAACTGCAGTTTCAATTTCGGCTCTCGGTATGTTACGTATTGCGTTACGAGTCCGGTTTTTCATATCTTCTCTAGTACTAGGTTGAGTCCGAAACACGATGTCCTTTAAGCGCCCCCATAAATAAAAATCGAGGCAAGTTAAGTCTGGCGATCCCGGAGGCTATGGAAACAGACTTCCTCTTCCAATCCACCGCTGTTGAAATACTTCATGAATATACTCTCGCACTTTAATAACAAAATGTTCTGGGCAACCATCCAACTGCATAAACAATTTTTGACTTGTTGCCTGAGGCACATCTTCCAACAACAACGGTAATTGATTGGCCAAAAAGTCAAGAAATGCATTGCCATTTAGGGGTTGCTCTAAAAAATATGACCCAATAATTCTGCCTCCCAGTACGCCACACCATACATTTAAACTCCAACGTCCTTGGCGCTAAACTTCACGCAACCAATGGGGATTTTCTGCAGACCAATAATGCATATTGTGCAGATTGACTCTCCCGTCACTACTGAAGGTGGCTTCATCGGTCCAAAGAATTTGAAATAAAAATTCTCTATATTCACGTATGATGCCTAACATCCAATGGCAATAGTCTAACCTTCGATCAAAATCTTCCTCTTTCAAGGCCTGATGCAAAATGACATGATATGGGTGCATCCTTAAAGTAATTAAAAAAAAAAGTTTGAACGAATACTTATATATTTTGATGGCCATTAGAACTTACCTATGGTCCTTTAAAATATTTCCAACCGTTGTCCGTGATATGCCCAACTCAGTGGATAATGCTCTTGTGCTAACATGAGGATTTTCTTCAATATGGCCCAGTAGGCGGTTAATATTTTCTTGTGTTCTTCCAATTATTTTCCGCTTAAACGTAGCCCGAAAACTACCATTGGCTCGTAAGCTTGCCACTAATCGGGGAACAACTCTTACATCGCAAGGACGCCGATTTGGATATCGAGCCGCGTAAACTCTTTTAGCTACAGCGGTATTCTCAAGACATTCAAAATAAATCAACAGCTTAATTATTCGTAGAACGCATTTTGAAAGCACAAAAATTGTTCAAAGTAACGCGAAACTATTGGCAACTTTTGACAATTTTAGGATTATGTATGTTTTGTTTAGGTATCTGTATCCATTGCCTGCTTCTATTAATTGTATTTTTCGTACATATCCATAGTGAATATGCATTTAAACAAACAAAAATAGGCCTTTCGTATAACTTTTAGCATTGCTTACTTGCCAGTAGTAATTTCAAAAGGGCGATTTTATTCTGGTGTATAAATTTACATACATTTAAAATCGCAATTTGTAGGTAACCTATTCAGACCCGAAATTGAAGCTGCAGTTTTGTCTACCCATAAGAGGCATCAGCAGTGCACAGAGTGATGGTCAGCATTTCGAGCATTTACGGGGCATTAAAACCTTCCTCCTTTAAATCGGCCCTTTTAGGACCACAACTTACAATAGAAACAATTCCAGAAAAATATGGTTAAAAAAATAAAATTTAAGGGATTTTCGTATAAAGTCTTCTTTGGCCGATATTTTAGGTTAGAAACAAGATGCGGTTTTCGCGATCTTGTTTAGGCATCATTTAGCTACTTGTTCATGAAAAAAGTCATACAAATGCATTTAATTTTTGCGAAAATTAACCGTTTCTGTCGGAATGTCGAACAACGCCCTCTAGCGACGAATTGTGAAACTAACAAAACTTCACATATTATATTGTTTGTAGCCCAAGAATAGCTCATTTCAACGGGCCCAAGTTTGTTAAAATCGGTTTAGCCATATCGAAGATACAGGGGTTAGTTAGGAAACCTTTGAATACCCCCACCACTTTATTTTTAAACATACGTCAAAAGTGCCAAACAAAAAAGCTCAGATTATCCTCGACTTTAAAGATCAGTTATTTTTTATTAGGTTAATGTAGCAGAAACATCACTTTCTTAGATTCAAGATTGCAGTTACGGCCCCTAGCGGCTATTTCAGAAACTTGAAAATATTTTCCAGGTTTTTGTATTGGTAGTTTTAATAATAACTTTTTTGCGCAAGCCTCTACGATGGATAGTTTCCCAGATACAGTACCTCTCATTCCCAGTTGGCCACCCTGTACAGTGCATCCCATTTTGGTTGAGACAGCCAAGTATCGGTTGTTGTTGAAGATGGAACCTTGCGGTTTGCGCGGTTCTGTGCCACTTTTTCGTGAAACTCAAGATGCCCTGAACGGATTTTTCCGAACTTCTTCGTTCATAAGTTACACGGCGTTTTTGAAAATTTACGAAGTTTCTCAGCGATAATATCAAATTGAAAACTTATCCCATAGAGAATTGTATGTAGAATTCAGTGGCGCACTCAATTCTTTTCGGGGTATGGTTATGGAGATACGACTCAAACTGATAAATTTTTCAATGGAACACCCTGTATTTTATCACCTCATTAAATTCCTTATTCCTTTTTCCTTCAAAATGATATATTATATATAAACATCAATTCTTCAAAATGCTCCAAAATCACTAAAACATTGATTTTTAATAGTAGGCTATGGATTTTTCATAAAAAAAATTCAAATTGAAGAAATACTACATGTGATTTTTCCATGAAAGGAACAAAACAATACTAACACTAATTCACTAACAAAACACAAAACGTAGGTAACTAATAGCAACAAATAAATAGTAATAAAAAGTTCATAATGTAGAATAAGCAACTAATTAAATATTTAATCACACTATTTCATTTCGAAATTATTTGGTAACTTATTCATTGAATTGTTCAAATTGATGTCCATTTTCCTAACACACAATTTCTTAATACGTCTTAATGCATTTAAAATTATGAAAGGACGAGTTTGTAAATTCTGGAAAACTGCCTTTGTTGCACGAACTTCTTTAATATTATTGTGCCTCTTACCGTATATTTCATTTTTCAAAAACTCCACAAAAAAGTCCAACACTGACAAATCAGGTGACCCTGCAGGCCACCTAATGGGTCCATTTGTTCCAATCCAATGGTCCTGGAAAGTTTCTTCTAAAACGGCACAATCAACCTCGAATTGTGGGCAAGGGCACTGTCTTGTTGGAAGTAAATGGCATTAAGATAGGCGAGGGAACATTCTCCAGGAATTCTGGTATTACTTCTCTAAAATTGCCAAGTACCTATTCGCGTTGAGAGCCCCTTCAAAAATGCGGTATTTTATTGATGTTCCCAATAAGAAACAGGCTACATTAAAACCAAATCGGCCCTGTTGTTGTTGCTCAAAAATTAGGTGTTGGTTTTCATCATACCAATGCCTTGTATTTTGCCTGTTAAATAAACCGGCACTGCTTATATGGGCTTCGTCTGACCAGATGACTTTACCCGCAAAATTATTATCCCTTCGAGTTTGGTTCAAAAACCAATTACAGAAATTCACACGCCCCGCTGCATCACCAGGGTATAAATGCTGGACAATATTCACTTTGTAGGGTTTCAATTTCTGATTTTTTTTAATCCTTTGTACCCGTGATCGGGGAACGCCAGTGTCATTTTCTAACTTCGCACAAGAAGTCTGAGGAGAGACACAGACACTGGCTAAGACATTTATTTCATCCACTTCATTATTTTCCTTGTTATACGTCTTGGGTCGGGGTTTAGAATACGCACCATAATTTAGTAGATTATTTTTAGTCGAAGTATCGTTGCTCGACTAGGTTGACGCCTCTGGATATCTAACGTTTTAAAACAATGAGTCATATAATGTCTTATTGTAAATTACTAGTTTACCTGCTTAAATATAATTCTAATGCTTCGTCAACATTTTCACGGCATTGATTGAAACATTGTATGATATCATACTTTCGAAGGAAAAAAAAAGTAATTTAATGAGATAATAAAATACAGAGTGTTCCATTAAAAAATCATAAGTTTGAGTCTTATCTCCATAACGATACCCCGAATAAAAAAATTGAGTGCGCCCCTAGATTCTACGTAAAATTTCTATGGCACAAGTTTTCAATTTGACATTATCGCTGAGAAACTTCTTAGATATGGAGGGGATCCAAAAAGTGTGGATTTTCAAAAATACCCTGTAATTTATAAACGAAAGAAGTTAGGCAAAATCCGTTCAGGCCATCTTGACTTTCACGAAAAAGTGGTACAGGACCGCGGAAACCGCAAGGTTCTACCTTCAACAACAACCGAGATATCTGGCTGTCTCAACCAAACTAATTGATATAACACGACCTTTGCATTTAGCTGTTTGAAATTTCTCACACTTCCAGTAACATTTATCGTCGACTTGTTTGTCTTTGACAAATGGGTAACCACTAACATTTAACTTTTTCTCACTATCAACGAAATTCAGAACCATCTTTCTTAAAGAAAATATTAGCATTTACTAAATACTTACAATATATTGAAAAAAATTATGAGGGGTTTTAAACCAAGATATTAAAGTCACATTATCAAAATAACTTCACCTTAATAACCCTAAAATTATGGAATGCAATTAAATTAAACATTAAATAAGCAATGTTCATAACTATTAAGAATTTTGAAATCTCAACTTTCTAAATTAGAAGGAATAGAATTTTATTTACGATAAATGATGTAAAAGCAAAAGTTGCCTCCATAACATTTCAAATTTTCTATTTCGAAGAAATGCTATTCAAATAGTTGGCGTTTCGAACAATTAGACTTGGAAAAATTGCATTTCCAAGAATTGTTGAGTCGAGTAATTGTACATTCGAAGAATTTGTTTTCGAAGAATTGCTAATCCTTTACATTAAACCGTTCTTGAGATAAATGAGGATATAGTGCAAAGGGATTTTGCAGGTTTCGATTTTTTCTTTTTCAAACAACTGGTAATTAATTAAATTATGTAATATCAAAAGGTTAACATGTTTCGGCCTGTATGACAATATGAATCCAAAATTATTTACGAATGTATGATAAAAATTGTACAGTTAAAGTGAACAAATGTAAGTAGAAAAAAAATGTAACGTATATTAACAGATCTTAACATAATATAAGGGATAGTATGAACGCTGTGTTCATCGCTTATAATTAGGTTTGTGTGATACTGGGTTCTTCGAGGAAACAGGTTCTTCTGTTGTACTTGCATCCGTACCAATTCTCTTCATTTTGATAATTCTAAAACGGAATGTTAAATATCCTTTGGGATTCAGATAGCTTTTTACAGTTGAAAATGGTAAAGCAATACACTTTCCTGATTTAAAAATCAATTCCTCCTCAAGACAATCACATTCACAAAGCTCCATTACTTTTACTTTTCGTATGGATCCATCGAATAAATCAAATTCGTAATAATACTGGGGAGCATCTTTACTTAATCCTACATATTGAAATAACCAATACACCATCTTTTTGGAGACATCCACTTTATGTTTATACCAAAATAGAGCTTGTCCATCATAATAATCAATTGGTTCTAAACTAACCGTACTAAGCTCAAAATTAATTTTTATTTCTCGTTCCATTTTAGCCTTCATATCACCACTATTATGAAAATGCCTAAAATGACTTAGAATTTGATCGTACTGCCCAGTCCAGTTACAATTCCATCCACAAAATTTTCTTCCCTCGCATTGAAATGTGCGAAATTTGCACTCAGCCTCATGAGACGTCTTTTTATTCTGTTTAATGATATAAGTGCAGCCTTTGTTTTCATATTTACAGGACACGGTTAATTTTTCTTCATTCAATTGTGAAATTATATTTTCCAGTTCATCATAAGTTATGGCGTAGAATAAAGCGAAACATTTTGGACAATTAGACATTTGTCGTACACATTTACCACATATTGTATGCTTATCCGCACATTGTTTGATTGGAGGTACTACAATTTGGTTGCAGTTACAGCAAAGTATGCTTACTGAATCCATTACCTAAAAAAAGAATAAATTAGTTTTCTTGTTGCTTCTTAATTGTGTTTTATCAAACATGAACATTTCGTATAATTAATAATCCACATTAAAATGCATTTCACCTCTATAATATGGCTCCCTTTCCACTATGGACAACATCCAATTATAAAATAAATAAAATGCTATAAGTGTAACATTGTAATGAAAGGGATATTTCAGTTGGCTACTCTGAACCGCATTTTCCATCCTTTCCTACAACATTATAATAGCAAAAGACAAATATAATAACAAATACGACCTTCAAACGTCTTAAAATATTATTTGCCAATTCAGTGGCGTATCACGCGGAGAGGTAACTTAGGTTAGTAAAATTGAAAATTTTTCAATTAAATTAATTATTGTAAGAAATAAACATCATAAAATAAAAAAAAACTTCGGTAAGATTATACAATATTTTCTTAATTGTCATATTTTAACTGTTATTATTACAGCGTAGATCATATATGCGTAAAAAAGTCTACAGAAGCACAAGCAATAATTGTAAATGTATATAACTTCTTTTCAAGTAAGAAACATCAAAATGTAGCTGTAGACTTTGGAAAAATAAATGTAGCTGAAGTAAATGTTTATAATTCTGCGATTTTTAATTACGCAATAATTATTAATAAAAAAATAATTTACTACATACTTGTTCATTTTTTTTTTAATTTGTATTAAAATAGTATATAATAGTAATACTAGGTGAGTGTGGTGATGGCGAATTTATTAATAATAAATTTATTCAAACAAGTTTTTCACTTTTTTAATATGACAAAAGGTGCTACGCCAATGAGTGCTCCCGCGCTTTATTTGATGACAAATTTAAATGGCGGCCATATTGCAGAGGTTTAATTACTCGTGAAATGCACTATACACATCTACTACTCAATATCGGGAATATCTCATTAGTAGAGATCCGCCCAAAGCATATTCTGGAAAAAACGGCACCGCTCCTATAGCCAGCTTGAATCTAGGTATGACGCTCTCTAATTTAAACCATTAAAGTAAGTCACGGAAGACATCGATTCAACAAATCAGAAAGGGGTGAGAAGTGCCCATAATTCTGGGGGGAAGAGTGAATTACGAGTACAACAGTGAGCGAGAATAAGCCACGAATCGTTTCCGTGTCCAAAGACATCGTCTTAAAAAAATCAATATAACGTTTTACAATGGACAATAATATATTCAAGATGTCGGGTAAGAAGGCACCGCTATTTCTCCCACACCACTTCCGCATTCCGCTAAGGGCAGTTCGTATTTGCACTGACAGTAGAACTCAGTAGGACTCATTTGAGACTCAATTTTTAAATCTCGTGTATTACATTAATATAAAAAATATTATTTATCTTTTTGAAAAGTTTCCGACTGGCTTGTTACGTGAAAATTGATACATTATGCCACAATTTGCCGTAGTAAATAGCCAACTGGTAACCTTAATAAATAAAATAGGGATACAACAGTAGCTCCGTCACGTAGAAGTGGTATGGGTCCTATACGATGACGAAACTAACAATAAAGAGAACGCGCCAACTAAAACATAAAGTGGTTTTAGAAATATATAGTAAAGTATGGGTAGTATATAAAGGAAATAACTACGAGGGTGCACTTTTATTCCTTATAAGTGTTTTGTAACTGTGGTTTCCTATTAGTGGAGTTGATCGGTCTATTTTCACAGTTTATGCTTTTTGAGCGCGACGTTTCGGAAGCGGACTCTGCTTCCGTCATCAAGCTTAGTCCTGAGAAGGACTGTTTTAGCACTTGAGTCGAATTCATATGTTACATATAATTTTTTCCCAAGCACTTGACTACTCTCAGATTCGAACTTGGTACCTTTCACTTACTAGTCTGACACCTTTACCACTAAGCCACTGAGTAATCCAATATATATATATATATATATATATATATATATATAAAACTTTTTCGTGGTTGCACAGAAATTTATTGCGCATGTTGCGCAGTAACTTCTTGCGCATGTGTATTGCGCTTAAGCTCTTCGCGCATTATTGAAATCCATATGGGTTTCATTTCTACACTAGGTTGGCTTATTGGATTTTCTGCTAGTGCAATGTATGTGGCTTCTTTGAGTTTTCGACGAGTTGTGTTTTCATCCTTTGCCACTATCTGTATGTTATCCCATTGGATGCGGCGATCTTCGTTCCAGACATGTTCGGCGATTCTTGATCTTTCTGTTTCGCCCTTGCGGACATTGTTCTTATGTTCCTGCGTTCTCATTTTGAGTGGTCTACTGCTCTCTCCTATGCATGCTCTGCCGCATGGTTTGGTTTTGGATAGTATTCCCCTGAGCGTTCTGGTCGATTTGAAGGCAGTGCGTATCTTGTATTTGCTGCCTATCCTTCGTATTTTGTGTAAGGTATCTTGTATATATGGTATTGTCGCTGTATATTTAGGTTCTTCTTTTTCGGTTACCCTTTCCCAGTTTAGGTTAGATGTTAGATCGGGGTAGCCATTTTCTTTTAGTGTTCTAGCGATATTTTCTTTTTCTTTGTTCAGGTTGTTTTTGCTCTATCGTACAAGCATTTTGCCACACCTAACTTCACGTTTTTGTGGTGATTGGAGTTGTAGGGTAGGTACCTCCCCGTATGGGTAGGTTTCCTGTATACACTTACCTAGCAGATATTGTGCCACCCATTAGCACACTATCTGCTAGGTATCATCACACTTTTATCGGGAAAAACCGAGTCTATGGTCAAGAATACGCAGCACTTCGTGGAAACCATCAGAAACTTCCAACCAAATCACGAAGCAATACTGGTAAGCTTCGACATTGTTAGTCTATTCACAATGTTCCTACCGATAAGGCACTAACTATCATAAGAGACAAGCTGGAAAAGGATGAAACGTTAGACGAACTTCTGACAATATGCATTAGAACTACATATTTCCAGGTAGAAGACAAATTCTAACAACAAGAGTTTGGGATGGCGATGGGTTCCCCACTATCACCCATAGTGAGCAATATATATATATATATATATATATATATATATATATATATGGAAGACATACGTGAACGATACTTTCGTAGTTTGGCAACTCGGCAAGCATAAGCTGGATGAATTCCTACATCATCTAGATAGCCGCACACCCTCCATAAAATTCACAATGGAATTGGAGTCGGAACAAAAACTGCCATTCCTGGATGTACTTGTACACAGGAATGACAACACTTTCACAAGCGTATACAGGAAACCTGCCCACACGGGGAGGTACCTACACTACAACTCCAATCACCACAAAAACGTGAAGTTAGGTGTGGCAAAATTCTTGTACGATAGAGCAAAAACGATACGCTCAAAACAAGAGGACCTGAACAAAGAAAAAGAAAATATCGCTAGAACACTCAAAGAAAATGGCTACCCCGATCTAACATCTAACCTAAACATGCAAAAGATAACCGAAAAAGAAGAACCTAAATATACAGCGATAATACCATATATACAAGGTACCTCAGACAAAATACGAAGGATAGGCAGCAAATACAAGATACGCACTGCCTTCAAATCGACCAGAACGCTCAGGGGAATACTAACCAAAACCAAACCGTACAATGAAGATCAGAATTCCAAGAATTGTGTATATAACCTGCCATACGAATGCGGCAGAGCATACATAGGAGAGAGCAGTAGACCACTCAAAGTGAGAACGCAGGAACATAAGAACAACGTCCGCAAGGGCGAAACAGGAAGATCAAGAATCGCCGAACATGTCTGGAACGAAGTTCTAAAATATACATAAATATATTGGATTACTCAGTGGCTCAGTGGTAAAGGTGTCAGACTAGTAAGTGGAAGGTACCAAGTTCGAATCTGAGAACAGTCAAGTGCTTGGGAAAAAATTATATATAACATACGAATTCGACTCAAGTGCGAAAACAGTCCTTCTCAGGACTAAGCCTGATGACGGAAGCAGAGTCCGCTTCCAAAACGTCGCGCTCAAAAAGCGTATTTTTATGTTATCCATCTAGCCATGAAACAAAAAAATGACGATGTCAGACAAATTATTAAAAGATTGCTGTCACTGTTAGAAGTACACGTGCTAAGTTGTGTTTAGTTTGTGCCGTTTACTGAGATTTGGGAGTCTATTTGTCGATAAAATGAGTGAAGCTAAGATTGAACATCGCAGCGTAATAAAGTTCCTGACAAAAGAAGTCAATTGTCCAAAAGCAATTCATGAAATAATCGTTGCTGTGTATGGAGAAGATGCACCATCTTATTTTCAAGTAAAATATTGGTCTAAACTCTTTCGATGGGGTCTAGAATTAATCAATGATGTACCAAAGTCCGGACGACCCGTTGATGCTCAAACTGAAGACATTGTGCGAAAAGTCGAAAATTTGGTACTGAAAGATCGGCGTGTAAAAACCTCTGTCATTGCCAATGAAGTTGGTGTATCCCAAACAAGTGTCCTCAAAATTTTGCATGACGATTCCGGTATGAAGAAGGTGTCTGTACGGTGGATAATTTGGCCGAGTTGGAGAGGGACAAAACATCTTTTTCTCGAATTATCACCGGAGATGAGACTTGGGTACATCACTGCGACCCTCCTACTAAACAAGAATCCATGCAGTGTGTTCATAAGTGCTCCCCACCACCAAAAAAGCCCAAGACACAATTTTCTGGAAAAAAAACTGAAAACAACTGTTTTAGGGGATTCTGAAGGAGTTCTTGCTTATTGAATATATACCGAGGGGTCTACCATAAATGGAGGGGCCTACGGAAACACAATTAAATATTTAAAAACTACTCTGGAGGAAAAACGTCCGCATTCTTATCCACAAAGGAACTTGTTGCTGCACGATCATTGTCGGGTTCATAAGGCAATCAAAATGCAGAAGATAATTAATCACTGTGGGTTTATAGAGTTAAGGCATCCACCTTACAGCCCCCACCTAGCTCCGGCAGACTTCTTCTTATTCAAAAATTTAAAAAGCATTTCAGGGCAAAGCGTTTTGCTTCTGATGAAGAACTCAAAGGAGGAGAACATTTTGCAGGGTTACCGAAGGAGTTTTCTTATAATTGAAAAAAAAAGATGGAATAAGTGTATTAGTGTTGAAGGGAGTTATGAAGAAAAATAATTTTTTTTGCTCTCTTATGTGCATTTTTTCATGGCTAGGTAGATAACATAAAAATACGCCCTCGTAAGTAACTGAGAATTTAATTTAATCTTTAATACAAATAGATCGAAGACTCGTAAACATTGAGTTCCTAAATTTAAATAGTGTAAAAACGGAATCAAGGATTGAATCACTTTAGGATAAAAACAACTTTATTTCTTTCAGAATGAGTATTAGGCTCAGACCGTGTAATAACTTCAGTAACTAAATTAAGGTACTACCGTAACCGGGGCTAAGTGGATCAAAAAAATTGATTTTTTTGCAATAACGTCGCAGCCGCTTTGAATTTTGGTTGAAACTTCATGTATAGATTCTCACGGTCTTTAGGCTTCGAATACCATCGCGACGTTATGTAAAACTAGCTTTACAGTATGTTTTTTTTATACATGTGTAGTGATCCACTTTCCCCAGCAGAATGGGGTAAAGTGGATCACAATTTATATTTTTAATAAAAAAGTCAAAACAAAACGAGAAAATTCTATTTAAATAAATATTTTTGTCTTCCTTCTTGATTTGGAAAATGAACCGTTGTCTTTTTGAACTCTTCATTGTGGAGATCGTTGAGATGTCTGCTATTTGCAGCTAAACGAACAAACTTTCTTTGTTAGAACGAATTGATCAGGTTCGCATATGTCGGAATTTGTCTTTTCACACTGATTTGACGGTTCTCCAATTTGGTGTTGAGTAACAAGGGTTTTCCGCTTCTGAATCTTCGTCTTCGACATCATTCGTAGCAAATTTTTCACCGACATCGGTATCGGCCTCGTCTTCTTCAAGAGTTGCAGCATCATCCTCTTCAGAGCTGCTGCTAAGTTGTCTTTGGTCGAAACTGGAGGTTTTTTCATTTCCTTGTCGCACAAGGTGATATTCTTTCCAGCGATCACCGCCACCTTCTTTCCGCGCGTTGGAGCAGAATTACCCCCAGAAATTGCATTTTCCTCAGACTTGGGGCCAAGTTTATTGATTGCTTCTTTCAATTTCGTAGGGAAGAGCGTTTTGGGAAGAAGACCCCGATTTTTCAATTTCCATTGTTCGATCACAGATTTCCATGCTGCTTTCAACGGCCTGAAGTAAGACACGTCGAGCGGTTGTAGCATGTGGGTCGAGTTAGGGGGCGGCAATACAAAGCGTATGTAGTTTTTCTCGCTCGCTTGAATGACACTGATCGTCAAATGACTTCTCAGGTTGTCCCTGATAAGAATTTTATGACCTTTCAACCTTCGGAAAAAAAGAAGCATGATCGTAAAAAAAGCAGTGCTCAAAAACAGCGGCATCAAAACAACTACTCTTGGAGATATTATATTCTGAGCCTGGTAAACCCCCCTCTTTCCAACCTTCATACATGTTTTCAGCCTTATAAACCACGTAGGGTGGGAATCTTGTGCCATCTGCCGCAATTGCAAACATGATAGTGGTGCTTGATTTACTGGAGTCTAGTGTTCTGTGGGAATGCTTTGTCCCCTTCTTTACCACCACTTTCGCAACTCAGGCACGTCTTTCACAACCGTACGAAGATTCCCGAAATATTCTCGAACTGATTCATGGGAGACAGCAGCTTGGATTAGTTTACTGTTTTCTGCGAATTTGACTGTCAACTCGGGATGTCTTTTCATACATAAACAGAACCAATCTGCACCTGGTAGATTGTTGTATAACCTGGGTTCTATTACGCCTTCCTTATTGAGAAATTACAAGACAATTTTTCGGACAGCACTGGTTTCATTGGGAATCCCCATTCACCACGCAACTGGAGAGAATCCACCAGAACCTTCTCATCATCCTCGGATAGTACGTGTGGTCTTCCATATTTACCCGGGTGCTTGCCATGTATGTGACTATTTAAAGTCGTATATGGCAAACCGTACGATTCGAAGGTTGTCTTTGTGAAATTCTGCCAGCTCTTACGGCAGCTACTGCTCTCTCCATGAATATCGGCGAATAGTTCCTGTTTCCATATCGGCCCAACTTTTGTACATATTTTCTAACCATCTGGAATAATTGTATTCAATTAATTATAAGTACCATTCAGTTGACTTAACATTTACTTGGCGAACGGTCGCCTTTGTCCCTACGTCGCAATAGAATTTTACCTACGCCCTCTTAAATTAATCATGTACGCCACTGGTTCACGATTTAATCATAATATATAAATGCAGAATTCTGGGAATATCCAACATGTGTACGTACCTAACCTCAAAATAACACAATAACTCATGTCAAAAGCGCCGATCTACATTACCCCGCAATGCACATTATTTATAAAGAAATCACAGATTGACTCTGGCGACAGATATTTAATTAATTCTACCGACCAGATCTAAGTTAAAAAAGAGTATTAACCCATGGTGGCAAAAATTAATTAGGTGCACCCAGTTGCGTGCGGAGGCACACGAATTTGAAGTTTTAAGAAATAGTTAGAGGCCATAAAACATTTGCTAGTTATTTGAAAGAACAGTTTAACTTGACATCAATATCCTAACAAATCCGCACGCATACGATTATATGCACGATTGGCGATAGGAAGTAATTCCTTGATTTTCAACTTTAACACCTCTACAATGTTTACATATAACAATAGCTAAAGCTTTACTGCGACATTTACCTTGGATTGAAGTGATAACAACATAAATTAATGATGTATCGTTAAGAACGATAGCTAAGAGGTATAAGGTGCGTCAACACTGGAGTAAGTAAACGGATGCTATAAGGGGAAACTTTAATAAAATGTATTTATCATATTATTTGGCTAGTAGGGGTCTAGGACGACTCGCCGCCGACATCTCGCCGCGGCCAACTCGCCGCCCAGGACAACTGACCGCCGCCAGCTCGCCACGGCCGACTCGCCGCCGCGGCTGTTTTTTGCCAGTAAAAATAGTTTTTTTACTATTATATATTTTAGTTTTACTAGCAAACATAATATTATAGTATTGTACACTAATATTATTCTTAGTAACTAATTAGGTAACTAATTCAAAGTACCATATCTTGGCATCTTAATTCTTTCGGCATTAATTAAAAAGACAAACAAGGTGCCGCTAGTATTAAAGTTTTTTCAAGAAATAATTGTATATGAAAGCTAATGTAATATAATTCAATCCACTGAGAGATTAGAAATTACATATCATACACTAAATAATGGTAAAACGTGTTAATATTTACAATATTTTACACATGTGCAAAAAAAATTCATATATATGCATATAGTTATATGCATATAGTTATATAGTCCTTCAAAAAACAAACCATCACGTTCCAACAATAAATATTTGTGAGGTCAACCAACTAATCCCGCCCACTGCATGCCAGATAGCGTGCATGGGTGCGTGAGTGCGTGAGAGTGCGTGAGAGTGCGTGCGAGAGTGCGCGCGACAGTGCGTGCGAGAATGCGTGCGAGAGTGCGTGCGAGAGTGCGTGCGAGAGTGCGTGCGTGAGTGAGTGCGTGCGTGCGTGAGTGCGTCGTGGTGTGTGGTGTGTATGTGTGTGGGTGTGTACGTGCGCGCACGAGCGCGCGTGCGTGAGTACGTGCGTGTGTGGGTGTGGGTGTGCGTGGGCGTGGGCGTCAGCGCGTGTGCGCGTGTGTGCGTATGTGTGTGTGTATGTGTATACAGGATGTCTCAAGGTTCCGAAAAAGCTCCATAATTTGTTTATTATTAGAGATTGACTTTATTTTTTCTTAGATTATAACTGTTTCTACTGCACAATTTAAAAATATTGTAGTCTATACACTGGGTGAATCAATATTAAAAAGAAACACTAATTTATGTTTTTTTAAGTGAAATTTACCCAATTTGATTTTATTTTTGGATTCTATGCTAAATTATGAATCACATTTGTAGAATGTCGTTTCCAGAATTTCGAAATGCAGGGGTCTTTCCAAAAATTCATTTAGGTAGGTTAAGCCTTAATAAAACTCGCAATTATTTTCAACATAGAAATTTAAAATAACATAAGATGCAGAGATTTCCATTTAAAAAATAGCAACTTTGATACTGTTCGTGTTTTTGGCACACCCTGTATAACATGAAAATAATTTTAAAATGTAGCGCCAATAGGTCCCTATCCATTCAGTCAGTTTTTGGCAAATAAATCATGGCCAACTCATAATTGACACACATTTAGACACATAATTAATACTTTGCATATAAAACTGAAAATATCTTAAAAACTAATAATTTTGGGCATAGGGAATGCTTAACAAAAATATAAGTAAAACAATAGTACTTTTCGATAGTGATATAAAATACAGGTTGATCCATTTGAAAAAACTGAGAAAATAATGAATTGATGATTTGACTCACCCTGTAATCAGTTTTAACGAATATTCACAAACTCAATAATTTTTATAAAATTTGACAATTATTAAAAATCTACGGCTGCAACAGATCATTGTTCTTGTAGCCCTTTGAAATTATACAGGGCGGTGAACTTGTTACGATTTTCATGGAAAAGTGCTTGTAACTTTTTAAATACCCTGTATAACATATTACAAGTATATATTTTTGTAATGAGGAAGTGAAGCGGATTTCAAATTTAAATTAAAATATAGGGTGTTTCGTTTAAATAAATTTAACTTTGGTGTGGCACGGCGTTGTGGAACACCCTGTAACATTGTAACCAATTTTAAAATATGAAGTTTAATGATGGCTATAATCTCCCGTAACGTTTGCTTTGATAGTTCGAAGGACATAGAAGATACTGAACTTTATCGCACTAATCAATCAGCCTGTATATATATATATATATATATATATATATATATATATATATATATATATATATATATAGTGCGTCCGCGGATGCAATACTGCTTGTTGAGAAAATGAACTCAAAAAAAAAATTTACCATTATTTATTATTTTTAACAAAAATTGTATATAACAAAGTTGTTTATAAACTGACATAAAGACTAAATACAAATTTCGAAATAAAAATTGGAATATTTAAAATAGTATATTATAATGGTTTTTATGTAATTATTTACATTTTACAAAAAAACAAGATAGCCGATTTTGTATACGTTCATGTTAGGTCAGCGTCTTATTTACATCTGTTAATATTCTGATTTCGTGAAGGCATTTTTGAAAATGTTAACTAAAGAAGAGTGTATCTATTTAATACAATGTAATGGTATTAGAAATGTGTCTTATCAATACGCTATAGATGTTTTTCATGAAAAATTTCCTAATACGCCGGTGTCAAAAATTCAATGATGAATGTGAAGAAATCAAAGAAAAGATACGATGAAAATGACGCAGCTATATTATTAACAATAGGATCAGTTTTAGATAACCTGAAATTATCTTTAAGCAAGCGTGCACAACAGTGGATTTAAGCAAAAGTGGATTACACACAATTTTTAAAGAAAAAAAAATTATACTGTTTAAGCCAAAGCTGCGATATACACTTGAACTTGGAGATGAAGAGAGACGTTTAGAGTTTTATTTATGGATAGGTTGTAACGAATCTTTTACGTTCTTCGTTAATTTAGTTGTAAAATATAAGAAAAAGGGTTTTTGATAATTAATGATTTATAAGTTGTGGTAGGCAACTTAATTTGCATTTTGGTGTAACATAAGTTGCATATTTTCTTGAAGGTTTATACTTCCATATCTTTGAATTAATTTCTTTGCGCATATTTCTTGCGCATCGCGACATCACCTGATAGAATTAGCGTCCTTTTCAGCATTGCTTCATGTATTCTGTTTTGAACAGGAAGCCATCTTTGGTGTACACCTAAATTTTGTGAAAAGTGTCATTGATTTAATGGTAAGATACATTTAACTCCTATTATATTAAAATCTAAAACATCTGCTTTTTGCAGGCACTTTTACTACTTTTAATTGCACATTTAATTCTATTGTAATTACAGTTTAATTACACATTTAATTCTACTTTTACGTACGCTTGTACTTATACTTTGCTAGATCTAAATTTTGATCACACCTTTTTATTTGAACTTTCAAGAGAATGCAATAAATACTGGATTATTCAAATGTCAATGAAGATAAATTTGTAAGAAGTAAATTCAACTTTGGTATAGTTTACAACGTACAGCATTGAAAATATGACATATTGCGCAACATTTGTTCAAAGATTACATCATCTTTGGTTTGCATTACCGCATTCCTTTTGATACGAGAGGTTCTCAAAAGGTTGTACATAAATTTTTAAAACAGGTATTTATACTCTAATGATTTCTTAGTATAAGGTTATTTTTAAGTTTTATTTTATATAATATCAAATTTTTTATTTTGACACATTGGTGAATTTTTAGTTATTCCGAGCATAATTAAAAAATAACTTGGCGTCCGAGATAATTTTTATTATTGTTGCATTGAACTTACTATATTGATGTTAAGTGGAAATAATTAAGCAGAAATTGGTGGTAATTAATTTAAATTTTACACCTATATTATATATACCATAAACATATTAGTATTATACTTGGCACTTTTATATATCTTTAAAAGGTGAAAAGTTCCTTGAAAACCAAAGATTTCACAGATTTATTTTTTTACCGACGAATCTACATTTTGCACAAACGAGCATGTATCTTCCCAAAATAGTCGTCAATGGGCCTACGAGAATCCTAATTATGTAATAAACAAACGAAGTCAACGTTACAAAAAAGTTAATGTATGATGTGCAATTTTTTTTTTTATCGGATCACTGGCCCATATTTTATAGAGGAAAATTTAAACCAGTACGTGTATTTGAACATTTTGTCTTACCATTTCTTAATACTTTAGAGCCAGAAGTACGTAATAACATGTTTTGGCAACAAGACGGCTGTCCTGCTCATTGCACAGTCTTGCTCAGACAATGGTTGCATGATCGTTTTGGCGCAAGGTGGATAGGGAGGTTTGGCCCAATCCATTATCCAGCTAGGTCACCTGGCCTTTCATTACTAGATTTCTTTTTGTGGGGTACATTAAAACCAAAGGTTTATACACACAATCTTCCACATGATAGGGAAATATAAAAAGAGTTATCGGAAAAGTGCGTCGAGTGGGAGGTAGCTAATTTTTAAATATTCAAATTTTTATTTCGAAATTTGTACTTTGTTTTAAAAAAATTTTGTTAAAAATAATAAATAACGATACTTCTCTCTTGAAGCATTTACATATTTTCCTAATTTATTAATACCCTGTACATCTTATCTAAAAAAATGTTATTGTGAATTCATTTTCTCAATAAGCAGAACTGTTTATAGAGAATGACATTTGGTTGCAAAATGAATAATAAAGATTTTTCCTTCTTGGGTACCCAATCCGCGAACGCGCTGTATATATTGCAAAATAAAATTTTCGTTAAGATATATTTATTTAACGGTACCACCCTCTAGCGGTAATTCAACAAAAGTGACAGATATATTTAAGTAACAGATTTTTTAACTAACAAGGAATCCGTAGAAATCACATAGATGACGACACTAGTATGTTTAATTGAACTTTTTGTAAAGTAAATGGTAAATACAGAAATATTCAGACAATTATGTGAGTGAAATAGGTAACACGTACAACATTAAATAATCCTAAATTTTCAATCCAAAGATAATTCTTTAGAACAGTAATTAAAGAAGATTATGAGGTCGATATGAAAAGATCAGATATCGATTTCTGCACGTTACAGCTAGAGTAGAGAGCATAACAGTTCACATTTACATAGTCTAAACATAAATAAACGTAAATAAATAAATTTGCTTTAGGTCATGGTATACATATTCGGTCGATAAGTCGATGTGATTAATACAATGAATCATTGATTACTTAATGTACTATGTGTTTATAAAAAGATAACTATACGAATTATATTGTGTACTCATATGTGTATTTTAACTGTACCTTACATTTTGATTAAATAAAAGTTATCTCGTCACTTATAGAGAAATAATATCAAGAATTAAAACAATTATCAGTTTTATCATATTTTACGGAGTTGAACACTGACAAGTGACAACCTACTTAACATTAACACAAGCTATTTTTTTAACTAGTAATATCAAAAGTACCTAAACATGACGTACAAACATATTTAAAAAAGATGCATACATACCTTTATGTTAAACACACCAAATCGCTGATATATACTTTACACAGCACGATCAAGTCCAGCTTCATAGATAGACGATAAGTGAATGCGTGTAGGTTTTAAATTTAAACAAATAATCCCATTCTGATCAAAAATGGTGTCGACTTCTTTAATAGACATGGTTTAAACGTAAAGACGAGCAACAATTTTTAAATCATTCAAACAAGATGTGGCACTATTAATAACTATTAATTAATAATATTAAAAAAACAAGTTTTATAAGCCAGCCTTGAAGCACGAATTCAACCAGTGGCGTAGCCACGAGTTTTTTAAGCTTCAAGACCTTATGAAACAATTTTTTTATAATTTACACTTTTTATGCCGATTTTAAACAAAACTTATGATGATTTAGGGATTTTTGTGGCGGTTGGTAATGTCTTAATTTTAAACGTGAAAATTTGATCGGCAGCGCACCGAAGCAACCAAGAATTTTATTTGAACTATTTGAAGCGGCAAGATTTTTAACCAATCACACAAAAATATTTATTTTAGTACATTCACGATACACGTAGAACGGTATGCTCTAGCGCATGTTATCTCTGTCTCTCTCACACAATGCGACATCACGTGTATTGCAGTTTGTAGTGCGTACAATGCAATGCAAACGATGTAGCCCGTTCCGGGGGCGTTTTTAGTGTAGAATATAAGCAGCAAATACATTTATTCCGGCAAATTCAACTAATGACTTAATTCAACCGATAAATTGACAAACTTGTCAAACTTTTGGGGAAATTATTGATGGAAAATTGGTTTGCTTAATCCAGTTGAAACATTTTGTGGTTTCATTTGAAGGGGTGGCTGCAATAACCAGGCAGCTCCACTTTTTTACGAAATTGAGATTTTTACTGTATTACCTTTTAAAAAAATAGGCCGATCGTTCCCTGCAATAGTCAGGCGTCTCCATATAACAGTAACATAAATGACAACGTTATTGGAGCTGCCTTGCTTTCGGTTTGCAGCAGGAACCGGCCAGCTCCTGGAGCTGCCTGGTTTTTGCACTTAACTGTTGGCAAAATATGATGGAAAATATAGAAATATGAAAATATGCATGGAATATAAAAAATATCGATTTCTTTATATATTGTCGTAGTTTCTTTTGAATCTTATGTAATAATATTAATATAACTCTATTTATAAGCACCTTCCTAATAAGGTCTGGTTCATTTTCTCTCCTAAGTACATACGGCGCCGCCGCGCTTGCAAGCGCGCTAGTTGCTCGTTCGGTCGTGCAACATCGCTTTGTTTTATTGCAGATCTACGTATTGTTATAAATAGGTACACACTGTTGTAACGATTTGCATTGAATAATTTCGTATTATTTATATTTAAAATGGCAAGTAAACTTAGTTCAAGTGAAATTGAACCGTTTCAACACGCGTCATCGGATTTCGTTCCCGATTGCAAATCAAGTGAGAGTGATGAAGATCAACCTGCTGTATACAATCTTGATGCAATCAATGTTGCCAGTACGTCTAGGCTGGTTGCAAATAAAAAATCTAAAAAGAGAAGCAGTAATCCGAACATGTGGATGCGAAACCAAAGAAAATTAAAAAGAGTTAAGGGTGAAGAGTACACTAATGTTAAAGGAAACCCAGTGGAAAGGCGACGTAGAGGAGTTCCGTGTCAGTGCCGGTTCAAATGCTTTGAAGGCATAAGCGAAGAAACGTTTGATGAAATTTTTAAGTCTTTTTATGGAATTGGCGATAAAGAGCAACAAGATTTCTATTTAGGTAAGAAAAAGTTATTCACATGTATATTGTGAAATGTCCATGTTAAAAAAAATGAACCTCTAGAAAACTGACTACAATAATGCTGCCAATAAGTGTCTCGTTTTTGTGATATCCTAGGTCACTCTGGGCAGTGACGTAGCTAGCATGGGTGGCACCCGGGGCGGATACCGTAGTGTCACCTCAAATTTTAAAAACAAAAAAAAAGTTCTACTTGTATAGAACATTATTGTAATTTTGTGGTATTTGTAAGCTTTTTTTTTCACGATCGGTGTCACCCCTAAATAAGTGAAACACGAGCGGACCCACTCTGGCAAAGATTTCCGTAATTTTTTCTAGAGTCCTTGAAATACAGAAAGTTTCTAGGCAAAAATCGGTGTTGTCATATTTCAAAAAGCAAATGAGTTAAAAATGATGGTTTTATGACATTTTTTTTTCAGCCGGTTTAATACAGACGAGAAACATTCAAAGAAGGCGGCCGAAAGGAGGTGGTGGAGTTCTAAGAAGTCAAACGTTTTCGTATAAAATAAAAAGAGGAGTATTTGAAAAAAAAGTGTGTAAAACGGCATTCATGAACATTCACGCTATAACGAAAAGCAGGGTGGAGAGAATAGCGACTCATATGGCTTCAAATACAGTAGGACCAAAAGGTATGCGAGGGCGCCATGAAAAGAGACCCAATAAAATCCCAGATCATATTATCATGTCCATTGAGGAACGTGTTAATAACTTTCCAAGAAGAAAAAGCCATTATAGCTGAAATGATAACATAAACAGACAATATCTTTCATCCTAACTGAATTTAAGGTTTATGCACAGATTGTATTTAAAAAAGTATTATAGTCTACTAGATACACCAGAGTTTAAGCCAAAAGTTTCCTACATATATTATCGACGTGTACTTGTGGAAAATTTTAATTTAAGCTTTGGCCACCCTAGAACAGATACTTGCAAAACTTATGACATGATTGACTACAAGATAAAATGTGCCAAATATGATGAAACTCTAAACACACTGAATGTGGAAAAAAAAGTGCACCTGGCCAGAGATTTAAAAGAAAAGGTTGCTTTAGCTCACAGTTGAAGTCATGTCATTTGATTTTGAACAAAATATGCCCCTGCGACATGTTCCCTCTGGTGACGTTTTTTTTTGCAAACGCCAGTTGTGGTTTTATCCATTTTGCATCCATAAGGGCAGCGTTTCGAACAGTTACTTTTATGTTTTTGATGAAATAAACGGGTCGGAAATCTCCAAATGAAGTGATAAGTTGATTACATGATTTTATTAACAACTGCATTGGTCCTCAGGTAACAACCCTTTACCTTTATAGTGACAAGTGTGCAGCGCAGAACACGACCTGCGTTCTTGTTCAGTTTTGGCAATCTCTTCTGCTACAAGGAGGATTCAAGAGAATAAGACATCGTTACCTAGAACCTGGGCATAGTTTTTTGCCCTGCGACAGGTCTTTTGCTCCTGTCGAAAAAGAAAAACGAAAGAAAGAAAGGGTTTATCTGCCAGAGGAATGGTGTCGCATGATTAAAAACAAGAGTAAGAAATTTATTGTTAAAACTGTTAAAAATTTTAAACTATAAAGTAGTTCTTGTGCCATTTTTTAAGAAAAGCAATATTAAAAATAGTTCTGGTGCAAAATTCACCCTATGGAAATATAAAGTTTTGGAGTTTAATGATGAACATAAGGAAACTGTTACATGCTCAGAGTCAGCGAATGATTTAGTCACTGAATATTTTGTTCTTCTAAAGAAATCTTGCATACCGATTTTTCCAGAAGTACAAAGTAAGGTTTATAATGCCCCATTGCCTTTAAAAAAGGATAAGCTATTAAATGTTATGGAATTGGCCAGACAATATGTTGGCAATGCTGAAATGTGAGACTACGAACAACTTCTACCTGCAGAGACACAAGAATGCCAGACATCTGAAACAGAAGATGAAGATCAACAACCTTCTAAAAAGAATATTACCTGTTTTTTTCTTTGTATTATTATATTATATTTCTTAGTTTGTTTTTTTTATAATATAATAAGGACATTTTATTTAGTTTCTTTTCTTTTGTATCCAAATCATGTATAAATAAACGCAAAACAATTTTTTTTGTATATTTTTGGCAAGAAACAGGCATTTTTTTTAAGTTCATTTATTAAAACATTGTATTGGCAATATTTACAAAAACTACGTGAAAACTTCTCTTTCTATATGCTTTTACCACAGAAAAAAGAAAATCACATAGAAACAAAATTTGAATTTTTTAGGGTTTTTTTTTTCATTTCCCATAAGTTTGTAGAAATGGAGCCGGCTGGTCATTGCAGCCACCCCTTTATTTTTTTTAAACTATAAATGTTGAAAGAGGATCTATACACACAGTCCTATAATATTTTCTTTCAAGATTAACTTCAGGGCATTTTTTTAAACATAAATTAAATAAATTGAAAAATACCCTGAGGTTTATTGAATGGATGTGAATCGATATCGATAAGCATTTCATATACAATCTAATAGGACTGTGTGTATGGATTCTCTTACATTTATTGTTTTTAAGAAAAAAAATCATAAAAACTTCAAACCAAATGTTTTTAGTTAGGTTGGTTTTCAAAATTTATTGAACTAGAGTAGTGGCACCGGTTTTAGCCAATGAACTAGTTATAGCCACTTCCGACTTTATTCCACTGTAAATAAGGTTTTATGCATGTACGATGCCACCTGTTGTATCTATTCGTTAGTATAAACCTTCCTCTCAGAAATCACATCGCGCATGTCCATTTCTTCTCATAATAAGCCAGAAAATACATGGAATATATAGAGAAACTTCTGTTGAGGTATCAATATAAATAGTTTTTGTTTAGTGAATAACATATCAATTTTCGGTAAAACCAGTTCTAACCTATTAAAATCTTGACGGCTATAACTGGGGCGCGGAAAATTGTATTTCACTATCTTTAGCCACAGATGTGGCTAAAGATGGATCAATGTTAAACTAGTTACCGCCATGTCTTCCGATTTTACAGAATAGGGGGTTGTTGCGGATACTGAAAAAGATGGAAAAGATAAAAGAAGGACACCAAGTATGCATGGAAAAGGCAAAGAAATAAGGGACCAATTCATCAGTATCCTGAAGAGCAGCCTACACGTGCCTTGAGAGGAATTACAGAAAATGGCATAAACATTGCAACTGCTAGCAGGTAGTTTAATATTCCACGAACTGCCTTGAGGGACAAAGTATCGGGAAGAACATCCGCTGCAATGAAAGGTATTGGTCCAGAAGCAGTTCTGGGTATGAAAGCAGAATCTGAACTAGTAAATTGTATAACAACAAATGCCGCCAAGGGGTTCCCCGTCAATAGAGAAGGTCTTTTATATTCAGTCCAACAAATAGTGAACTCATATTTTTTTTTATGATTGTGGACCTGAACAGGCTAAATTTGGCCTATTGTGCTAAAGCACTCAGGAACGCTTAGGAGGAGGGATAGAGGAATAATGAATCGCCAATAGATGCCCATGAACAGCTACCCTAAATTGAGTGGAAAACAGGGACTAGGGAGATCATTCCAGAGTTTAGAAGCCGTGTAGAAAAACAAAGAATATAATTTATCAGCACAATAGCCGTTGTAATAACGATAATACAAAGAAAGAAATGAAACCATACTTCTATGTTCAAGGGACTGTATGTGAGAAGTTAAGGACGGGTTATTTATAAGCCTAATCGCTCTCTTTTGAATACGATCAACGATATCGAGAGCGTATTGGGGAGCACTAACCCAGAGGCAAGAATTATATACCAGATGAGGCCGAATTTGGGCCTTACACAGCAGAAGGAGTTGTCGAGAAGTAATGTACTGCTTAGATCTGTACAAAAAGCCTATTTTACGAGCAGCTGTATTGGTAGTTGACAGAAGATGGTCAACCCATGAGAGATTTGAAGATACAGTCATACTCAACAGAGTAATAGAGTCTGAAAGCTTAAGAACTGAGCCATTCATACTTACAACAGGAAATGATCGATCTTTTTTGGCGGACACAAGGTAACACTGAGTTTTGTTACCATTAAATTTAACTAGATTATTGCTTCCCCATTCGAGAATACGTTGAATGTCTTTGTTGATTGAATTTGCCACTTCAGCTATAATTTCTTGATTTGACATAGAAGGTCGATTATCACTATGAGTAGACTGAGATGAACTACAGTGAAGAGTGCTATCGTTAGCAAAGCAATGGATAGGGTTAGTTGTTGAAGAAATAAGGTCATTTATGTACAGCAGAAAAAGTGTAGACGCTATAACGGATCCCTGTGGTACGCCCGCATTAATGCTAACTTCTTTAGAAAAAAAGCCATCAACTACGACACGTATTCGTCTTTCACCAAGGAAACTAGAAACCCAGTTTATGAGCGTATCATTTAACCCAAACGAGGTGAGTTTGGCAAGTAAACACTTATGCCAAACTTGGTCAAATGCCTTTGAGATATCTAAAGCGACTACAACTGTTTCACCGGGCTGCTCTACTGTATTGTTCCAAGCTTGGGTCACATATGAAAGAAGATCGCCTGTTGAACGACTTTGCCTAAACCCATATTGGTGATCACTAAGGAGTTTGTTATTTTCAAGGAACGTGAGCAGTTGCTGATTAATGGCTTTTTCCATTATTTTAGACAAAATGGAAGCGATTACAATTGGTCGGTAGTTTGAGGCATCGGTCTTACCGCCTTTTTTGGAAATAGGTTGAACATTTGCTAACTTCCATGATGAAGGGAATTGCCCAGAAGACATAGAGATCGTATAGAGCTTAGATAGGGCTGGTACTAGTTCGGGGGAACATTTCTTTAAGACAATAGCTGGGATACCGTCTGGGCCAGTCGCCTTATTGAGATCAAGCCTACTAATAATCAATTCCAAGAGCTTGTACCGAAAATTAATTGGTTTCATAGCGTATGAAGAAGAGTTGACTAGGGGCACATCTTTTCCAGAATCATTGAGACACGAGTTTGATGCAAACAAATCCACAAAACATTGGCTTTATCTACAGAATCAGCAACTACCGATCCGTCAATAGACGTCAGGGGGCGAAGTAAAGGTGTTCCAAAGTTTTTACTAATGGCTTTAGCTAAAGACCAAAATTTACGGCTGCCTAAAGGAGCTGTAGCTAGTTCATTGCATTTTCGTTGTTTGAACAACTTTGTAGTTTTAGTGATTTCACTTTTGCAGATATTTCTAGCACCAACGTATTCTACATGACTATTGGCCGATTTATTAGATTTCCATTTAATGTAATATTTATTTTTTAAAGATATTCCATCAGCACAAGCCACATTGAACCAGGGTTTGGAACGTGAATCACCTATACGGTACTGTTTTTTGGAAATGTGTAACTCCATTCCCATGAGGATAACTTCAGATACTGAAAGAGCGATGTCCGAAGAAAAGGACGACTTAAAATAATATTCACGCCATGGGAAGGTTGCAAACAAGTCTCGTAAATCACTCCATCGAGCTGACTTAAAACACCACAAGGTTCTATCGGTTTTGCGAACAACAGTGGAATTAGGTACAGTAGAAATGATTTCTATTAGACAATGATCGGAAAGATCTAAAGGCGAAAGAACGGAAGTTTTATAAACAAGAGGGTTTGATGTAAGCAAGAGATGTAGAAGGTGTTGAGTATGGTTAGGGTTATCAGGGATTATTGTGGGTTCAGAAATCATTTGTGTGAGATCACATGAAATAGCAAATGTTTCTGCACTATGACCAGCGGGATTTGTAGTAGATGAAAACTGAAGCCAATTAGAATTATGAACATTGAAATCACCTACAATTGAGATATCGCAAGATGGAAACTGAGACAGGAGATAGTCAACTTTCATACTAAGGTAATCGAAGAAGTCTTGAAAGTTGCTGTCATTAGGAGACCTATAAATGCAACAGTAGAATTTCACAAAATTGGGACCAGAATGTTTAAACCAAATCACGTCAAAATTTTCTAAGGAAGAAACCCTCTTGCAAGCAATTCTGTCCTTGATGTACGCACATACGCCTCCTTTATATCGAAAATTAGAGTGAAGATGGTATTGAGGAAATTGCAAGTCGGGTGACTCGGAGCTTTCAGAGGAGACTTGTGTTTCAGATAGAAACAAAATATCAGATTGTAATTGTTCAAGATGTTGGTGAATAGCATTAAGATTAGACCTGATACCGTGGGTGTTGCAGTAGTGAATCAGAAAGTTGATACTTTCGATGACCGAGGTCGCTTAGGCCCTGCCCTCCCGGACATCCGAATGGGGCAGGATTGTACGTCCGGAATTTATTACCCTAGAAACCACAACCATCTTATTTTTTAATTTTGGACTTTTAATCCGATAGGAAGACAGTGAGGGCGAGAAGGAAGGATAAGGATGAGAATAGATTAAGGATGATGGAAAAGGTAACCGGCAGCCCTTACCGAGCTCAGAAAATCGGAGACCCAATATTAAGGAGCCCATGGTAAGGGTGGTGGTACCTCCCCGGCTGGAATGGAGTATACATGCCTACCACCTTAATATACATGTCTAGCACCTTAAGACAAACCAACTCCATTTGTTGACGGTAAACCAGGAAAAAAGTGGTTTTATTCTTTTTTACGGAGACACCCAATTATTAGTCAAAAGCATGCTGAGTACCTTAATATAGCGCGAGCTTCTATCACCGACGACAAAATTCGACATTGGTTCAGGGAAAGCAGAGAACTTCTCGGGAAGGATATAGAAATTTTGAATCATCCCGTAGAGTATGGAATATGGATGAAACTGCTGTGTTTTTATCACCGAAAGGCACACTTCTGATAGGAAAAAATATGTACGATATCACAAATGAAAAAGACAACGTAACTATGTTAATAGCTGTCCATGCTACTGGAGAACTTGCCCGTCCTATAACAATATACAAATATGATCGCTTACCAAAGACAATACTTGAAACCGCGCCCCCAAAGTGGAGAATTGGGAAGAGTGATAGCGGTTGGACGGCGAGCGAGACATTTTATGAGTATTTCGCTAATGCCTTTCATCCGTTTCTGATAGTGATTCAAAGTGAACTCTGTTGTCGAATTTAAGTAGTTCTGCGTCGAACATAAAATCATAATTGTGTTTCTTCCTCCTAATGCAACCCACATTATGCAATCCTAGACGTTGCATACTTCTTCCCACTGAAACAAGCGTAGTAGGAAGTAACAGGAACGTTCTTGTGCAAACATGGAGAAAGCATTAAGATAAAGGACGTTCCGTCGGCTCTGAATGTAATAATATCCAATCCTAAGTTTAAGGATAACATAAAATCTGGATTTGAAACTTGTGGAATTTACCCTTCTGATCCAGACGCCATAAACTCTGCAGAAATCTTACCAAAACGAACAGAGCATATGGAAATAACAGCACAAGAACTTGAAGTGAAATCGGTAATAAATCAAGGGATTGTTTTACACTTGCTAGAAGATGAATTGCAGACAAAAACGATTTTGGAACAACACATATGAAAAGGGCCAGGCTTGGCAAGGAGACATTGCTTACCTGGAACTGTACAACTTTGGAAAAAGTCAAAGACTCGGTTCTTGGCGAAGGAGCACGAATTGACAAAAGCATCTTACATGAGCAAGATATTGAAGATATTCTTGAATTTCCATTTCCTGAATGGGAAACAGCAGACGTTTTGCACAGGATCGGTTGTGAAGATGGAAATATTTGCTTGCCCACACCATCCAGTTGTAGCAACGTCACTCCCAGCGAAGTCAAAGAAAACAAAGAAGCTGATGTATCCGTCACCTGTGTGTGGGGTGGAAAATGTAATGAAATGCAAATTGATGTATGTATCAATCCAGAAGAAATCAAGGAGATCAAAAAAGCTGATTGTGAATTAACCATCTCTATTGGAAGAAAGACGCTAGGGGACCAGAGGTTTGTGCGAATGCTTCTCCGGGGAATACATCGACTGGTACTGAAAAAATTTAGATTCTTTAGAACATTATCTTGAAAGCAGGGAAATAAAAATACTCTGAAACTGCCGTCTGTACTGACATCTTCGAAATGGATTGAAATTGTCGAAGCCTGCGACAGAGAGACTTTGAAACGAACAAGGAGAAACAGAGAAAAAGAGAGCTCAGAGAGCAAAAAAAGCAAGACACTGAAGAAAATAAGAAATATTTGCAGAAAAAGAAATGTCCTAATGGCACAAAAGTGGGAAAGACAAAGGAAAACGAAGAAGAACGAAATTGTGAAACAATAACATCCCACTTGAAAAATGACGGGCCAGAAGTAGGCAATTACGTCGTTGTAGAACGCAACGGACAGCTTTATCCAGTTAGAGTGGTGGAAGTGGCGAAAGACTCTGCAAAATGTCAAGCAATGGAAAGAAGTGGTACTAACTGGAAATGGCCAACTATATCATCTATCCTTTGGTACGTACCTACTCTTAATAATTTAGCTTCTAACCATTAATATTTGTAATGACTGTAGACAGCCATTAATGCCAGGGGAATGTACGAAGTACGCGAAATGAGGTTCCCTCCTGTCTCGTAGCCGCCTGCACAAATCCAAAGAAAATAAGTTACTATGTTCCAGTTTATATTCATATTTTATTATTTATAATATATTTGCGAGTTTGTATTTATTTATATTACCCACATTATTTTTTCAACCTGCCCAAAATACTGTTAATGAGGCGCCTATAAATGGTGAACCGCCGTGGCTATAACTGATTACAAATGGCTACAACCGGTAGAAATGACACTTTCTGAACAATCTAATTTTTCCACACAACAACAAGGTTACCTTGTAGCATTTCTATTACTACAGAAACATTAAAGCATTACTTACGCGAGGGACACATTGGCGGATTAACAAAGATGCAGCTCAAGAGGCAATAATCCGTTAAAGATCGTGTTTTCCTTACAGTGGCTATACAGGGTGTTACTTAAGTGTATGTACTTATTTTAAGGGGTGATTCCTGAGGCGATTTCGAGCCGAAAAGTTCATATAAATGTATGTCCTCAGAAGCTTCGTTATCGATCTACAGGCTATTGAAGTTGTTGTGTTTTTTCGGTTTTTTCCAAATTTTTCGAAAACCCTTCTAGATATTACGTTGAAATTTTGCATATTGTATAAGGGCATGAAGGCCCTTATTTCAACTGAAAAGTTTATTTTTAATTTAACCAGTGGCGTAGATACAGCTAGGTCATGACATAAATTCCACAAAAAAATGTGTTACGCCACTGTTTTGTATGACGCGTTTACAAGATATTCATCAGAAATCAATTCCGAACAAAAAAGGTCTCCACACATTTTCACGTAAAACTCACCGTTTAGGAAAAAATAATTAAAAAGTGTCGTGTCGTTATAACGTGCAGTTTATTTACAAGATAAAGATATGTCACAAAAACACAAGTGAGCTCTGTCCGTTGATAAGGAAACATCGCTATGTATTTCGTTAATAATCCTGTCATGTCAGCCTTATTCTTGACAGGCAATAACTAGTTTGAAAATTTTTTCTTTTTGTTGTTTTCCAAGTGTTTTGTCTTCATAAAAGTAAGAGAAATGGTCAATTATGCTATTTCGGAGATGACCGACATGCATTTCGTCTATGGTCTGGCTGACGGCAATGCTAAACAAGCCAGGCGTCTTTACCAAGAAAGATTTCCCAACCGTGCTGTTCCCGATAGTAGAACATTCACAAACATCCATCTGCGACTGTCTCAATGTGGCAGTTTACAAAATGGAAACCGAGAGGGACGACCTCGTACAGTGAGGACGGCGAAAGTAGAGGAGGCTGTTATCAATGAAATTGAACAGAATCCAGGATCTAGTACACGCAAAATTGGGAGTGCGTGGAATATTTGCCACAAAACTGTATGGGAAATTTTGAGAGAATATTTGCTGTATCCGTATCATCTGCAGAGAGTGCAAGCTCTCCTTCCACGAGATTTTTCAGCACGCAGGAATTTTTCCATGTGGTTTCTCCAGAAGGTTGCAGAAAATCCTCATTTCGACAGTCAAGTTATCTTCACGGATGAAGCAAATTTCTCCCGAGAAGCAATCAGAAATTTTCGTAATGCTCATTTATGGAGCGAAGAGAACCCGCATGCTATAGTAGAAACAAAATTTTAGCAGCAATTTTCAGCCAACGTGTGGGTTGGCATTATTGGAGATTTTTTAGTTAGACCATTCTTTCTTCCAAGGCGCCTTGACGGCAATACCTATCATGCGTTTCTTCAAAATAATTTGCCTGAATTACTTGAAAATGTCCCTCTTCTAGTACGTCAGCACATGTGGTTCATGCACGACGGTGCTCCGGCCCACTTCAGAATTTTGGTGCGTTAATATTTGAATTCAGTTTACCCAAATCGATGGATAGGTCGTGAGGGGCCTCAGTTCTGGCCACCGAGATCGCCTGATCTGAACAGCTTAGACTTTTATTTCTCGGGGCATCTTAAAGCTCTAGTTTATAATACGCCAGTTCAGACGTTGGAAGACTTACGCAATAGAATAATTGGGGGCTGTGCAACCATACAGAACACACCGGGAATTTTTGAAAGAGTGCGTCGTTCAATGAGGAGAAGTGCAGAAGCCTGTATAGAAGCGGATGGTGAACATTTTCAGCATTTTTTATGAATGACTGCACAAAAGTTTTTCCCTTTGTTGTTCAGTTTCTGTAAATAGTTTCTATGTTAGGAATAAATGCACGTTATAACGACACAGCACTTTTTAATTATTTTTTCCTAAACGGTGAGTTTTACGTGAAAATGTATGGAGACCTTTTTTGTTCAGAATTGATTTCTGATGAATATGGTGTAAACGTGTCATAGAAAACAGTGGCGTAACACATTTTTTTTGTGGAATTTATGTCATGACCTAGCTGTATCTACGCCACTGGTTAAATTAAATGCCCTTATACAATATGTAAAATTTCAATATAATATCTAGAAGGGTTTTCGAAAAATTTGGAAAAAACCGAAAAAACACAACAACTTCAACAGCCTGTAGATAGATAATGAAGCTTCTGAGGATATACATTTATATGAACTTTCCGGCTCGAAATTCCCTCAGGAATCACCTCTTAAAATAAGTACATACACTTAAGTAACACCCTATATAGCGGTGCCACTACCTTAATGGTTTTTTGAAATGGCGAATATTATTATTGTCATTTATTAGTAATTATCTTAAGTACAGGTAAAAATGTTGTTTTGTTTTAGGAATAACTGATAAAGATAAAGAGTTAATGAAATTTCTTAATGCGATTTGTAAGAAAATAAAGGCCATACCTAAAATTTTATTTTATTCTTTGTGTATTATTTTATTATTATGCATACAAATGTTGAGATAAGTACAGGTACTTACAGTAAAAAAAAATTATTTCACATTATTTCTTTATAACCGACTTTTTCCTACCAAAATGTAGTGCATTACAAGTACCGCGCTCTGCGCCGGACCTGAATCTGATTGATCCTGCAATCTCAGCTCGGTGTGTCTTCGACTATAGGTTGCGAATTACCCTCGGTATTATTCTTCTCTATATTAACTCACCATTCTTTACGTTGTTTTTGTTTTAGGCCGACAAGCAACAGTCCACTTTTTGGCCAACTCATTATTACTCAGAAAATGAAATATTTTATATCCTCGCAATCATAAATAAATCAATATATAAACCAAAGCTACGAAATAATAGGACTAAACGGTGAGTAAACAAGTCAACTAACGTCTTATCTCGTGGTTTGGCTCCACATGACGTCATGCGCAAACATAGACGAAATACGGTCCACTATGTAGCATACCGTTGTACGTGTATCGTGAGTACATTTACAAATCAAATTTATACTTGACAGTGCTGTTTGTAGTTGTTTGTTTCGTTCTTATTCTGCGTTACTCGTTCGTAAAATCTGCATTTTTCAAAGCAAAATTGCTAGTTGTATTTGTAAAAATAGGTATGTATAAATATTCTAGCTAACATCTTATTTTTAATAAATTGTCTTTTGGGTTAGGAATATGGAACCTAAATCATAGAAAAGTATTCATTCCGAAGCACGAAACATTCGTAGTAATGTGATTAAATTCTTTGATAGAAAGAAATCGGCTGGTGAATGGAGTTTTCCTTTGGAGAAAGCCAGCGAACTAGCTGCTGCTGTCGGTAAATCGTTACTAACTATAATGAGAATTAGAAAGGAAAAGCAGTTATCTGAAAATCATTTAATAAAACCACCTTCTAAAAAGAAACGAAGAGGCGGATCAAACAAATTAGTTTTTGATAATTGTGACTTAGGCATTTTAAAAAGGACAGTTCAGGAAGTTTATACGGTCGACAAGTAAGTTCCAACAATAAAAATATTGATTGATAAAATGAAGTACAAAGTAAAAATTATGCTGGTGGGGAAGATACGCTTCGAAGCAATTACTAAATGTAGGATTTAAATTTAAAAAATTGCACAATAAAAGAAAATTATTGATGGAACGGTACGATATCATTGCTTGGCGTGCTCGCTACTCACGCAAGCTGCAAGAGAATAATGCTCAGGGGGAAAACAAGAAACTGGTAACTTTTTTGGATGAAATCTATATCAATCCTTCATATGGTGTCAGCAAGCGTTGGCAATCTGAAGACCAGCCTGGAGTATACCCAACTGACAGATCAGGTCAACGATACATTATTGTACACGCAGGTGGTCCCTACGGATTTGTGAATGATAGGTTGTTGATATTTATATCCAAAAGCAAATCAGGAAATTACCATGATGACATGAACCATCATAATTTTATGCAGGGGGTGGAAAAACAATCAATTCCAAATTTACCACCAGATGGTATTGTTGTAATGGATAATGCGCCATACCAGTGTGCAAATCAATAAACCCCCAACCCAAACTGCACGAAAGCAATATATTTGTGATTGACTTGAAAGCAATGCGGTTTCTACTACCAGTGAAATGTGTAAGGCTGAATTAATAATATTTGTTAAGGCACAGAATCAAGCTAAGCGATATTATGTTGACGAATTGTTGAAGAACCATGGCCACACTGTAGTACGCTTACCACCCTATCACAACGACTTAAATCCTATCGAGTTGATATGGAGTATGGCAAAACACAAGGTGGCAATGCATAACGTCGATCAAAGTTGCAGTCAAATAGAAAATTGAGTGGGAACAGCCTTTGCCGAAATAAGCAAATCAGATTTGGAAAAACATTGCACACACGTCGATCATATAGCCGAAGAAATGTTGCAGCGAGACGGATTGATGAATCAAGAAGTTCAAAAATTGATTATCATAATTAATACTGGGCTATCTGATGATGACACAAATCTGACGAAGAAGTTTCGGACAGTGAATAAAACTTTAAGTTTATAATCTTTGCTTTGCATTTTGTGATAACATATTTTTATTTGTATTTGTGGGCCGAGATCTAGACACAAACGTATTATACAGTTTTTAAAATTTTGTAATAACATACATAATTTTTGAATTTCCTATTTTGTAATAAGATGTTATGCATTGTTTTATATACATACTTATTTTGTAATAACATTTATTAAATTTAATGGATTCATTTGTAGTGGATAATTATTTGGCATCAACAACGTCTTTATTAATTCCATCTACCGTGAGAGCATTAATTTATGGCCAGTACAAAATACTTTCCACTGCCTATGAAATCAAACTTGACTTCCAGAAATTTTAAATTTTATTATAATAATAGTTACATTTATTTAACAGTTACAGTATAATGGATTAAACATTTTTTTAATTTGGGATTTTTTAATTCTAAATTATGACCTCCATTATTATTTAAACCAGCATCTATTCCTTTTTTCATATTGTTACAGATTCTTTAACTGGTCTTGATTAATGTTTTGAATCACAGCTGTAATTGCATTTTTTAAAATACTGGACCTAGTATACACCTTCTTGGCATGGCTTCATATACACCAATTTCTGTAGGATGTAATGGAGCTTGTACAAATTCACCAGGAGCCTCATCAGACCAAACCGTATATTGTATTTTATGACGTTATGTAAACCGTTAGATAAAACCATGCTTCATCACTAAAAAATTACATATCTAGCATTTCATCATTCCTCAAATTGTTATTAAACCACTGGTGTAGTTCATGTGTGTCTCATAATCTTGCATTATAGTTATTTTGTATGTACGATAATGTAACTTTTGTTTAAGTGCTTTTCGACACATTCCATAATAAGCCTAAAATGCATAAGATAATTAATTATTGTCATAGTACAAATAATAATTAAAACTCAGTTAAAGCAGACTACGTACAGATGATTTACCGTTGTCAACACTGCCTGTACTTCGAAAGTGAATAAATCCATTCAACATTTTCATTCTGCTGCCTATTTCGAAAATAAGATTCCAAAATAAATTGGTTTTCTTGCAGAGAGTAGGACATAACTTAATCTAAATCGTTTACATTCAGGTTAAATGGTTACTTTTTGTTTATGCAGTACTTACTTATGTTAAACGTTTTTGTAAACAATGAATATTAATAAAGACTAATTAAACCATGATATTAAACAAAATAAACGAATAATAATAGAAAACACTGAAAATAGCTCTCAATTCCTAAAGCATTTCGCTAAAAATGTCAAATACAAGCTGCTAATTTCATAGTATGGTTTAAAGTTTTGATATTTCTAGTAGAAAGTAATATCATCTAGACATCTATATATGCTCTCTATGTAGTTACTTGTGTTGCGGTTCAAGAACCAATTTTCAAATATTTAAATTTACCGCCAAAATACTTCTTAAGCTGAATGTGTTATTGACACATTTTGTAAGATTGGCAAGCATGACATAATTCCAGAAATTCCAGATCGAGGTTTGCCAACCCAAAAATTTTCGGAAAATATTCCGTGAATTAATGGCTATAATGACATCGAAGATGATGACGTCGCGTTTCTTAATAGTTCTATTAGAGTATCAAAATGGAACCAAATTACAAAAAAATATGTATGTTTCCCAGGTTTTAAATCGAGTATTTTGTGTTAATTAATGTTAAATTTTTACGACTCGAAACGTGTAGGTTTTATATAGTTTATCTCAAAATACATGAGTCAAATCTAAAACATCTGGTGTGCAACACGCAAAGTGGAAATTAGCAAAAAAATTGAATAATTTTAATAATAATAATTTTTTTAGGGTAATCATGCAATTTCTTTTAATACGTTCATAAATAGAACATTGTAAAAACAACAACAATATTCAATGTCAGATGGACGTTTATAAACCTCATACACAGCCGGTGATAGACCGGTGCCGCTGCACAATGGTATTGCTCAAGAGAATAACACAATTGCCTCGGATCGACCTGGTTGCAAGGGGCGGTCAAGGTCGAAACAGACAGGCCCCTTGCCTTACGACTGTGCAAGGAATGAATGGCGAGTCGGTGTGTGGAATGTAAGAGGTACGCATGGTAAAGAATGTGAAATTGTGAATGCAATGTACGAAAAGCAGCTTGATATTTTGTGTGCATCCTACACAAAGCGCAAAGGGAGGGGTGCTGTGGAGATGGAGGATGGCAGCCTAGTACTATGGTCAGGAGTTGAGACTGAAGTGCATGGCGCAAAAGTGATCGTAAGTGAAAGAGCGAAAAGATGTTTTAAACTGTACGAGTTGGTATCTCTCCGGGTAATGTGGGTTAGAATGAAAGTGGAGCTTTGAAGAATTTTTTTATTGCATGCTATGCACCGGTAATTGGAGAAGGAGACCAAGAGTGTCAGAACTTCAGGATTGATGAAGACAACGTGTTGAACGTATGTAAGCCAAACGAAAGAATGATGATAGTGTGAGATATGAACGGGTGTACAGAAAGAAGATATAGAACGCGTTATAGGAAAGTTTGGAGACCGAAGAATCAATGAGAACGTGAACGCCTGGTGAACATCTGTGTGGAGAGATACCTGTTTGTATCTAATACGTGGTTACACGTGGTAACATGAGTAGAATGTAGATAAACTTTGCGTGCCCGATACTACATCACTAGCACCAAGCTTCCGAACTGTTGTCTTCACAGCCTAACTCAGACTCTCACTAACGAATCGAAAAGCAAAAATGCTTTATCCCACTAAAATGACGCCATCTTTTAACAACCACTCTAAAAAATCTTTCATACTAAAACTGCTCACTAGACATTTCCAAGGAAAAAATAAACCTGATATCCAGAATTGAGATGTGAACATCCAATTTTTCAATAAAAAACCATGTTGCACGAAATAAACCTTTCATAATTTGCCCATTAGCAACTTAATCCACAAATGAACTAGTAAGCTCGAAAGTACATAGAAACATTTTATCGTGACCGAACCTTCTCGCTCTCAGACACGATAACAAAAATATATTTAAGCCAACACATATTATCTTCCTTAAAAGTCTCGACAACCATAATAAAATTGAATTCCTTTAACGAAACTGCGATAACAAAATTTAAAATGCAAATCACGGTAATCTAACATTAATTTAAAATCTCAAATATGATATTCCAATAAACTAATATTCAAAAAAAAATCTGGTCAAATTCATCCTACACGGGACAAAATATGATTCAATATCCAGTATTTGACCTGGATTTAAAACTGGAGATTCGTGAGGCATTTTTGCACTACAGTTCTTGCTGGAAGGCATTATCAGGTACAAACTGAACTTCACAGAGATGTAGACTGACATACCTACACGTCCCTCACAGAAATCTTATCCTGTCGAACATCCATATTTATGAAATTTACCATTTACCATCTAGTTGTCAAAGCTTTGTACTAACAAGAACTCAAATTGTTAATGCCTACAGACTATCACCCTTTTTATGACACATTAACCCATCCTAATTGTACTTCATTTGAAGAATGTGTTCATTTGCGTTCAGATTCAAATGCAAAAAATAGGCAACGTTAGTGATTATTATGTTCGACCACGTTTGGCTACTATTGTTTTTACTGTTTTTAAGAGGTTTTAGTTAGTTCTTTAAAGGGTCCAGTGAGTGTTTATATGTAGTCACTAATTCAAAAAATAAAAAACTAGTTAAGTATATTTCATTAAAGCATAAAATGGCAATATTAGGTATGTCAAATGAAACTAGCGAATTGTTAGAATCAATATTCCGTCTGTAAACGTAATTCAGGAACAAATAGCTTTTCATAAGCATCCGTTATTCACCATAAACGCAGCACAGTTTGATCAACATATATTCCTAAAGTATACGACGTATTGTAGCATGCCAACAATGGTTACAATCGCTTCTAGAAATATAGTTATCAGACCTTCTACATTATTTATCTCTTATTGTCGTTATAGTAATCTATTGAGTCACTGTAGATAATACTGATAGTATTGTTTAGTTATATATTTTTAGCACGTTTGATTAAATCGCCCATATTTAAGGTGACCGTTTATACCTCTTTTAAGCTAGCAAGACCAAATGTGCAGAATCAAACGAAACCTATCTGATTACTTAGTACTCATTTTGTACTAATTTGTACCATTAATACAAACTTTGTCCCCCATGCCGTTTTATAAAACCCGTGGCGCTGCCACATTAAAAACTGGGAAATTTTTCGAAACATGTAAAACTATACAGAGTGATGAACTTACGCGAAATGTAATTTTTCTCAATTTTTTCAAATGCAACACCCTGTATATTTTTTCACACTTCGATTACCCGTGAAAAGTAGATGCTGATTGATAAGGTTTCATAGCCATAAGGCGGACCCTTCTTGAGATATTGACGCTTTTACGTGTTTTTGGATTGTCGTTTTCTCAAAGAAATGCTTTTCTGGCTACCCGCTTGTACTGCGAACGATACCCAGAAGGAAGACAGCCGCGGAAAGAATCGTTTATGAATGTAGCTGGAAGATTTATAAATTATGGAAGTGTGTGTTATCCCAAGCGCACAAAAGCAAGCTCAAATGAAGAAATGGAGTTTCAAGTTGTGGTATCTCTTATAGAAAATCCGCATATTAGTCCCAGAGAGCTAAGCACACACCTAGACCTAAATAGAAATACACTTCTTTATTAAAAAAACAAATTGCATTCTTATCACATCGAGCTTTAATAGGTTTCAAAATCGTGAATCTTTCTGCCAATGGGTAACTACTAAAGTCAATGACGAACCTAATTTTGTTAACAACAAAATAGCCATGTTAATGCACATAACTATCAACGCTATTCAGATATTAATCCACATATCTTAAGTTGTTGACCACCCGCATCGATGGTCAGTTAATGTGTGGGGTGGTATAACCAATTTTAATGTGGTTGGTCCTTTTTTCTGTGATGAGAGTCTTACTGGAGAAAGATATTTACCGTTTTTGGAAAATGATTTACCCGAGCTTTTGGAAATATCGAGGTAGATCATATTCGTACGATGTGGTTTCAACTTGATAGCGCCCCTCCACACTATGCAATCAACGTTAGGCAATATCTCAATAGCAATTATCCGATGAGGTGGATAGGACGAGGTGGTGTGCAAAACTGGCCTGCCGATCACCGGGTCTTACGCCCCTTGATTTCTTCCTTTGGGGCTACGTTAAAGAAAAGTTTATCAGCATCCTCCCACCACAAGCGAAGATAGGAAATATAGAATTAGAGCTGCTTTTGAATCCATTTCGCCTCTAATGTTTAATGTTGTGGCGAGTGAATCTTTCGATTACTGTGCGAATTGCAGTGTTTAGCTAGGCGTGGTCAGCATTTTGAACATTTAATTTGAATGTATGGTTTTATTTGTTTATGTTTACTTGTTCAACTTATTTTTAGGTGTAGAAAATTATTTTATTATTTAGTTATTAATTAAGATTTCCTATCAGTTAAAGAATTTATTTGACATTCGTATTTTCTTATTTGCTCTGGATTTTGTTTTATTTGTTCTTCTGCATCTCAATATTTTCAAATAAGGCGTCAATATCTCAAGAAGGGCCCGTCTTATGGATATGAAACCTATTATCAATTAGTATCTACTTTTCACGGGGAATCGAAATTTGAAAAAAATATACAGGGTGTTGCATTTGAAAAACTTGATAAAAATTACATTTCGCGTAAGTTAATCATTCTGTATAGTTTTACATGTTTTCGAAAAATTTCCCAGTTTGTTTGTTAGTAGACTATTATTAATAGTCGGTGGTATAAACATATTTACAAAATCGGGGTTACAACGCTCGCATCGTGATTCCAAAGTTAACTCTATTTTGGTACTGAAGTGACGATATGTGCAGAACGGTTAGTGATATAGATACAAACTTTTATACTTTTATTCTAAATGTAACAGTGAATCCAATAATTCAAAAATATACAGGGTATTCCATTAAAAAAACACAGGTTTGGGTTGGCATATTTTTGTCAATCACCCTGTATATACATAAATATTTTTAGAATGTATGTCCAATGATCAAGTATTACTATACCAAAATTGGTTTTGCTACCTCTAATAGTTAAGGAAAAATACTCCGTCCACGCAGTAGACACCCACCCTGTATATATATATATATATATATATATATATATATATATATATATATATATATATATACAGGGTGTCCCACAACGAACGACTTCTATCGATTATGGAAAAAGTATAAATAGGAAAAATCTGAAAATTTGCCTTTTTACTAAAGGCGATGGTGGACACCCATGTAAAATATTCTCAAGATTACAGCGCTTCTGGTTACACCGGAAGTGGATATTAGCTTGCTTATTTGAAATAGGACACCCTGTATATTGTTGCATTTTTAGATTCTACGTCCAATTCTAGCTATACTTTATGTTTATTCTAACTCTAGCCGTTTTTGAGATATTCTAAGTTTTCAGTAAAAATGACAGTTGCATCGCCCAACAAAGTTACACTATTAACACCAGAAATAATTATGATTTTCAATCTAACCCTTTTCATTTTATTGGGGACAAAGCGTTTTCGCTTGACCATATTCGGTTGCGTTTTTACTTTTCAACTTAGCTGGTAATGCCTTTGCCATAGAAACTATGGAAATGTGCCAATCACATTAGCTTTGACAACTGAAAATATGCCGTCACGACTCGAATATTCGAACGAAGATTATTTAAATGTGTTTATTATTTACGGAGTATATGGTAAAGTGAATAGCACATGTGTGATGTTTGCTGCTCGTTATCCAGAAAAAAAGAGTCCATCACCGAAAGCCGTGCAGCAAATTGTTGAAATGTTTAAAAATACCGGTTCCGTTAAAAGAAACATTGTTAATGCTAAACCTATTCTTAACAATGAAAATGTCGGAATTGCAATTTTGGGTTACTTTGTTGTAAATCCAATGATGCCAATAAGATAGGTGTCGATAGACTCAGGAGTATCAAAAACTTCAATTAATAGAATTCTGAAAAAGCATTTTCCCTAGTGCAACATTTAAAAGAAGATGATTTTCCGAGAAGAGTACTTTGTAGTGAATTTATACTTACTAATCACTACGGAAACGAACGATTTTTGAATATCATAATTTGGAGCGACGGGACGAAGCGAAATTCACTAGAAATAATTCGCACTATTGGAGTGACGCAAACCCTCATGCTCTTAGGAACGAAGCTTCCAAAAAAACAGGAGTTTTAATGCTTATTGCGTAGTAAGAAAGGATCAAATTGTTATGATACGTTTTTATGACGAAAATTTGAACGGTAAGTTCTATCAAAATGTAAATGTTCAGAAATGAATACGTCGTATGTTCCTACAGGTGAACGATGTTTAGCAATACTACAAGAGTTGGAAACTGAGTATCTGGTTAATTTACTTCTGGCCGACAGAATTCAAATGCTATACCAACATAATGGTGCAACGCCTCACAATGGCCATATTGTGAACACTTTCCTACAGCTTACGTTTAAGGGCCATTGGATAGCTAATACCGGTCCTTTTCAATGGCCTCCGCGTTCACCGGACATGTCGGTTTTAGATTTTTTTGTATGGGGTGCCATTAAAGATGAAGTATACAACACTCTTTTAACAACGAAGGAAACATATACGGAAAGAGTAGAAAACGTATTCCCCTCTTTGAGTCCAAATTAAATAAGAGCGGCAACCCACGAGCAACTGATCCGAAGGTGCGAAAAGTGTTACGAAGTTCAAGGGCGCAATTTCGAACATTTAATGAAATGATTTTTTTTTTAATTCTATCTTTTATTAAGTACACTTTGTCAACGACATTTTCATTGTTAAGAGTAGGTTTAGCTTTAACAATTTTTCTGTTAACCTAACCGGTGTTTTTAAAATTTGCTTCACAGCTTTCGGAGATGGCTTCTTTTTTTCTGGATAACGACCGGCATTACCAGCTAAGATTAAAAATAAAAAGTTCGCAACCGAATATGGGCAAGTGAAAATACTTTTTCTCCGATAAAATTAAAATGTTTAGATTTAGGTGTAGGCATCTAAATTGAAAATCGTAGTTATTTCTGATGCTAAACCCAAATCCGATGCAAATAATATGGGTTCGAATTTACTGTAAATTGACTATTTTTTTGAGTGCCAAATTCATTATTGCTTTTCAATCACCCTGTATACAAATATGTCATTGCGTGTTGTTAGTGAACTAAAACAGTCCTTCATTTACAATAGTTCAGAGTTTCACTGGAAAATAATTTGTTTACATATATGTTTGGCGATGCACCTGTCATTTTTTATTGAAAACTAAAATAAATATCTCAAAAACGGCTAGAGTTAGATATATGACATTAAACCTAAAGTATGCCTAGAATTGGACGTAGAACCAAAAACTGCAACAATGTACAGGGTGTCCCTAAAATAAGCAGACTAATATCCACTTCCGGTATAACCAGGAGTGCTGTAATCTTGAGAATCTTTTAGATGGGTGTCCCCCATCGACTTTAGTAAGTAGTCAAATTTTCAAATTTTTCCTATTTATACTTTTCCATAATCGATCAATGTCGTTCGTCGTAACAGTATATATATATATATATATATATATATATATATATATATATATATATATATATATATATATATATATTACAGTATGTCCCCGGATCGACTTTAAAGAGGAAAATTATCTTATTTTGATTTCTCAGAAAATTTCATTCTTGATGATTTGCCCTGCTTGTTTTCAAACCCCGAAACACAAATTACTTTCTATTTTACTCGTACGGTTCTCGAGATAATATCATTTTTCTTGAAAAATTGGACTTCATTTAAGAACACCACTGACAGAAATTATCAAATGTGATAATTCTGTTGAACTGCAAATTAATTTATGCTAATTTGAATTGTATGCTACAATGTTGACTTTACAACAAAGAATTTATCTAATTCAATGTTACCGAACTGGAGAAGAGTACTACCGAGTTGTTATCAGAAAATTCAACCAAAAATACCCGGAGGTTGCCATTTCGAATGCCGGAGCAAAAAACTTGGTAACTAAATTCCTTCAAACAGGCTCGGTTTTAAACCTAAAGAAGCCAAAGAAGTTGTTCGATGAAGACGATGCTGCTACTGTTCTCGCCGTTCATTCCGCAACAGAAGTTCCAAGGTTGTCTTTAAAAAGGAGGGCACTAGATTGGGATAGGTAAATCTATTTACAAAGAATCTTCAAGGAGAACAAAATTTTACCATTTAAGCCGCAATTTAGCAAACTTTAGAGAATGGTGATGAAGCCAAACGTCTGGATTTTTGTTTGAAATGGGCAATAGAGTTTTGGAAGATTCAAATTTTCATAAACGAATAATGTTCTCCGATGAATCGACTCTTCAACTAACGGAGTCGTTTCCTCCCAACATTGCCGTTACTGGAGTAGGACGAATCCAAACTTCCGAATTGCTAGTCGCAGACAATGTTTGAAAAAAGTTAATGTGTGGTGTGCGGTTTCGTACCATGGAATTATTGGCCCATATTTTTTTGATCAAAATTTAAACCGCTATTCATATTTGGAAATATTGAAACATTTTTTAACTGATAAACTGGATGAATTGCCATTGAACTACCAAATTGAAATGTTCTTCCAGCTCATTATGACGGTACTGTTCGCCAGTGGCTCAATACAGAGTTCCATGATAACTGGATAGGAAGAGATGGTCCCATTTTATGGCCGCCGAGAAGTCCTGATCTCACAATAATGGACTTTTATCTGTGGGGTCGTTTAAAACAAATTGTGTATAGTGAGCCATTAGACAATGATCAAGAGCAATTGAAAAATAGGATACGGAATGCTGTCCAGTCCCTTTCAATCGAAGAAATAAGGCGCAGTTTCAATGAATTCAGAGCTCGCATTGAAAACTGTGCGGAAAAAGGAGGAGCATTATTCGAATAGGAAATTAATAGTTCAGTTTTTTGATAATTTCATTTCATTTTACCATCAATTGTTAAATTTATTAATTAAAACTTGTGAGACCAATTTGATTTTTCCTTTGAAACAAATCATTTTACTTCAAAAAATTACGAAAAGCTCGAATTTTTCAAGAAAAATGATATCTCGAGAACCGTTTGAGTTAAATAGCAAGTAATTTGTTGAATTGGTTTGAAAACAAGCAGGGCAAATCAGCAAGAATGAACTTTCCTTTTAAAGTCGATCCGGGGACATACTGTATATATATATATATATATATATATATATATATATATATATATATATATATATATATATATATATAATATAATATATATATATATATATATATATATATATATATATATATATATATATATATATATATATATATATATATATATATATATATATATATATATATATATATACACAGGGTGAGTCAGTTTTTGTAGACAAACTTTAACAAGAGATAGAGCACATGTTTCTAAAAAGAAAAGTTCCTATAAACATATGTCGTAGAAGGCTTCGTTTCCGAGATACAGGGTGTTGAATATAATTTTTTTTTCTCAAATTTTCATTATAACTCATAAACGAATAGTTAGATTTTTTTCATGTTGGGGGGATAATGTCTATTAATTAAGGGGCATAAAAGAATGTTCACAAACTTGCACAGTGGCGGAGTGGAGGGGGTGCTCAACCTCTTTCATAAACAGAACTTCTACGCCAATGACTATTTAAAAAAAAACTGTTATTTTCATTATCTACATACAGTTTAACAAAAATAATATACCTTCTTCTGTTTCGAAATTCCTGTGCGTTTCCCAGTTATTTTGATTTTTAGTGTTTGATGTGGTACTAAGTTAAGTAATGTGCTTTATGTGAATAATTGAATATAAAGTTTTTAATAAAAAAGATATAATAAAACATTTAGAGCCATTTTAGTACCTAACCATCGTTTCTTTAAAATTTCAAATACATTTTCATTTACAAATAGGTAGGTTATCGGTTTTTTTTAGTATCCATTGTTATTATCCTCGTATAAAAAGAAATGAATAATTATTATTGTTATGCGGTCAGTACTTTCTGTATAATTATGTATGTATCAATTTCGTCATAAACATGTATGTAGTTCTTAAGTGAGATTCTAATAAGTTATAGACCACTGCTCACTTGCTCTCATTAAAGATCCTCCACTGTATCAAGCCACACTCAAATACAAGACTTTTGTAAATTGAAATCTGTTTAGTACACTAATTTTAACAATCCTTACTTTGTTCAAAATGTAAACCGTTCTTTTCAATACATATTTCACAGCGACGTACAATAGAACGTCTTAAGTTAACTAAATGATGCACCCTTATTTCATTGCAACAAAATATGACACTCCTTGGAAAACAAGTAAGTATTAAATTTTATATTTTGAAATGACAGTTCACTGTTCACTGTTATTAATTATTGTTTTTAAGTTCAAAAAGTTATTTCATTTGATTTGCCAGCTTTTAATTAGTGTAACATGCCGTTTACATTTACAAATAGCGAACAAGCCGACATTCATTTTATTTATGGGTTCGCAAATGGGAATTCAAGGTACGCAGCTAGGGAGTATCGGAGAAGATTTCCAAATAGACGACAACCTCATCATTCCGTTTTTGTGAGTATCCATCGTCGATTTGTTAACCAGGGTTTGAAAAATATACATGGGGGCCGACAGAACAACCGTGGACGAGATAGAATTGGGGTATATTGCGTGAATTTAATAGGAACCCCACGACAAGTACTCGACGTACTGCTGTTGCTCTTGGTATTTCCCAAAGTGACGCCGAACGAAGACTTAATTATTGTAAGTGGGTTCTTAACTCCATTCAAAATAATAGAGATTTCTTATCCAACATACTGTGGACTGATGAATCCTGTTTTACTCGTCGTGGTCTCGTAAACTTTCACAATCTGCATGTATGGGCACATGAAAACCCACATGCCATTCGACCACGAAGTTTTCAACATGAATTTAGTACAAATGTCTGGATTGGAATTTACGGCAACCACGTGTTTGGACCTAATTTCTTGAAGAACATGTTAATATGTGGGAAGACATTCCTTTGAATTTAAGAGGACATTCTTGGTTTCAGCTTGATGGATGTCCGGCCCAATATGGCAGAAATGTAAGAAATTGGCTAAACAATAACTACCCGGGAGGTGGATAGGTCGTGGAAGTCCAGTGGCGTGGCGTCCTAGATCCCCGGATTTAACGCCACTTGACTTTTTTGTATGGGGATTCATGAAGGAAAAAGTGTATACCACTCCGGTTAATACACTTGAAGAACTTCACAATCGCATCAGAGATGCTTGCAATGAAATAAGGGTGCATCATTTAATTAACTTAAGACGTTCTATTGTACGTCGCTGTGAAATGTGCATTGAAAAGAACGGTTTACATTTTGAACAAAGTGTCTAATTTTATTATACTAGTGTTATTGTTATTTATTTATAAATCGTTATTGCTAAGAATTCTTATTAATTTCACAATTATTAATTAAATATTGTTACAATAATAAATAAGGATTGTTAAAATTAGTGTACTAAACAGATTTAAATTTACAAAAGTCTTGTATTTGAGTATGGCTTGATACAGTGACGGCTCTTTAATGACTTATTAGAATCTCACTTAAAAACTACATACATATTTATGGCGAAATTGATACATACATAATTATACAGAAAGTATTGACCGCATAACAATAATAATTATGCATTTCTTTTTATACGAGGATAATAACAATGGATACTAAAAAAAAAACCGATAACCTACCTATTTATAAATGAAAATGTATTTGACATTTTAAAGAAACGATCGTTAGGTACTAAAATGGCTCTAAATGTTTTATTACATCTTTTTTATTAAAAACTTTATATTCAATTATTCACATAAAGCACATTACTTAACTTAGTACCACATCAAACACTAAAAATTAAAATAACTCGAAAACGCACAGGAATTTCGAAACAGAAGAAGGTACATTATTTTTGTTAAACTGTATGTAGATAATGTAAATAACAGTTTTTTAAAAATAGTCATTGGCGTAGAAGTTCTGTTTATGAAAGGGTTGAGCACCCCTCCACTCCGCCACTGTGCAAGTTTGTGAACATTCTTATTGCTTGTTTTATCCTTAATTAATAGACATTATCCCCCAACATGAAACAAACTCTAAGCATTCGTTTATGAGTTATAATGAAACATTTGAGAACAAAATTATATTCAACACCCTGTATCTCGAAACGAAGCCTTCTACGACATATGTTTATAGGAACTTTTCTTTTTAGAAACATGTTACTATCTCCTGTTAAAGTTTGTCTACTTAAAACTGACTCACCCTATATATATATATATATTATATATATATATATATATATATATAATATATATATAATATGTTAATATTCAGATTTTGAAAATCTGTCGTTCTTAAACTACCTCCGACCCTATTGGAGTAAAGTATTCTTTTTATGGGCAGAATCCTTATATACATACGACGTGAAATAGCATATACCGTCAAAATGTTAATATTCAGATTTCAATAAAAAGGGTAGTTTACTGTCGACCCTAATAGGGGTTGAGGACAGTTTTCGAGGGAATGGCGGGGTTACACAATTTAAAACTATATATTTTGTCGGTACATATTACGGCGCGTCACATGTGCAAGAAGCAATTGATTCTGCTGATAGGAAAGAGTAGTTTACTCTTGAGCCTATATGAGTTGAGGGTAGTTTTCGAAGGAACGGCCGGGGAACAAAATCTAAAACTTTATATTTTGTCGGTATATATTACTTCGCGTCGCATGTGCAAGCAGCGATTGATTTTGCTGATAGGAAAGAGTAGTTTACTCTTGACCCTAACAGGGGTCGAGGGTAGTTTTCGAAGGACCGGCGGGGGTACAAGATCTAAATTTTTATATTTCGTCGGAACATATTATTCCGCGTGGCATGTGCAAGTAGCGATTGATTCTGCTGATAGGAAAGAGTAGTTTACTGTTGATGCTAACAGCGGTCGAGGGTAGTTTTCGAAGGAACGGCGGGGGTATAAAATCTAAAACTTTATATTTTGTCAGTTCATATTATGCCGCGTCTTATGTGCAAGTAGCGATTGATTCTGATGATAGGAAAGAATAGTTTACTCTTGAGCCTAATAGGGGTCGAGAGTAGTTTTCGAAGAAACAGCGGGGGTACAAAATCTAAAACTTTATATTGTCGGTACATATTATGCCGCGTCGCATGTGCAAGTAGCGATTGATTCTGATGATAGGAAAGAATAGTTTACTCTTGATCCTAATAGGGGCTGAGAGTAGTTTTCGAAGAAACGGCGGGGGTACAAAATCTAAAACTTTGTATCTTGTCGGTACATATTATGCCGCGTCGGATGTGCAAGTCGTGATTGATTCTGCTGATAGGAAAGAGTTGTTTACTCTTGAGCCTAATATGTCTGAAATCAATTGGGGGTTGTTTTTCACGGAATAAATGAAAATATTCAATTTATTTTTATGGTACAAATTAGTATAAATTCAGTTCTTTTTTTTTTATCGTTTTTTTTATTGTGATCCTGCTAGCCTGTCTTAACGTTAACTATTTATGTAAAAAAGAAATACGGGACATGAACTGATCATCCAAAGAGTCTGAGAGATAGCAAATACTTTTCAGTAAGTGGAATGAGTGGAAGATTTTTCTTATAAATTAGATACAAAAGCATAATTAGTTTAGTCTAAGTGACAAATGTAGTGGTTGTTTATGATAAGTTTTTAGGCGTTCACGTCATAATGCAATAGTGGCAAAAAAAATCTATTTAATTCTGTAATTTACTTCAATTTTTTAAAAGTATATAGGTAATAAAATGGCAAGCGTAACGTTATTCATTGGCACATTTTCGATTTTTTCGTAAAATATGTGGGCGATCTTGGAGATACTTAAAAAATTCAAGGCAATTCATATCAAAATTATGTTTTGTCATTAAAAGTCCTTTTAAAGTTCTTCCAGTACGGCTAGTCTTTCTACTGGTTCAAATTTTATTCATATCAGAAAAAATTCATTCCGTGGCGGCGTTGAATTCCGGTAAATACAACAATATTTAATATGCCGTTGTATGGTATATCTTCACTATTGAAGAGTTAGAAAGTTTGACCTATTGTTTGTCAATGGAAATAGAACCTTCTTTCCATTCTTTTATTTTTTAATGCTCACAATGTCAACATAAAGTTCCGAATCAGGGTGCTGTTTATGAAAAGCAGTTAATGAGTTTCCAACATCTGACCACAGATTTTTTTTTTTTTAGAAATACTCGACGAAACGCTTGCGAATCTTCAAAGTGTTACGTCCATTTATCCAAATAGGCTATACAAGTAGTATAAAATATGATCTCTGACGTTTTAAATTTAGTTACGGCATACTAAAGCATGGTGTTAACTTGTGTTACGCGGGAAAAGAGAGCGGATAAAAATTACTGAATGCGAATTATTAAAATTGTGAAAATTGCAAATGATTAATATTCAGTGTATACAGGTGTAATTAAAATACCGCATTTATTGATTGTAAAGGTGTTGCGAATTGATTTAGTAATCATTACATCAGGTCAAATTATAATAAAGGTGAATTGTAAATCGAGATAATCACAATTTCATAGGCGCTATTATTAGCAATTGTAAACAAAAATTAATGAGGTGATTTTAATTGTAATTTCATATAGGCGTGACTGGTAACTAAAAATAAAGTACCGGCGGTTCTATTTATTTTTCAAGTAAAATTGTAAAATTACAGATTCGTACAGGCGAATCACAATTGAGTAAGTAACCATTTTATAGAGACGTAATTAATAAATTGTAAAATACAGAAGCGTTTACAAATTGATTCAATAGTAATTTATATAACCATTTTATATAGGCGATTAATGATTGTAAACATCTGAAAGGCGGGTTTGGTTCTATTTTTATTTGTCTGGTGAGAATTTATAAGAGATTTATAAGAGCGTTACAAACTGAATGTGATCATCATTATGCAGGGGCGTTACCAAAAAGTTGTGAATAAATTGAAAAGCGACTAATTTTTGGTTATAGGTACAATTTATGTACTCATCTATTTATAAAGGCGTTATATTTGGTATTACGGAGCACATATACATTTGGAGACGATTCTATTAATAGTTTCAGGTATAAGTTACATAATGAATCGTAAAGGCGTTACTAGGGATTACCATAGTGCATGGGTGTGACTAGAAATTGTACATAAAACTCAAAGGTGGTTTTTAAAAATCAATTGAGGCGATATAATTTGTTGCAATTATAGTAATACATAGGCGTGGTCAAGGCACGGTGTTTACGTGGATTAAATTACTAATTAATTACTCGGGAAATTTACATAGTTGGGTGTAACCCATATTTGTCAATTATTGACAGGTGTCGAAATGTCTGACGACCACGTTCTATTGGTAGAGATGGACGAGCATTTAGCACCTTCTTCGAAAAAGAGTGCGACAAGTGTCTGGCGGCAGAGCTGGCGCAAGACCTGATGGCGAAGGGTTCGCCGACAAGATGTTGAGAGCGTTTGAGGGGCGTGCGTCCCTGGTGTTGGGGACTGGCCTTGCTCAAAATTCCAATCCGCAGGCGGCGGTAGAATTACGAGCGGGTCTAGTGTCAGGGCCAAGGCGGACGTGGGGAGTAGAGTACCTCCCTCAAATTGGGCGTGGAATTTAATAGTGTCATGTGACCCAGACGGCGAAGAGGGCGCCCACCCACAGATGTATCACTACGCTGGACATCCTCGGCGAAATACATGGTTGGTCTGGAAAGGAGGAGGCGCTGGCGAGCCAGGCGCGACTAGGACGGTGCGGCAAAGAGGTGGTTCTACCGCTTCGATCGAATCAACTGTGAGTGGGCGGAGTGGCGTACGAAGAGGAGGCGCCGGTCAGGTCTTCAACCTCTGGGTTGGTCAAACAGTAGGCGCACAGGAGAATAGGCTATCCAAAAACCATCAGCCACCACAGGCGGTGCTGAGGAGGCTGACTCGATGCTACAATTGTCAGAAAATGACGACCCATTTCTCCAAGGACTGTTCCTTGGAGCGGAAGTGAAGATGTCGGCGATGTGGCGCATCCGGACATGTGTTAGCGACATGTACCAAGAAGGTGGCGGCGGAAACCGGCCGCAACGTGAAGATAAGTTTACTGCTCAAACCTACTAACACGTTTTGTAAGATGGAGTATGTGGTTGAGTACATTGATTCAGAGATTAGACAGAGTACTATTTGCCTGGCGGCGGCGAGGCGGTTGGGGTTACGCAAAAATGCGAGGCAGTGAAGGCGTGGTGCGCAGGGACTTTGGAGGTGGCTAAGCGCTGCGCTAGGCGAGGCGTTATTTGTCGCCAAGGCGTGTATGCACCAGGACTTACAATTACATACTGAGAACATTCTATATTGCGGTGGATCGGCAGGAAATGGTACTGGCCAGGGCGGAACCATTCATTGAAAGGTGGCGACATAATATAGTTGCGGTGTTGCAGGCGGAATCTGACTGGCGAGGAAGATGCCAAACTAGCTCACGTAGGCGAAATGTAAATCAAATTAACCACCGACGTACAGGTGCATTATAAACCTTATAGATTGTCTTTTCAGAACGGGCGTTGGTGAGGCAGACGGCAGAAGGTGCGAGCACTACTAGAGGCGGGGTTATCAGAATTTAATTTGGCGTATGCGAATCGTATAGTATTAGCACCAAAGAAAACAAATCAGAAGCAACTAGGCCTGTAGATTATCGGGCGTTATACGCGATTACGGTGAAAGATCGATACCCGTTGCCTTGATTTGGCGCAGGGCTATCATCAGGTGCCTGTACTCAAGACACTATTGAAAAGACGGCGTTTATTACCCCGACGGGCAGTACGAATATTTCAGGTTTCCATTTGGGCTGGCGAATTCCATCGGCGTCCAATGCGCGATGAACAAAATGCTGGGCGAGTTGCGCCATAGGGAGGTGTTGGTACTATTCACGTCTACACCGTCCACTACCGTAGAGGATGGGTTAACATACAGGTACTACGGCTAGTGGCGGACGCGGCCGTGAAGCTGAGGTTGGACAAATGGTCTTTCCTAATGCAATAGGTGGAGTATTTCGGTCACGAGGTTAGTGCTAGTGGCGTTTGGCCGCGGATGCGTAAAGTAGAGGCGGTGCAATCCTTCCCGTCACCCACTGAAGTTTGTGGTGTGTGACGGTTGTGGGACTGCGTCTTATTTCAGACGGTTGGTAAAGACGCCTCCCGAATAGCAAACCTCAAACCGAACTAACCAAGAAGGAAGTGGCCTGGTCTTATGGTGATCAACAGCAATACACTTTTAAACAGCTAAACTGAGATGCATAATGATGCTAGTAAGTGGGATTTAGGCGCTTTGTTGGTACAGAGTCGAAAAGGCGAAGCCCTGCATGGCGAGCAGGGAGTATTTCAGTCGAACCACTACCTTAACGGAACAGACGTACCTTAGCTATAAACTTGAGACAGCCGTGGCGGAGGGCATTAAGCGTTTTAAACTGATTGGCGGAAATTCAAGGTGTGACTGACGTTGTAGCGATAAGAGCGACTCTCTTGGAAAGAGATTTACTCCTTCGAATAGTTTGGAGGTGGCTGACTGTTAAGGAGTATTAAGGCGAAATGTAAGTTAAAGGACCACAGACTACAGAATTACCTCAGGCTGCGATAGACTGTACCTACCAACACTGGCAAATTACAGTCTGGCGAGGCGACTTCATGATGGTATTGGTCACCACGGCGGGAGAGGCGTCTGAAGGTACTAAAGGAGACTCATTGGTTTCCTAAAATGCCCAACTTCATGATAAAGTAGGCGAAATCGTGCTTGCGGTATGTATTTGGAAAAAGGTCCAATACCCTTTGACACGATCTATATTGACCATTTAGGTCCTTGTATCAAGAGCACCAAGAGGTATATGTACATACTCATGTTGGTGGATGTGTTCACCAAGTATGTACTTGCGAAGCCTACAAAGACTTTACAGTCCACGCCGGCAATCTCGAGATTAAAAGAGATTTTGGCTATTTTGAGTCCCACGGCAAACAATTGGTGACCGAGGTCTGGCGTAAAGAGTACGTTGTTCAAGAAGTTGTGGTGGAGAAAGGTATAAGACACGTGCAAACGGCGATAGCAACTCTTGTGGCGAATTGGCCTGGCAGAAAGACAAAGTCAAGGTGTTGACTGCAAGTGTCCAGGCGGAAAATAGATGATACGAACATCTCTCTGAACTAATTTGGGGCATCCATAACATGATGAGCATGGATTCTGGATAATCTCCTGCCGAGTGGATGTTCTATCACCGTCACGGTGGTAACTGGTCTGGTTGGCTAGTGCGAAACACTAGCTAGTGGTAAGGGCTGGGTTGACAACAACCCAGTGAATCAGGCCGGATCAAGCGGCGTAAAACCTTTCTTACACAGCCAGGAGGGAGAGCGTCACGGTGACGATCTTGATGCGAGCACTTCTAGTATGGATCAATTACAGGCAAACCGTGGTACGGCGGCCTTTAGCTTGAATTGGGCGACTAGGCGAATGTAAGCACGTTATGATAAGACTTGAGTTCAGGATATCCCCCCCCCCCTTTGCCGTCATATTAAAAGGCTACCGAATAATGTAAGTGAGTTGGTATTATAGCGAGCTGCAGTTACTGGCAGGGCGGACGCCAAGGTAAGTAACAAAATGAATAATTTGACGAACCCTGCAGAGTAGCGTGGGTCTTACATAAATATAGGTACATAATTGAGGTGATTACAGGCGTTAGAGCTTATAAACACTTTAAGGCGAATCTCACGGTTGGCTCTGTAAGGTGGTACCCATGAATGGATGAATGTGGAATGGCGATGAGACGGACACGGAGGAAGATGGGCAAGACCTATCGTATCTCATGGTAAGTTAATTTTAGTAATAAAGTCATTACTGTTTCAGGAAGGCCGACTGTTACGCGGGAAAAGAAAGCTGCGCTAGGGAGGAGGTTGGAAGATATAGACCGGGCGATGGTGGAGCGAGAAGGGAAGGAGGAGCAATTCATTCGTAACAAAGGCGTTCAGGCAGGCGGGTGCACTGTGTATCTCTTATGTTATCAAAATTAAATTATATAGGCGATCCCGTGATTTGAACAATCCGTGTAGAGTATTACAAAATTGACCGTTCCAATAGTATCAATATCTGCCGTTTATGTGGATATCTGTTAAACAATACCCTCCTTTCCACTATATGCAAATGGAAACAATGCACAACATTTTAAACACTTTATATCACTACCAAAGGTTGCCTTTTAATAAATGGATATTTACTTTCCAAATATCTATTTTATTATTAAACGTACATTTCCTTTTTCGAACTTTCTGATTTTCTACCGTCCTAGATACACACTATACCATAACGATTATACTTACGTATAAAGGGAAAGGTATGTAATCGGTTTACATCAATAATTTTTTTTTGCATTTTCGATGTCTTATGGCCTAAACAACACGAACACTTTTTATAGAAAGAAATTTCGTGTGTGTCTGTGTGGCGAATTTTGTAAAATCTCATATTGATAACTTTAATGTTTTGAGTCATTAAAGTTATCAATATGAGAATTGGTAAAAAATTCATTCCCAGAATCTGGGTCAAGTTCGTTAATGAGCAAAATCCAACCAATGGCGGGGAATTTTTAGGGGTTTAGAAAATTGAAAAAATCCATTGCTTCAAATTTTACAAAGTTACAAACTTAAAAAACAAACATACTTTTTTACATAATTTTAAAATAAAAAATAATAATAACCAGTGGCGCACCGTTTTTGAGGTGCAAAATTGTGCATTTTTTAGTTTATAAACCGATTCTTTTGAAAGTCGGGTATAACGGGTTTTTAAGATAGCTAAGTATAAATCATTTGTCAAAATTAAATATTCAAAATAGAGGATACAATATGGGGGATTATCGGGTTTGAAAACCGATATGACTTAAATTCAGGTATTGTGGGCTTTTAATTTGCTTATTACAAATTTTTAATCAAAATTTGTTTACATGATTTGGCAGCAGTGTTTATTTAAAAAGAGTTATTTATTAACACTTAACCTTAACGAATAACCTATTTCCGATATTTATTTACACGCACTGAAGCATTCATTTTTCACTTGCTTACGACGGTGTCTTGTACGTGTGGAAAATAGGTATACCGATGCGTGTACGTAATAATAACTATTTTTAAATAAATAATCGTAATAGTGCAGTGTGTATCTGGCACGGTAGAAAACCAGATAATGCCAAAAAGAAAATGTACACTTAATAGAGATTTTGAAAGGAAATATCCATTTATTAAAAGGACAACCTCAGATAGTGATGTAAAGTGCTTGTACAATTTTCACTTGCATATGGTGGAAAGGCGGATATTGTTCAACACATATCGACACTTAATTGCTGCTTCTAGTAATAGCAAAGTGTCGTCTTTTTTTCGTAAAGACGCATTTGGAAATGAAGAACAAAAGCTAGCTGCGATAGAATTTACTTGGTCATACTATAATGTAATCCACAGTCAGTTCTTTCATTGTATGGATTGCAGTAGCAAGCTAATAAGACATTGCTTCCAACAAAGTTCTGCATGTGCTAGAACCAAATTTGAAAGTATTGTGTGTAACATTTTACAACCAGAATCATTAATCTCTATACACAGTGATCTTGGAATGGCTAATTCTGTAACAGTCCATACCGATTGTTCAAATCACGTCAGCGTGAAAATTTGGAAATTCAATGTCTTCCATGTCAAACTTCAGACATATTATTAAAACGATTCACAAATACGAATTAACAACAAACGCAGTAGCAATTTGCACTGACAACACAAATTGCAATTTTGGAGGACCAGAAAGACATGACCAAAGTTCAGCAGTTACCTTTCAAAATGCGTTTTACGAATAAAACGCTGTTGAATTTGCACTGACATTAAGTTTGCAATGTCTTCAGAATGACGCAGTAAGACATGACCAAGAGTTTACGCGTTCTTCAAAATGGCGTTTTACGAATAATGAGGCTGTTGATATGCTTGTAGTTTAGTTTGAATGTTTTCAGAATGCCGCAGTAGCTAAAAAAGTTTACGCGGCTCGATATCCAAATCGGCGTCCTTGCGATGTAAGAGTTTTTCCCCGATTAGTGGCGAGCTTACGAGCCAATGGTAGTTTTCGGCCTACTTTTCAACGGCAAATTTGAAGAACACATAGAAATATCTAATGGCCTAAATATGTAGGTATTCGTTTAAACCTTTTTTGATTACTTTAAGAATGCACTCATATCATGTCGTTTTGCATCAGGCCTTCAAAGAGGAAGATTTTGATCGAAGGTTAGACTATTGCCATTGGATGTTAGGCATGATACGCGAAAATAGAGAATTTTTATTTCAAATTCTTTGGACCGATGAAGCCACCTTCAGCAGTGAAGGGAGAGTCAATCTGCACAGTATGCATTATTGGTCTGCATAAAATCCCCATTGGTTGCGTGAAGTTCAGCGCCAAGGACGTTGGAGTTTAAATGTATGGTGTGGCATACTGGGAGGCAAAATTATTGGGCTATATTTTTTCAAGAAATCTCTAAATGGCAATGCATTTCTTGACTTTTTGGCCAATCAATTACCGTTGTTGGTGGAAGATGTGCCTCTGGAAACAAGGCAAAAATTGTTTTTGCAGTTGGATGGTTGCCCAGCACATTTTGCTATTAATGTGCGAGAGCATATTAATGCAGTATTCAACAGTGGTGGATTGGAAGGTGAAGTCTGCTTCCATGGCCTCCGCGATCGCCAGACTTAATTTGCCTCGATTTTTATTTATGGGGGCGCTTAAAGGACTCAACCTACTACTAAAGAATATATGAAAAACTGGATTCGTAACGCAATACGTGACATACCGAGAGCCGAAATTGAAGCTGCAGTTTTGTTTAGTCATGAGAGGCTTCAACAATGCATAGAGCGTGATGGTCAGCCTTTCGCGCAATTACGGGGGCATTAAAAACCTTCCTCCTTTAAATCGGTCTTTTTTAGGGCCACAACTTATATAATAGAAACAATTCCAAATTTAAGGGATTTTCGTATAAAGTCTTCCTTGGCCGATATTTTAGGTTAGGAACAAGATATCGAGATGCGGTTTTCGCGAGCTTGTTTAGCCATCATTTAGATACTTGTTCAAGGAAAAAAAAGTCGTACCAATGCATTTAATTTTTTTTCGAAAATTAACCGTTTCTGTCGGAATGTCGAACAAAGTCCTCTAGTGACGACATATGAAACTAACAAAACTTCAAATATTATAACATTTGTAGCCCAAGAATAGCTCATTTCAACGCGCCCAAGTTTGTTAAAATCGGCTTAGCCATTTCGAAGATACAGGGAGTTATTTAAGGAAACCTTTGAATACCCCCCACCACTTTATTTTTATACATACGTCAAAAAGTACCAAACAAAAAAAGTTCAGATTATCCTCGACTTTAAAGATCAGTTATTTCTTTATTAGGTTAATATAGCAGAATTCACAAAAACATCACTTTTTTTAATTCAAGATTGCAGTTACGCCCCCTAGAGGCCATTTCAGAAACTTGAAAATATTTTCCAGGTTTTTGTATTGGCCGTTTTAGTAAAACTTTTTTTTGTGCAAGCCTCTACGATGGATAGTTTCCCAGATACAGCACCTCGCATTCTTAGTTGGCCACCCTGTACACGGAATCGAAAAATGTATTAATATACAGAGTGTTGTATTTAAAATAAGAAAGTTGATATTAGTGACTGTTACATGACATACCTTATATAAAAGTTTTTTGAATATAATGTACAATAAAATACCAATCGACGTGTCCGAGCGTTTTTTTTTGAACACGCCCCTATTTACTTATTACCAAATTTATCCATTTGGCTGATTCACACTGTCTAAAACGTACTACATTGTGTTTTCAGTGTAAAGTAAAACTTGCATTTATTAACAGTGCTATTAGATTTAACTGAACTATTTTAATTGGTGTCAAGTTTCTATTTGTGAACGCTTTTATCAACTTCAAATTAAAGTTTTTATAACTTTATATTTACATCATAACTTTGTTTTTGTTAAGTTTGTTCTGGTAGCATTCGACCGTTAGAGGGTGTTATGATTTGTCATCTTAAAGGTAGTTTAACAATATTTAATTTATTAATGATCTAGTTATAAAATTGTATTGGACAGTTAGCTTTAAACGAGTATCAAACTGTTATATTAACAGTAGTCTTATGTTTGCGTTTTCACTTCTTCAAATATCATAGATCTGTTTCAAAATCAATTTTAAGAGATATTACTACTGACGAAGATAACTGTAAGTGTTATCGAAACGTTTATATTGTGTAACATAAGCACAAATATACACCATTAAAAAACCTAAAAAGCTAAGTATTTTAAATATTTACGTAATTTAAAATAATTACATATGCGAATTGATGTGTTTATAAAATGGATTGTCTTGTATAATAAGGAGGAATGGTCGCCTTACGCCATATTGTAGTAATTACAGTAACAGATTCCAAATACATTTAAAATTTATATCCAAAACCAGTTGTTTTTGTTAGCCTTTCTCCGACAAAGTTTACTCATTTAAGTCGTGCTGGTGTATAAGGTGAGGATTTTCTGGAGATTGCAAGGATCAAGTTACAGAAAAAAAAACTTTTCAAACAACAACAAATTCCGCTTAACTTTAGAAACATAAACACCTAAGTTTAGTACCTCAGCCACCTAGGTTTAATCTAGAATGCGAATTAACATTCTTATCAACTTCATACTTACACAAAATTTATAATGAACGTAATATATATTCTAGCGTTGGAATCGGATTTTCTAAAAGATTTTTAACTAAGATATAGTTTTCGCTGAAATCGTTTATAATCAATTTTGATGTCAATCGTTTTTAACATAAATAGAGTCACGAAATATATATCTTAAACATAATAAAATAGAATGCGCAAAAATGGAAATGTAATTTAAGTTTACGATACGTTTGCTGCACAATTTTCCAAGGGGGAAATCCTGATCGTTGTATACTTTGACGTAAATACCGGAACTTGCTTTATTCATAGGCAAAGAGCAGAAGGCACGTTATGCGATGCCGGAAATAAGGAAATGGTTTGCAGAAATCAACTCCGTATTGTATAAATAATATAACAATATTTCGTGAAGTTTAGGAATTGCGTTAAAGATAATGGAACAATCACTATTAACTTAACTAACTTCAAGATACGAGCTTTATTTGAATGGAAATAACTTTCAACACTGCATCAATCACGATCTTGTTTTTTTTTTATTACCTTTTGAATGCAAATTTGATAAACGGCTTGTTAGGGAAAATTTACAGTAATGATTGATGAATTAATGGTAAAATGGGATTGAAGGTATTTTACTACCTAATTCACCCTTTTAAGTACGCACATATTTTTTTTATTACGCCACAAAACATGTTTTATGTTTACGCTCTTTTGGTGCATCGAATCTTGTCACCGGGTATTAAAATTTTAGGCAAATCACTATAGATCATTTTGTTTCGTCTCGTTTTCCGAAATTTTGATTTTACAAGTGAAAAGATCTAATGTTTTGTTGTTGCCAAATGAGGATGTTAGAGTTTTTTTTTATTACAAGTGAAAGTTTGGTATCTCAATTCAGTAAAGACGTATTAGGATTTTAGGGTTTATTTTGTTTGTTGTCACTTAATGTTAATTCAAGAATTGATTACGTTTCAGTCACAGGTGACACTGGGGTAAGGCCGTAGAATTTTCCACTTTTTGTAAAAAAAAACGTCCTTTAATTTGACAGCGTATCAGGAAGAAAGTATTTAGTGAATTGTACTGAAAGTATACTAGTTAGGGTGTGTTCCTTGATCTCCTAGAGCACATTCTTATAATTAATATAAGTCATACGTATAAAAAAATACAATGACTTTAATTCGACCAAACCCCAAAATTTCATCAAAAACAAGCTGTCTTTTTGGTTCAGTCAAACATTCGTTACTATAAAAAACTATATTTTTTCTATTAAAAACTCTAACTTATAACTGTCGAAAGGTGAAAAAGGTCGGGCCAGCGAGGGGTGTCTTTTGACTCATCTTTCAGTAAAGCATGGTTTAAGATTTTAAATACGTATGTCGTTATTGGTTCATATAGTTAGTAATTTTGAATACCAACAAAACATCGTCAATGTTTCTAGGTTACTTTCAAATTTAAGCCGCGCTGTCAAATTTAAATAAAATTATTGTTCGAATACCTCGGGTTTTAGCATCCTAAAGGTCTTAAAACTCCCCATCAACTCGTATAAATAAAGTCGAATTTCGTTTAAGATCTGTTGATATGATAAAAATATATTATACAACTGTAAACGAGACCGGGTCAACAAAATTTCGTTTTGGATCTGTTTTACAAATTAATTATATCAATAATTTTCAATAAGAAACGAATTAGCTAGCAGTAGGCTGTGCCCGAATTAAGTGCGAAAAGTTTGATTAATTGCGGAGGATCGTTTTTAGCCGACAGATCTCACTGCGTCAAAAAAGTCAAGACTGTAATTTGGTTATCGAAGCCACTTATAAATAACTGATTTTTTCAGAAATAAATACACTGTATTGGATGTTAAAAATGAGATTTATTATTAGTTAATAATATAACCGATATCAGACTTAGATGTGCATCGAATAAAAATAGTTTCATCCCTATAGGGTGTTCCATAATTGCAGGATCGGACTTTGTTTTGTTAAATGGAACCCGATATTTATTTAATTTTATTATTATTTGTCTTGTTAAATGCAAAAAAACGGTGCTTCATTTTTAAATTTATTTTGTGCGTTGCCAAGTTAGAGCATTTTTTCTCTAAAAAAGTGAAAATTTATACCTTTACTTAAATTGTTCTGAAGACTTTAATATTAACAGTAGAACTGTAAGGTTTGGCAGACCGGTAAACAAGACCTTGCTCTGTCTTTTGACGTTTATACTTCCTGATCATACTATACTGGGTGTTTACAAAATATTTAAGATTCGTTGCAAAATTAATGGCAATTGTGACAAACTGGACGGTCTATACAAAAGTAATAAAGCAAACAAAAGAATTTGTATTTGAAAAATCATTAATTATTGAGACAGGTGTGCAAACAGGTGTGAATTCTCCTTAAAAAAGAATCTTCAACATTTCGCAGCATATTTTGGTTAACCATTTGAAATGCATTCCGAATTCTAATTTTCATATCTTCTTTCGTGGTAGGAGATTCTTGGTATACTAATATAACCCCACAGGAAGAAATCTAATTTTTTCAAATCAGGAGTCCGAGCTGGCCATCCTACTGGCCCTCCTCTCCCAATCCATTTATTAGGAAACGTTCTGTCTAGATGTTCTCTAACAATGCGACTATAGTGGGGAGGCGCACCATCCTGCTGACATATGTCTAAGGGCAATTCTTCAAAGAGCGGAGGTGACTCATTTTGAAAAATTCAAGATAGGTTTGACCATTAATGTTTCTTTCAAAAAAGTAAGGTCCAATTATATGGTTCCCTACTGTCCCGCCCCACACATTCAAAGACCAGCGATGCTGATGATCTATTCTTCTAATAGCGTGGGGATTTGTATTGTCATAATAATGGAAATTATGCCTGTTCACAAAACCATTTTTGTGAAAGGTTGCTTCGTCGGTCATCATAATGTGTTTAAAGAAATCATTGTCCTGTCCTAACCGTTCCAGTGCCCACTGGGAGAATTCCATGCGTCTTTGAAAATCATTTGCATTCAGCTCTTAGACTAGTTGAAAATGGTATGGATGAAATTTATTTTTTCGAATAATCTTGGAAACACTAGTTTGACTAATACCTAAATCAGCACTGAGGTTCCTTGTGCTAACGTTTGGATTTTCCACTACACTGGTTAGTACCACAAATACGTTTTCTTCGTTTATAACCCTTTTTTCTCGTTCTTTTCTTTCGTATTGTGCATGTCCTGTTCTTTCAAATTTTTCTTTGAGTTTTTCAAATATCCTTGGATCAGGATGCCTGCGCTCAGGAAATCGTTGTTGATAAATTCTGGAAGCAAGAAATAAATTTCTTTCACCTTCGCCCAAAGCGTAGACCATGTCAATACATTCATCTTGTGAATTTCATTTTTCACACTAAACTGAGAAACTAGTGAATGACGTTTAAGCCAAATGTCAGGAATTATAAATCGCAGGCCTACTGGATGCCCTTTTTACACTTATTGCCACATTATAAAATTATGATTTTAATAACTCCAATAAGAAGTTAACCTTTGTCCATTAGTGTTTATTGGACCATATTGTCAACAAGACATTTACGATTTGTAAATATCCAAAGCAAAAGTCATGATTATTTTATTAATTTTGCAAACAAATCTTAAATATTTCGAGAACGCGTAACGTTAGGTATATTACACGCTTAATAAAAAAATAAGAGAATTACAGGGTGTTCTATTTAAAAAACAAAAGTTATGGTCATTTCAAATTTGCAAAAATTGACCATATTTTGTAAACACCCAATATAGTATAATCAGGAAGTATGAACGTCAAAAGATAGAGCAAGGTCTTGTTTACCCGTCTGCCAAACCTTACAGTTCTACTGTTAATATTAAAGTCTTCAGAACAATTTACGTAAAGGTATAAATTTTCACTTTTTTAAAGAAAAAATGCTCTAACTTGGCAACGCCACAAAATAAATTTAAAAACGAAGTACCGTTTTATAGAATTCAACAAGACAAATAATAATAAAATTAAATAAATATAGGGTTCCATTTAACAGAACAAAGCGGAATCCGGTCCTGCAATTATGTAACACCCTATAGGGATGAAACTATTTTTATTCGATGCACATCTAAGTCTGATATCGATCGGCGCTATAACATTTTTTTAAATTTTTAATAATAAAGCCAGGATCTTCCGACGGCGTACTAATGACTCACCCTGTGTATATATATATATATATATATATATATATATATATATATATATATATATATATATATGAAGTTGATGTTCTTCCGGGCTTGGTCTCGCGTAGATTCCCCTCCGTGGTTCTTAAAAGAACCGATGTTGAAATGACGACGTTCCGGCATAATCTCATCTGCCATTTTCAAGTCTTCGTGTTCTGCACCTGGTAACTCGAACTGAACTGAGGTCCTCGCTGATGGACGGCGTTATTTGTATGCTGACTTTCTTGGTCGATGCTCTGGTTATTGGTCGTTGTGATGATACTTTCACTTTCACTTTCTCCTTTTCTTCTCCTTTCTCTAACCGATTTCTCCTTTCCCTTTCGTTCGTGACTGGGTGTTTCCTGAGAATAGGCTTCCAGGTCGATGGCAATCTCTGAGTGTCGTCTCGTGAATTCAAACTATGTGGTCGTTTTTCGATTTTGATAGCTTCTCTGATAATCCGGTGTGATAGATACTGTATGTTTGCTATTATCCTTGTGTTGTCAAAATCTATCGCGTGTGAGGTTTCCTCTACATGTTGGACCAGTGAAGACGTTTTCTGGTCCTTTTGTACTGCGTTACAATGTTCCTCTCTTCTTACATTAATGCGTCTGTTTGTTGGGCCTATGTATGTTCGTGAACAATCCTGGTATGGAATCTCGTACACTCTTTGATCTTCGAGTGCTATTTTAGTTTTCGGGGTTTGCAGCATATTCGATAACTTTTTGTTGGTGGTTTCGATGTTATGTCTTCGAAGGATTTTTCCGATTCTGTCTGTCGTGTCTTGTACATATGGTAGACAGGATTTGACTACTGGTATGTTTGTGTCGCTATCTTTCCGTTGTGTTGGTTTTTCTGCTCTATTTATGTTTGTCTTCGAGAATCCATTTTGTAGTAACGCCGTTCTGATGTTAACTGTTTCTTGATGCATGTTGTTCTCTTATCTGTTAGCCGTTTCGATATTGTGATCAGTGTTCTAACCACTGATTGTAGCTGTGCTGGGTGATGATGCGATTTGGAATTCAGGTACCGGTTGGTATGTGTGCTCTTCCGGTATACAGCATGACCCAATGTTCCATTATCCTTTTTATACACTAGTACATCTAGGAATTGCAGTTTGTTATCCTTTTCCACCTCCATGGTGAACGCGATCTTGTGATGGGTGGTATTGAGATGTTCCAGGAATGCGGTTAGTTTTTTCCTTCCATGTGTCCAATAGTTTCGGTTTGTGAGGTGTTGAATGCAGTGCTTTTATCTAGAAATCTTCCATGAATATATTGGCAATCACTGGTGATAGAGGTGATCCCATCGGTGCTCCTTCTGTTTGTCGGTATCGCTGGTCTTCATAGGTGAAGTATGTGTTCTTCAGACAGTGTTCTATTAGATTAAGAATGTCATTTGAAGGTTGGCACTTTTTCCTGATGATTTCCAATGTTTCGTTAACTGGAACGTTTGTGAACAATGAGACCACATCAAAACTGACCAGTAGGTCCGTAGGTTCCACTACATATTCCTTTAGCACCTCGATGAAGTGATTCTCGTTCTTGATGTTAGATTCGGCTTTCTCGACGTGTAGCTGTAGTTGTTTCGCCAAGTATCTTGCCAATTGTTGTAACGGAGATCCCATGGAGCTCACAATTGGTCAAAGTGGCACGCCTTCCTTGTGGATTTTTGGGAGTCCGTAGAATTTAGGACATTTCGATGATTTTTCTCTCTATTATTTGTGTTTGTATGTCCTTTGGTATCTCGCTGTCCATAATCTTCTTCCTTGCGGTCTTCTCCAGATATGTTGTTGGATCTGTTATTATTGGCGCGTATGTTCGTTCTGCTAGTATTCCCCTTATTTTGTTATCGTATTCTACTTTGTCCATCACTACGGTTGTATTTTCTTTGTCGGCCGGGAGTACTATGATCTGGGTATTCCGTCTCAGGTTTAAGAGGGCTCGTTGTTCCTCACGCGTTAGGTTAGGTTTGGGTGGTTTGGCTGACCTGAGTACCCTCGTTACATCTTGGCGGATTAATTCTGCTGCGTCCTTTGGTAGTTTGGCGATTGACGCCTCTACGCTGCACATGATGTCCTCAGTGGGAATCTTTGCTGGAGCTACAACGTAGTTAAATCCTTTCGCTTCGTCGATTTGGTGGGTGGAAATGTTCTTCACTACTGTGTCCGTATCCAGTGGTTTGATGTTCTGGTGTGTAGACTTCTGATAATCCCGTAGTCGTTCGAATTTGTTCACCTGTTTGGCGGTCGTTAATGTTCCATTAGTCTCTGCTCGAAACTCCGTTAACTTGTCTACGGTTTCCCATAGTGTTGGATGTAGCTTGTTGCTCAATTCTAGATGTAGTTTGTATAGCTGCACATTTACGGTATTTAACATCCTCCTGGTGTCTAGAATTGATTCCCGTAGTAACGCCTTGCTAGCTCTCTTTAGAATATTCCCAATCTTGTTGTTGTTTTTGTGAAAGCTAAGCTTCACACTCCTTGGAATGACGTCCTCGTCTCTGCATCGTTCCAAAAATGTCAAGTTGCATAATAATTTGGACTATTTGGATATATATATATATATATATATATATATATATATATATACGAATGTCAACCTAAGTACAGCTACAGAGGTATATGTTAAATATAATAATTCTTTACAATGTTATAAAGTAACTAAGAATCTAATTTTTGCTTTAAATTCAAATATTGGACATCTTATAACTAAAAGTCATCACCTTCCCTTTCACTATCATCTTCACTCGACTCTCCGACATTGATTACTAGAGGTTTTACCATTTCTTTAGCACTGGCTCATTTTCTTTTCAGCATGTAAAATACACTTTTGCCACAGTTCTCCAGTTACTTGGTTTAATAAATCCCCCCATAGCGATAAAACATTCTCGTCCCTGAAGCCCTGTCTCCCAACGCTTTTCTTGTAATACCGTTTACAATTTGCCCATATTACCTCCATAGGGTTGAATTGGCAGTGATACGGAGGTAAACGTAAAATTTGATGTCCCCATTAATGAATAATTTCATCAATTGCATATATTTTTGGCAATTTGTAATAATTCCACTTTCAGCATATCATTCGAATGAGGAATGTTGTGTTTTATTAAAAATTGAAGAAGATCTTCTTTCTTCTAACTACTTCAAAGTAATTTTTCTACTAATGTAGAATGATGACTGGCATTGTCAAGAATTATCAAACTTGGTTTTTCTAAATTTGGTAAAAGCATTCATATTATCGTTCATATTATCGTGGTACTGTGCTGTCTTACTTTTACTGGAAAATACCAATGATGAATTAGGTATAAAACCATCCTTGTTGACAGCACTCAGTACGATAAAACTAAAATTTATTCGGTTAAAAATATTTTTAACAAATCGGACTATTTTAATTACCGTTTCCCTTCTCCGAGCGGTTTGTTTTTTGTGCTTTTCAAATCATTATCATGCCATGATTTTCGAACGCTTCCTCGACTAAAAATCTACGTTTCATCTAAAAAGACAGGATCATGACTAATTTCACAACTTTTATTAGCAAAATATTTTCGAAAAAATGTTGCTCGAGCACCAGCAATATGAACCTGCTCCATTAAACGCTTTATTCCATCGTCAACTTTGAATTCAAAACCAATTTTGTCTAACAATTGTTTCAAACTCGTTTTACTGAAGGTAAATATTTTTATCTTCTTTAAGTTAAGTGTTTCGATAGTAATATGTGAACTTAAAATTAAACAGTGATTAACTCCATTTCAACAATAATTTCTGAATTATTTACCAGTTGCATGCATGGTGTAAATTTTTCGTTTCAAAACGTCTTTCACGTATTCGTCGACTTCAAACGCAGCCTATGTTTTTGCGGTGAATCCGGCGCCGATTTCCCAGATTCTAAAGCGAGAGCCATTCTTGTCTTTGTCCGAGTTACGGTTTTATCGAAAATGTCGCATGCGGGATCAGTTCGCCGCAACATAATATTACATAAATATAAATTTAAATAGTGAAAATTATTAGCGTACCTGGATAATGGAAGTTAAAGGTAAACTTCGCGCCCCGTTATCGCGTTCCATCTCGAAATAATGCAGTATATTCGTTAACATTACTTGAGTTTGGCTTTTCAAAGATTTACCTTTTAACGACATCATTATTTGCTGCAAAATAAATAAATGCATTCAATCAATTGGAAATACATTTTGCATTATAAACTTACTTCGTAATAATGAATATTAATAATAATAGTTTTGAAAAAAACTGTTGTTTACAAATGCAATGGAAACTAATAAATTACGAAGCGAAAGATAAATTATTATAACTACAAAACACGATGCGATTATATGAAACGAAATATGAAGTATAATTTGAGGTTAAATAGCCAAGAAGACATCTGACAGCGTCATGCACTTTGACGTTAGAATCGACATACGTTTTTAAGTCCTGCATTTAAAATATAGCAGATGTATAAATTGTAACCCGTCTTTCTTTAAGTGAGCACTTCGCACTAGTATAAAGGGAAACAGATGCACTTCACAGTAAATAATTATATCTCCATTATATTCGCCACGACACCACCTCTCCCCGGCGCTACTATAAATTAAGTAGTTACACCCTGGATTTCATGCCTTCAAATACGCGTTTTTAAATGATTTATCTCAATTCAAAATGATGTCCTCTTATTTTCACTTGTACATTACTATTTTGTATGAACAATTCTTCTACATAATAGCCGAATGTTTACAGCACATGGTAGTTGGCATGCGGGATGTTATGATTACATGATTCATGATTGAGCGCATCACATTGATTCGACACTCCGTCGATGAGTCAGTGCGTTTTTGCTTGTACTGAAGCAACAAATAAAATTTGTATAGTTTTTAGGTTAGTCCTCTTTCTTAAGAAGTTAATATTGCAGCGGCGGGATTGAATCGCGTTTTTCTTTTGTCAATGCTAGTTATAGCCTGTGGTGTTACGTAGTTACTTACTTCCACATACAACGGATGGGAAGTACTGTATCGCAAAAAATATTTTCAAAATTTTTTATTTGCTCAATCGCTTTAAAATGTTCGAAAACGTCTAAAAACAAAATTTTAGCAAAAAAAAATCTTGTGTGTGTGGTGCGTGCGTGCGTGCGTGCGTGCGTGCGTCCGTCCGTCCGTCCTTGCGTGCGTGCGTGCGTGCGTGCGTGCATGCGTGTGCGTGTGCGTGTGCGTGTGCGTATGCGTGCGCGTGTGCGTGTGCGTGTGCGTGTGCGCGTGCGCGCGCGCGTGGGCGCGTGGGTGCGTGGGTTCATACGTGTGCGCGCGCGTGCGTGCGTGCGTTTGTGCGTGCGTGTGTGTGTTTCGAAAGTCTTAACATATCAACTTGGCACATATATAGACATTAACTACCCAAAGCGACTGATTTGGGGTCAATGGGGTATGAGGAAAGGGTAAAATTTGGGGATATGTACCCTTTTTGCAAATTTTTATTTTTTTATATTTTTTTACTTTTAATATGTAATTAGTGATATAATTGTGAGTATTTTTTATCCCTATAATTTTTCTGTACAACAAACGGTTTATAACATATTAGCAAAAAACCGTCACTTTGAAAAATACGTTTTTCCTAAATATCTCCGGAACTACTCAACATTATCAAAAAATAAAAATATATTTAGATAGGAAATAATTTTTTTGCTAAAAGTATTTTTGCAATTTTTTCAAAAATTTTCTCATATTATAAATATCTCACTCAATTTTGGAACCCGTCCACACGATTTTTTTTAAATTTTAGTGTTAGATATAAAATAAAATTTCTGATCAAAAATCATTCTTGTAACTTTTTTGTAAAGTTAAGCGTTTTCGAGTTATTTATTCCGATGTTTTGATGTGGAAGTATTGATACAATTTGCAGCGTTTTTTTTTTAATCTAGCACTGACTAATGTGTAATATCGGTGTATTTATTAAACGAACTACTTTGTTTTTTTTTTGTGTTGGCTAAAGTGCAATGCCATTAAGACAGTCATCAATTAATATTGATACAATTTGAAGTTTTTTTTTTGTTTTCATTTAGAACTTAGTTCCTTCTACGGATTAAGTTTAATATCCATAATTTGTTGATGTCTTTTAATTTATTAAAATTTTGTTTATTTTACGGGTTAATGTTTAATATCCGTAATTTTTATGTATTACAATAAATTTTCTGTACGGATTAATGTAAAACATCCGGTTTTACACTGATAGTTTTACTGACGGATTAACGTAGAATATCCGTGATTTTTTTAATTCTTTAGTAGTAATTTTATTTACCAAACATACAAAAAATTTTTTTTTCTTTTCCTTTTCTTCCTCATATTTTGTTGCGTAATACATTTTTGATTTCAGGAAATTAAATTTAAGTTTAGTATGCTGCGTTGTGTGACTGCCACGAATTAATAAAGTAGGTATACTAGCTAGTAATATATTAAAATGGATTCTGATACAACCAGTAGTTCCGATAGCTACGATTACAAACGCAGTAGGAATACTCCGGTAAAAGATCAAAACCATTGGGTAGAAGTGGTAGGCTTGCTAAAGAAAACGCGAGAAGAAAAGCGCAGAACGTTACTGTGCGTTCACAATTTTTTCGTCCACAAGATAATCACAATAAAGATGACGTGATGCCTAGCACTCCAAGAACACCAACAGCTACCTCTCCCCAAGAAATTGTGAGCAACATAGCAAAACAACGTGAAGTTACTGATGTGGATACGATAACAAGATTAGAAAAACTAGTAGAACGGCTCAGAGAAATCTGTAAACACTGAATCATTGAAAAAACAGAGCTATGCAACCAACATTACAGGAGCTAATTTGCGTTTTTAGAACGTTCTATACACAGTCGCTGTTACTAAATGGTGCAGTAGTCTATTACCATTTTCATGTTCCGTGGTGATTTCATCCTTGTTTATCACCAAGGTTATAGGTAATAATAAAGGATAGAGTAATAATTTAGCGATACCCGAGAAGCTAGAATACTTGGCTAAACAGTAAAACTAAATAAAGTAATAAAATACCGTATTTCGAGAAAAATAATAAATATTTTCAAAGCCATAACAAAATTAAAGAATTTAACAAAAATATCACAACATGCCAATAGTGGATATAAAAGCCGTTCCTTTCTATTACTTCCAGCATTCTGTTGCGCATAGAAGCCACAAGATTTGAACAAAAATTTGTTTCTCGTATTAATTCCCAAACAGCTTTTTATGTGGTTGAATAATTCTGCTTGATTTCGCAGAACAAAGGCTTTTTGCATACGTCCTTCCCATTGGCTAACCATTTTTTTCTCAAAGGTGTTCTATGGGGTTTAAATCCGGCGAGTTTGCGGCACATGGCAGTACTTCTATTTCCGGATGGTCTTCAAACCATTCTGCTACAATACGAGCTGTATGCACTGGGCTGCCGTCTTGTACAAAAACAATTGTTTCCATTTATTCTTCTGGATGCAATGCACCTACTGATGGTAACATAACGTTTTCGAGAACCTCGATGTATCTTTGTGATCGAAAAGAAGTTAGTGAAACCATTCCTAATTCTCCTGGACCAGCAGCAGACATCTATTCCTAAAATACAAATTGAACTCTCCCACATTTTCTAACAGGCCTAATGTGGCCTGTGTTATACCGGGTATTGTTTGGACGCCATAAGTGCACAGGGATGTCTTGTGTAGAGGAAAAGTTTTTTCGTCAGTAAATATTACATTGGATTAATTTCTATTCCAATTTTTCCTACAAAAGTTCAAACGAGCCTCAGCTTGCGCGTTAGTGTGCAATGGTTTCCTTGCTGGGCGTCTGCTGTGTATTCCGCATGAATATAAAGGACGGCGTATTGTAGAGGGAGAACGCCGGTTTCTTCTCGTATGCGAGTAGCTGAAGTAAAAGAATTTGTAGTTGCTGCTACCGTAATTTCTTGACCTTCCTGTACAGTTGTTTTGCGTCTTTTGCCAGGTCTAAAAGTTGTAAGAGGTCTATATCCACCTAACATGTGTCTTTGAACCCATCGTGCAACTTGAGTTCTCTAAAAGATTATTGTGAACAACAATATACAATAAGTAAAAAAAAAGTAAGATTACCGAAAGATCCACGCGCCGGCTTATTTCACTGTAAGAAAGGCCCTGCTCTGCTTATGACCATCCCCCTTGTTTCTAAAGTAAAGTCGTGCTAACCTAATAGTCTACTAATGGTATTTCAAAAACTAATTTTGAAAAGTTATTTATATTGCCATTTTAAAAACATTTTCCCATTATGAGTAAATTGGGTTGCATAGCTCTGTTCATTTTCAATGATTCAGTGTTTACATCCCAATCACAGCCAACAAAATTACTTTTTGATCCTAAAAGCATCCCGGAATTTAAACCTGGAAATCTAATGACAAAATGGATAGAAAAAATTGAACAGTTAGCGGACCTAAACAATTGGAATCAAAGGCTCGTCATATATCATATGCAAAGTCGACTGGCAGGACTTTCACGCCTCTGATATGACAATTTAAATAATTATAATTTAAACTGGGAAGAATGGAAGTGTTTCTTAATCAAAAGCTTTCCGGAACATCAGGATTTCGCTGCTACCCTAAGGAACATGTTAAATCGAGCAAAACAACCAAATGAAACTTGGGAAAAATATTAAGATAAGATGAATCTATTGAGTGCTTGAGAAATTACAGAAAAAAGGCTGTTTCCTGTCTCATTGATGGCATCCTTTATCCGTCAATTCCAGCTGGTGCTAGAGCTGGCCGATACAAGGCCCCGGATGAGCTCTGTGGAGAATATCTTTCCGCATTGAGATCAGAAACAAATTCAAAATTTTATCAAGATTTACGTGGAAGGATTAATTGAGCAGAAGGAACCCACCACTCAATGGCACGGCCTATGATGTTGTCGTCAAGTGGGTTCACACATGGCATTCATTATGGGAAACGACAATATAGACCAGATTTCAATAAGAATAAAGACTACGAACCAGCACAAAAAAAGCAGGAGATTGTAAATAAACCAAGTGTAAAATGTCGAGAAGAAGGACACGTATCGCCAGATTGTCCAAAATCCAAGAAACATTTCATAAATTGTAAACGATTGTAATGATTGTAAAAAAAAGAATCGAGATGTAAGAAACAATATTGTGGAAAATGCATTTTCATTAAATCAATACTATATTTTTGATTGCTTCCTTAATAATATGTCTACGTACGGTTATTTGAACACTGGATGTAGAGCTGTATTAGTAAAAGAAAGTTTAGCAAGGAAAGCTAAACTTTGGTCCAATCACGTTGACAGTGACAGATTATGGTGATGCTAGTATTCCTGTTATTGGAGAAAGGCAAACATCAATCGAATTGGACAAAACTAAAACTAATATAGACTATTTAGTAGTACCCTATTATATGCAATGCATACCAGGTATTGTTGGACAAACTTTAGTAAATCAGCCACAAATCATAGAAAAAACGTTCGAGTTATTCCAGCACTAAGTGATGCTGTTGACTTGTTGAACGTTCCAAATAGAAAAATTCCTTTGTGGGCAAAAAAAGATACTGTCATTTCACCGAAAACTGTTGCCATGATTGTGGTGACTTCACGGTGCTTAACAACGGATGATGTCCACGGTCCTGGAGGGCTACGAGCGGTGCCTGCGAGAGAATACTATATTGATGAGTGTGTCACCAAAGGTCAACAAGGCTACATAACTTTGAGAGCCAAGTACGCCGTACGAAGCTCTATCCTGTTAGTCAAAAAGAAAAATAGCGAACAAAGGATGGTGGTTGACTATCGCGCCTTAAATTCTAAAATAATGAAGGACCGATCTCTACTCCCTCGTGTGGATGATTTTATGGAAAAGCTTAACAACTGTTTATTTTTTACGAGCCTGGATACTACCAAATGAAATGGAAAAAGATTCGACACCAAAAACTGCCTTTGTAACGCCAGATGCCCAGTTTGAATACGTCCGAATGCCATTTGATGTCGCAAATGGTCCAGAAGTGTTCCAAAGAGCTATAAATAAAGTTTTGGGTAACATGAGGCATGGCAAGGCTTTGACCTACATGGACGACGTCTTGCTGCCAGCACAAAATTTTGACGAAGGCCTTAATAATCTCAAAGAAGTTCTGAATGCACTATCCAGAGCCGGAGTTACATTACGTTTGTTCAAGTGCCATTTCTTTATGTCAAAGGTAGAATACCTTGGTCATGAAATAAGTAAGGATGGAGTACAGCCTGCCAACGGACTTGGACACAGTTAGGCAATTTTTAGAGTTCTCCAGTTACTTTAGAAGGTACAGTAAGGATTTTGCTACCATTGCTCCACCCTTGACCGTATTAACAAAAAAAGGTGACGAATTCGTTTGGTCAACTGCGAAACAAAATGCCTTTGATCGCTTAAAGAAAAGCTTGTATCTAGGCCAATTTTGTCAATTTACGATCCAGAATTACCAACCGAAGTTCACGGCGATGCTTCAAAGTGAGGAGTAGGTGGTATTTTACAGAAACAAAAGTATAACTCTATTCTTCCCTGCATGTATTTTTTAAGGTAAACCAGCAAAGAAGAACAGCGGTACTACTCATACGAGTTAGAAACCCTTGCAGTTGTAAACCCCTTAAGACAGTTCAGAGTGTATTTAATTGGAATAAAGTTTAAAGTGGTAATGCCATCAGAACTACACTATCAAAAAGATATTTAATACCAAGAATTGGGAGATGGTGGCTATCAATCTAGGAATTTACATTTGATGTATAATATCGCCCAGGTCTTAAAATGTCGCATGTAGATGCATTCACCAGAAGCCCTGTCTTTGCATCGGATTGTTCGAAGAACTGAACTAGCATTTCTAATATAGTTAATATCAGCCACGAAGACTGGGTTCTCACTGCACAACTTACCGATGAGCGATGTGTGTACATTCTAGAAATTTCACAAAAATCGCCAGAAGACACAGAAGAAAGAAAACTTCATAATGAATATTGCCAGATTAATAATCGACTGTACAGAAAAACTAATAATGGAAATAAGTGGGTAGTACCAAAAGAAGCCCGTCGGCAGATTCTAATGCATTTTCATGATGGCGGGGGGCACTTGGCATTAATCAAAACGTTATCAAGTATTTCAAAGTCTTATTGGTTTCCGGGCATGCGAAGATACGCTAAAAAGTACATGTCTTGCTGTTTGGACTGCTTGTGCAACAAGGAAGCGGGTGGAAGACCGTCTGGGTATTTACATCCAATAAGAAAGGTTCCTGAATCCTTCCATACATTACATATCGACTACCTAGGTCCTTTTGTGAAATCTAAAAGAAAAAACAGTTACGTTATAGTAATCGTCGACTCTTTCACAAAGTTTGTCTTCATGTAGGCTGTTTAGTCAACTAAAACTGTTCCAGTTCTACAATTTTTGGACGAAATTATAGCAAGTTTTGGAGTGCCAATAATAATCATTAACGACAGAGGTTCTTGTTATACAGCAAAGAAAATTGTAGAATACTGTAAGAATTTAAATGTCAAATATGTCTTAAATGCTACGGCTATAACCTGGGCAAATGGCCAAGTTGACTGGTATAGCAGGACTATTTTAGGGCCATTGTCCGCTTCAATGAATGAAGAAAATAGATGGGATGAACAAATCCAAAGGTTCGCTGGGGATTAAATACTAGTGTAAATTCAACTACGAAGAAATCGCCATACAAATTGCTTTTTGGTTACTCACCGCGTGGAGTAGCTAATGCTCCCTTGGCTAACGAAGTTGTAGAGCCAAGTTATGATACAGATTTAAGTACGACTAGACAGGAAGTTAGTCGGAAAATAGAAAAACAACAAACCAAAAGCAAGGCTCAGTATGATTCTCATCTTCATCGCGAAAGAAAGTTTAAGACTGGAGAATACGTGCTTGTCAAAACAGTTCAGGCAAATAATCAGGGACAAGCAAGAAACTTTTGCCAAAATACGGTGGTCCGTACGAAATTAAAAAAGTACTGGAAAATGATAGATTTAGAGGGCTTGGTAAGATCACAAAAGAAATACAAAGGAATTGTATCTTTAGATAAACTTATGCCTTGTACTGTAAATGTAAGCTCCGAATCTGAAGCAGATTCGCCACCAAGTGAAGTGGAATAAAGAGATGTTCAATTGTGGCTGGCACCCGACGGAATGCAGCTGCACAGTTTACTAGCTCTTTTATGTATTACGTATATATGTAATTCACAGTGATATAAAAGAAAGTAGCACGTCACGATGGAATGTAAATTTGATGGAATCGCGATAAATATCAAGACTATATTCCAGCACTGAAAAAAAATCTCACTGAGCTGTCTAAACTGTATATTCCGATGGTTGGTGACAGGTTACAGTTTTCCATCAAGCTTAGAGCTTAAGATTTAAAAAAAAAATTTTAATTTATATGCGATAAAGAAATAATTGCATAGATACCTAATAAGACATGAATATGTATAGTAGAGAGAGGAGAACTAAAAAGAAACAAGCTCCGTCTGTAAAACGAACGAAAAGTTTTATTTAAGATATTTTTGGCCACTAAAAGAAGTAAACGCATATGTAAGAGAATAAAAATGTTTTATTCTGATGTCAATACTAGGTAAAGCAATGTCAGACAAAAATAGTCTGGGCCAACGGAACGAAACGGTGGGAACTACAAAAAACTCAGTACCTAACTATTCAAGATTAGATCTAAATTAAAGGTCAAAGTGAACGAGGACTCCAAGGATTACCACGAGGACGCGGACTAGGTAGCATGGCCGAACTATAAACAATTCTTCTACATAATAACCGAATGTTTACAGAATATGGTAGTTGGCATTCGGGATGTTATGATTATATGATTCATGATTGAGCGCATCATCATTCATTCGACACTCGGTCGATGAGTCAGTGCTTTTTTACTTGTACTGAAGCAACAAATAAAATTTATATTTTTTTTTACATTCGTCTTCTTTCCTAAGAGGTTAATATTTGTATGTTACCAAAATTGAGCGTCTAATTATTCAAAACGCTTAGGATAGTATTTTAAAATGACACTGGCAACACTAAGAATTCTGGCAAAAGAATAAAAAAAAGTAAGCCGCCATTTTGTAGCCTGTGGAGTTCGTCAAATGTGTGCGCATTTAGAAATGATTGCTATTTATTAGGGTGGCCCATAAAAAATGTCGTTTTTCTTATTGAGCCCTTCTGCTCCTATCTAGAAAACGTTTTATATGTTAATGCTATGCAGTATTAAAAGCTAATCAAGCAGGCCAATGTCTCCGTCTAATCTTCTTCTGATATTCTTTTGTTTCTAACTAGCAAAAACATCAAAATGGCTGACGAAAAATACACAACTTTGACAATGTTGCGTCATTACTGGAAACAAAATGTTTCTGCAACCACCGCAGTTAAAAAAATATGCGAAGTGGAAGGGGAAGGAATAGTGAACATTCGTACGGTGCAGCGCTGGTTTCGAACATTTACTGGCGCAGATACAAGTCTCGAGAGGAAACAAGGTTCTAGACGGCCCAACTCGCTGAACTTCGAGATGTTGTTGAAGTAAATCGATCGACAAGCACCAGTAAGTTGTCAGCAGAACTTGGGTATTCCAAACAAACCGTAAGGCGCCATCAACTTGGAAAAGCCAATAACCGCTGTAGAGGGGTTCCTCGCACGACTTACCGCCAGAAATGGCCGAAAGGCGAGTTCAGGTCTGTGATCAACTGCTTTCCAATCCTTGGGATGAACGTTTCTTTAACCCTAAACCGTCCAGTGGTGTTCGTCAGACATATTTTCGAGTTTAATTACGTATAGATTAAAGAGTTTATTTTTAATTGTCAAATAGATTAAATTTAATCTATTATCAATTGTGATGGAATAATTTTAAAATATTTGTTTATTTTTTTGCAATTTGAAAATATTAGTAAGAGTGACGTAACCGTCCAGATGTATTTTGTGGACACAGTTGTAAAATGCATTTATTTTCTGTTGCTATTTAATTTTGTAGTTCCTTAGATAAGATCTACGGTAATCTTCGTGCATAACAATAATACAATAAACATTTATGAGCAATAATATTTTGTCTGAACGTGCTTTTTTGCTGATATCGAAAAATGCAGATGCATAATACAACTAATCTGTTTTGTAGTTTAGTTAGTGTTGAATGATCTTTAGTGACAGAATATACGTTCAAGAGTTCAACACTTGGTTTGTTCATCTTTTCAATATAGTTGGTGATATTTTATTGGTAAGTGAAACAAGAAAATATTTTTTTATTTCATAAAAATTTACCCTCTTTTACTTACAGTTCTCAAAGGTGTTTAACAACAAAGCTTTGACAAATGAGCAACTTCGAAGTGGTTTTCAAAACAGTGATCATGGAAATTATGTATTTGGGGAAACTGATATAGACGATGAACATAACAGATGTGGAGTCTGACAACGAAAGTAACCTGCACACGAAAATGAAGATGAGCAATTTTGTAGTGGTAGTGAAAATCCATATAGTGGGAATATGGTAGGAAGTCGAAATGTAACAGAAGAATATGTAGGTAAAAATGGAACTAAATGGAATTCCGAACCAGTAAAGGCAACAAGAACTCTACGGCATAACATAATGAGGGGAGGTATACACAAAGTAGTTCTTCCTCCTGGCAGAACTATAGAGCATCCTGTTGATACTTTTAATTTATATACGACAAAATGTACTCGAACATATTGTAAGTCATTCGAATACTGAGGCTAAAAGAGTTTTAAAAGATAACTGGAAACCCATAGACAATATTGAATTACAAGCATTTATTGGTTTATTATTGGCAGCTGGTACTAATAAAAAAAGTAATGTGGAGATTACAGTGTTCTGGGATCCCGCACCCGCATTCGCACCTACGCCAGCACCCGCACCCGCCCACGCCCACGCCCACACACAGATATATGTATATATATATATATATATATATATATATATATATATACGGTGTTTAATAAATAGTGTTAAAGCTTCAGCTAGCGTTATAGCCCATGCGAATCTGAGAAGCCTCATAAAAGAATTAATGCTAAGCGATACGCCGTTTCTTCTAACGGGCCATGAAAAAATGACATTAAATTGCAACGTTGGAAGCTACATGTAAACAAATTTACCACATTATATGTGACACAAGGTGCCAGAAGAATATTGGTGATCAAAACAATACAAAAAGTACAGAACAAATTTTTTATTCATGGTACGGAACACAAGGCGTCAGAAGCATATTGGTGATCAAAACGATACAAAAAGTACAGAACACATTTTTTATTCATGATACGTGACACAAGGCGTCAGAAGCATATTGGTGATCAAAACAATACAAAAAGTACAGAACATTTTTTATTATTGAACATATTGTTGAAAATGACTACCGTCTATGTCCATGCACAATTCCAATCGAATCCAAAACACGTTCCAACATTTGTGCACCATGTACATATCTGCGTACTCGTAGAATGAGTACATGATCACCAGTGAAATATGAAATCGAACTACGCAATGGGTGCACAAAATGCCTGGCACACTAATTGTTCAATCTGCAATTGATCATGAACTTCGGGCGCGGCAGAATGTTCAATCTGCAAATGAACATGAACTTCGGGCCCGCCAGGATGTTTAATCTTGCAGATTAAACAGGGTATTTTAATAATTTTAGTAATTTTATATTTAGTAATAAGTTGAGAAATATAAGTAGAATTAACAATTAAGAAATACGTAAAACGAATCGTAAGCAAAACTGAATATAGAGCAGGTTAATTATTGCGACAATTGTGCTGATACAAAAGTGTGTAAGGTTGAAATTACACATATACTATGTGCATTTTAACTAGTAAGCACAAAAAGGCGCTTAAATGAATAAAACATGACCTACTAACTAGGTCACACAATAAAATACGTCATGTAAAAAGTTGTATATAAAGTGTAAATAGTATCAAATAAATCAGTCTTTGAATGAATCTCATCTTTTATTCAATTACTCAACAGGGTTGTGAGGTCTAGTCTACAATTGGTACGAGTGACGGCGTACCCCTCACATTAAACCCCAACTACTCAATCTCTCTAATCAGAGAATTGAACATGCTTCTTTCTTCAATCTTTCTTCTACTTGTTGTAATAGAGCACCTAGTTGTTGTATCTTGATCTCTTGTCGCTTCAATCGCTGTTCTTGTTCTTTGTCGACCCCATCGTCTTCTTGCGAAGTGGTTGTTAGCTTCTTTTCCAGTTCTGTCAGATAGTTCTTAATGTGATTATATAGTTTACCCAATTTTTCAAAGTATTCTGATGTGTGGTAGTCATGATCATCTATCTGCAGTTTGGATATTTCATTATGTGTGCTGTTCGCTTCTTCCCACCATGTTTCCAATGCCTTGCTACGTTCATTAATGTACACCTTGTTCTTCCGTGCCGCCGCATCTTTCTTCATATTTGTAAACATCTTCTCTATAGCCTTGCCACTTTCATTTTGGGTGTTGGCCAATTTGTTTATCTTCTCCATTTTTCGCTTTGAGTCTTGTGTTGTTTCTTATTTATAAAGCTTGATTTTCTTACCCACTGCCGTTATGTTTCTTCTTTCCTATAAGGGGCGTAAATCCTTATAGTTCACAGAGGTAGACTTGCTGCTGTAACTTCTTTTGGCGGTGGTGGTGGTGAATTGAATGTAGCTGGTGGTGTTGATGTCTTCAATAGGCTGATGTTCAATAGCTGCTGCTGTTGGTGGTGGACGATGTTTACTGGTTGCCGATGTTGGTAGCTCGAAGGACCATGATCATTTTTACTGGTTGCCGATGTTGGTGGCTCGAAGGACCATGACTAATTTTACTGGTTGCCGATGTTGGTGGCTCGAAGGACCATGTTCAATTCTCTGATTAGAGAGATTGAGTAGTTGGGGTTTAATGTGAGGGGTACGCCGTCACTCGTACCAATTGTAGACTAGACCTCACAACCCTGTTGAGTAATTGAATAAAAGATGAGATTCATTCAAAGACTGATTTATTTGATACTATTTACACTTTATATACAACTTTTTACGTGACGTATTTTATTGTTTGACCTAGTTAGTAGGTCATGTTTTATTCATTTAAGCGCCTTTTTGTGCTTACTAGTTATAATGCACATAGTATATGTGTAATTTCAACCTTACACACTTTTGTATCAGCACAATTGTCGCAATAATTAACCTGCTCTATATTCAGTTTTGCTTACGATTCGTTTTACGTATTTCTTAATTGTTAATTCTACTTATATTTCTCAACTTATTACTAAATATAAAATTACTAAAATTATTAAAATACCCTGTTTAATCTGCAAGATTAAACATCCTGGCGGGCCCGAAGTTCATGTTCATTATTTGCAGATTGAACACTAATGTATACAAACGTCACCACAAAATTGGACTACTTGCCAAACGTATTTTTCTCAAATTCTGCATCTTTTAAAATCTTAATAGATGGTGCGGAATGCAACCAAAAAATTGCAAAAAAATTCAACGTCAATATTTTGTTTGAAAATGAAATTTTCATCGGATACTTTATATATATATATATATATATATATATATATATATATATATATATATACATCCAGCATCCAATTACCGGACGCAGTAGTGTTTCCCTTTGTTTGGAGGTGTCTCTTACTTAAAAAACATACCACTAAGTAGGACCTGTATAGGAGTTACAATTCTGTATAGGTTTTACTTCAATACCTCTTCCTATTTTGCAGAAATCTAAAAAATTAAAAAAATAGCAGAACCTACGATTTCTGTATATCCTTAGTTTTGCATAATGCCGCAATATATACATGTAATATACTATTTGTTTAAATCCTTACCACTACTGCGTCCGACGAGTTAACATCGTTGCATTATTTTAAATATAAATAGATGCTGTTTTATTCTCAGCGCATTTCATTAAAAGGCGAAAATAATAAAGATAATTAAAAAAAAGTAGACCATTTCATTTAACTATTTTAAGTATACCAATAAAACCTATTTAAGCCGTCTCGTGATTTAACGTTACACCGGTGTCTTTGTAGTGTGCATATCGAACCAGTATCATTATCAACTATTAGCAAAGCATAAAATACTAAGGCAACATAAGATCCTTGGTTATAGAAAATCTTTAGAAGACAAAATCAAAGCAATTATCAAATTCAGCATAGTTACTGTCAAGGGCGTAGCCAGGATTTATAACAGGGGGGGGGGGGCAAACCATGGTCCATGGTCGTTCAAAATTTAAAATTTTAGGATAAAAAGAAATGGCAAATGAAAACAAAACTTTGAGATTTTAATTATACTTAAATTAAACTAATAACAGATAACAAAAAAAATATGCGGAACAGAAAAATATGTATATTTTAGATTTAATTTTTTGTTTATTAAAATTTAAAAATTATTTAATTTATTTTTGCTCTTCCAGGGGGGAGGGGCAGTTGCCCCTCCCTGCCCTTAGCTGGCTACGCCCATGGTTACTGTTACTATTGTCGAAATTCCAGTACTAGGAACGGCGCCAAAATAAGGAAGGCCCAAATTGAACGCTAACTGCAATATTCAAGTCACAGCTAAAATGGTTGTTATTCCCAACAAGGTACAAAAGTTTCTAATGGTTGTGATGTTGCTTGCACCTCGGTGGGTTTCATGCATTGATTGACCATGATAGCACAAAGAACTTAAAGCAGAAAGGCTCAGCGTAAATCCCCACTATTTACCGCACACTTGAACTCGAAATTAGTTTTACTTTTAATTTAAGTTAGGAAATCGACTCTCAAACTTACACTTATACAGTGATGGAAATATACACGTATTTCATTAGGAATGTATACAAATTCGCTAAAAAGTTAATGTGTTGTAGGTAGCAGACAGAGAAAATTTCATTATTTTAATAACAACATGGAATCAAAGATAACTGAAAGGTGGTACTCACGAAATTTGGTAGAATATCACAGTTTACAACGGTTATAGTCAAATTACATTGCGAGCTTACAGCGAAATCAGAGTTATGTCAGTTTCTGTTGCGCTAAAATTCAATACATATGGGGTTTTCCATGGATAAGTGAATATTTAAAAATTTAAAAATTAATCGACCTTTTAATGAAAAATTTAAAACAGACATGTGGTTATAACGTAAGCAGTCTTGCTTTTTGTTGTACTTTATTAGATTTTTGAAAGCAGTCTTTTTCGGAAAAATAGAAAAGTTGGTCATTGTATTTCCAGCCGTGAATGCGGGAAATTGAGGGATATTATTAGGCGTTTTTTGTTACATTTAATAATTATAAACCTTTTGATGTAATAAATAAATGGTTCTTTCCGGTGCAATATGATGAAAGCGCAAAATTTTCTCTTTCTTTTGTTGGTTTTAATAATAAAGGCGTGTAAAAAAGTGTATATCGATAAATAACCACATCCACCTTGACTCTAAAGAGCTATCTTTAACATTTTAGGTGTTCGTGACAGTGATAAATCAGTTAACAGATTAAAGTATTACTATATTCTAGCGTAAATGTAATTTAAGGATCAAAACAAGCAATTCTGTAAGCTAGGGTAAACTTTAGAAAATGCTGTCACTATAATACAGATTTGCAAGACATGCTATTTAATTATTAACGATATCCAAACTTAAAATGAAACGAAATAGTTTCTAATTTCCACAAAATAATTTATTAAATAACAATTGCGTGCCGAAACAATCATTATTCAATAAATTAGATTGTGGAAATTAGAAACCATTTCGTTTCATTTTGAGTGTGAATATGAATTTCCATCAAGTAAAAGTCAGCACAATTCACGATATCCAAGTTTTATGTTGAGATGTCTCTTGATACCATCAACACTTAATTAATCAACGACATCCAAATCGCACAGACTTGTCCTTTGATTTCATAGAGTAATAAGTTAGGATTAAGTTCAATTATTGCGTTAAAACTTGTTTAAATAGCCAGCTTAGTACGTTTATGACATTTTTTTGCTCATTGCTGATATGATTTAGCATTGTTGTTTGTTATTCACATTGTCAGCTCTTCCCCAGAACTCAACATGAAGCAAAATTTATTTATTTTGACAATTATTAATGACGCTTGAGGATTATTAAACATGTGACCAGATGACGAGAAACTTTGTTTAAATTTCAACTCGATAATTAGAAGCTGGTTATCTACAACCTTATAGCTGTTTAATTAACCATTTTTTTGTTTTAAAAGTAAAGTGATGTGTAGATGATTGAGAGATATGAAAAAGAGATGCGTTGGCCCTAAGACGGTCACTCAAGCTGTTGCGCACAGGTTGTCGGGTAGTTTATTGACCATCCCTTGTCCAGTTATAAACTAAACTGTTTTATTTCCACCTTAATTTTAAAATCCTTTTTTTAAATGATTTTTAGTAGTTGGTACCAGTACTAGATTTAGAGTGCTTATTTAGAACTATTTTGCTTACGAACTGCTTTCTTTTACATGTAATTTATTGCAATTGTACAAATTTATATATATATATATATATATATATATATATATAGGTGTTTCTATTCTCGATACAATTGTATACCTGCAAATTATTTGTTGGGCCTTTTTTATTCTTGCGTATGTACAGGGTTGTTCATTTTCGATGTTTTCTTATGGGAAGTACCCTTTCTATTACAGATAGACAAAAGGTAATGTGAGGTCCTTTTGCTCGATTTTGGTGTTAATTAAGATCCAATAGTCATAATCAAGATATCTCTGACCGTTATTGCGCAATTAGCCAAAATTGAAAAAATGGCGATTTCGAAAAACTTGAATAACTTTCTTATTTCTAAATGTATTGACAAACTGTAAAAACACTTTTTTAAGTAGAATCCATTAGTACATTCACATTTTTAATATCTCCTTAATTTAAAAAGATGTGACATAAAGTTGCATTTTTTTATATGGAAACCATACTTGGCTAAGACATTTTTTTTTGTGCTTTTCAAAAATGTATAACACATATGCTATTTTAATAATTAATTGATTTTTAAAATTTTTTTTATTTACGTTTTATATTAAGAATACACAGTAGGCATAGGAGTCTGAGATTTATTTAAGTAAAAACAAATGATATATGTCAAATAATAATTAAAAATTAGAAGTGTGATCTTGGAATTTGTTTTACATTATCCGAAGGTGATAAGAATATGGCATCGGAATTATATTTACAAAATGTTACTGAAAGGCAACAGCCAAATAAAAATATTTTTAAACGGTATAGTTAATAGAATTAAAAATTTTGCTAGCTCAAAGCAATATCTTAATTAATTATAAGTTTTGTTATGAACGAATAAGTTCAAACCTTTGAACTTATTCGTTCGTAACAAAACTTATAATAAATTAATATTAGTCAAGTTGCTTTGGTATGTGTGAGTCCTTGCGATATTGCAGGCTCACATTCCATTAAAATAAGTAATTTGATTGTATTCTCATTATATTTAAAATTTACATCAGTTCTACATACATAAAGACAAAATTTACATCGATTGGGGTTTGAATATCGATAGCGCAGTTAGTTAGCGCGGTACTCTAGCAAAGTACAGGTCTTAGGTTCAAATCCTACTCGAGGTAAACTTTTTATTTATGTATTTAATAAAATTAATAATAACTTTTAATTAAGTATCTTAATTAATATTAGGTTACAGAAAAATGTAGTTGAATTCGGTTCTTTTAAAAATCCCAGGCCAAAACTTACTTTAAACGATATTCTGAAGAAAATTCAATGGTCATCTTAGGACAAGTCGAAGCAGAGCCAACAACTTCATCTAGTCGAATGGTTAATCTAGGCGTATCTGGAAGCAAAGCCCTTCGAATTTTAAAGAAACACAAATACCAGTGTTAAAGATTTCGGAAAGAAAATTTTTTGACTATTGACGACAGAAGGCGGCATACTGAGTTTTGTAACTGGTCGGTACCAGAATATACTGAATTTTTCAAACTCTATTGCATGGTAAGACGAGGCGCATATCTGTAGTGATGGTATTTTTAATAATGAATTTACCTTACTGGGCAGATACTAACGCTCATGTCAGTGTTGTCCGCAGGAGACAAGGGAAATTTGGAGTAAATGTGTGGTGCTGCATTAAAAACGGACATTTTAAATTATCACATCTATGAAGGAACATTAAACTCAATGAAATATCTTGATATTCTACCAATTCATTCGGAGGGATTTCTAGAGAGTCTTCCTTTAGCACATTATTGCAATGTCATATTTCAGCAAGACGGAGCTCCCACACATAATTCCCGTGTAGTTGGTGACTACTTACATTTACGTTTTCCTAATAGCTGGATGGGAACGACAGCACCAATTTTGTGGCCTGCTCGTTCACCCGATCTTTCGCGTCTAGATTTCTTTTTATGTCACCAAAATATTTAACTGAATGTGAAATTTCTTTTTTGAGTGGAATATCTTCATTCAATTTCATATCTAGTTATCTAAGCCAACTGTTAACCTTAATAAGTATACCAATTAAGAAAAACTTAAAAAATCAATAAATTATTAAAATAGCATAGAGATGTTATATTTTTAAAAAGCACAAAAAAATGTCATTAAAAATGTCACAGCCAACTATGGTTTCCATATAAAAAAATACAACTGTATGTCATATCTTTTTAAATTAAGGACGTATTAAAAATGTGAATGCACTAACGGATTCAACTTAAAAAAGCCCCTTAAGAATATTTTTATAGTTTGTCGATACATTTAAAAATAAAAAATTATTCAAGTTTTTCAAAATCGCCATTTTTTCAATTTTGGCTAATTGTGCAATAACGGTCAGAGATATCCTGATTATGACTATTGGATCTTAATTAACACCAAAATCGAGCACAAAGACCCCTTATTACTTTTTGTCTATCTGTAATAGAAAGGATACTTCCCCTAACAAAACATCGAAAATGAACCACCCTGTACAATTTAATCTGGGTTTTATTGTTGCGGTCGCTTTATTAATTTTTATTAATAACATTAAGAATGTTTGCCAATATGACGGGTGCAATAATTTTATTTTGATTTCATTTGTGTGTGATTACATTGTTGGTTTTTTATTGTTTTTATGTGTAGTTTGATTGGTTTTTAATTTTACCGTTGATTCATCATTTGACTTTATAAATTTGTACGCTTTATAAACAGGTTTAATGATAATTTGCTGTACTTGCATTTTGAACCTTTACTTAGTTTGTTTTCCTTTGATTTACGAATGTTACTTGTAAAATTACTAATTGATTAATAAACAGCTGGGCTTTCTTGATAATTTTTTCCCAGTGTATGATTCACGGGTTGAATCATTATTGCGCAAAACTTGTTAATTCTAATTTGAGCAATTTCATTGCTTGACTGCTCCACTATGATTTAACACTTAACTTCATTCCTGCCTATCTCGTATAATTAACATAACACCAAGTGTTAGGCTTTGAAATCTTTTAACCTTAAATTAATGGCAATAAAGTCAAGATGATATTAGATAAGTTTTAACAGAATTTGCCTGAGTTCCGTAATATGCTCTTAAAGGTTTTATAGTCTTTCAATTATTAGGAATTACATTTTTAAGAATAGGATATCGTGAATCACAACCTTCAAATTTTGAGCTTACATTTCTCAGTGCCAGGGAGCGAGTGACCTTGAACTGAGCCGGAACCGGCCCTACATAACTACTATTCCATAATTAATCGCCAATTATGTGCCTTTAAAATAAAATGTTGGGCTTATGTAGCAAAATATGAAATGATACTCTCATAAAAAATTAATATTTTCTTGCGCGATAATTACTCACCTACTACGCTCCGTTTTGCACTTTAAAGTTAAATTTTGGGCCCCTACAGGAAACAAGTTATTACAAAAACGCACTTCTAGCTTCACAGCCGGGAACTCGTGCGTAAATCAATTTTTCATTTAGTAAGGACGCGCCAATTATGCGATGTTTGCGCCCTCATAAAAAATCAGTTATTGCAAGAATTACATCGAGACTAACTTCTAAGTCTATTCTTTTTAATAATTAAGCGCCAACTATGCGCCATTTTGTGCCACTAAAATGACATTTTGCGCCCTTATAGGAAATAAGATATTGTTAAATTACATCAATATTCTAACCTTACAGATGTCAACTTGCGTATGAATCAATTTTATCTTATTTAGTAAAATGATCAAAAGCTACGATTCATTTATTAATTATGTAGAAGCGCTCATAATAATAATATTTAGGATTGCTATGGCATTGAACTTGTACGAAAAATACGGTTCCTTTAAAATCCATGCCAGATGATTGTTGAAACTCATAAAATCGTAATGACACAAATAAAATACAAAAGATGTAACTATGAATAGCAGATCCGTATATAAGTGGTAAGTTTTTGAACATTTTTTCCATGTTTTGAAATTTGATGGTTTATCCAACTTTTATTTTTGGTACTATATGTGATTTTAAGTTTATTCATAACATTGTGTTGCATATTGTCTTATACTATATCTTTACTTGACTGCAAATTCAAAATTTAAGCTAACTTTTACCTTTTTTACTATGTTTAACCTTAATTGTAATTAATTAATCCTAAAAGTAGGCAATTAATGTCAGGAGAACTAAAAATACCATTATCGTCATTTATTGTTACCCTTCAATTGAATAAAAGTGAAATTTAGAGGATGGAAACGTTTAAGTTGTCACGGTTCGCGACAATAATATATCAGATTTGATAAATATATATTAAATTAAATAACAAAGAACCAACTATAACCCAGAAATGTAAATTAAAAATAATTGAAGCATTTAGTGGCAAATAAATAACAGCAAATCGGGTGATTGGCGCGTAGGGAGCAATCTGGTTGAAACGTGATGTGACTGAAGGGTATGTAAGTGAAAAAATGTATATCTATATACATACATTTACATATTCATACAGTAAGTGTATGTTCTATTATTTATATCTTTCTTCACTCTGTCTATATTTCTACTTCTTACTTCCTCACGTGTCGAGACAGTAGACAAATAACTGTCCGGTAGTAGGACGATACCGCTAGAGGGAATGCTACACCGTCCGAGGCAGTGACCGGTCTGCTCGCTATGGAATTACTCAAGAAAACAATAAAATTGCCTCGGATCGACCTGGCTATAAGAGGCGGTCAGGGTCGAAACAGACAGGCCCCGTTTCTGGCGACTGTGCAAGGAATGAATGGCGAGTCGGTACTTGAAATGATAGAGGTATGCATGGTAAAGAATTTGAAATTGCGAATGTAATCTACAAAAGACACTTTGATATTCTGTGTATCGGATACAAAGCGCAAAGGAAAGGAAGCCGTGGAGATGGAGGATAGCAGCCTAGCACTGTAGCGAAAAGTTGAGAATGAAGTGCATGGCGCAAAAGGAGTTGGGGTCATGGTAAGTGAAAGAGGGAAAAGATGTGTTAAACAGTACGAATTGTATCTCCCCGGGTAATATGAGTTAGAATGAAAGTGGAGTTTCGAAGAATGTTTCTTATTGTATGCTATGCACCGGTGAATGGAGAAAGAGACCAAGAGCGTGAGAACTTCTGGAATGAAGTGAACGTATGTAAGCCAAACGAAATAGTGATGATAGTCGGGTATATAAACGGAAGGGTGGTTGTACAGAGAGACTGAACGCGTTCTAGGAAAGTTCAGAGACCAAAGAGTCAATGAGAGTGGTGAACGCCTGGTGAACATCTGTGTGGAGAGAAGCATGTTTGTATCCAATGTGCATATGTATACATGGCAAATAGATGAATCTAAACGTATTGATAGACTTGATAGTGTATGATGAACAGATTAGAAACCTGATGAAGGCCACAAAAGTAATGCGCGGATCGGAGTGTAGATCGGACCACATTTTGGTTGTATCGAGAGCGTGTTTAGGGCAAAAGTTGGTCTGGAGAAGGAAAGCAAACGTAGATCGAACGTTCAGAATTAGGGTAGACAAACTAGTGAATAATGGTGCGAGAATTAAATATGCAGATGCTGTGAGTAAAGAGTTGAATGTGAATGAGACAGTGTGAAACGAACAAATAAAAGAAACTGACGTTGAAAGTGCATTGATTCAAAAAACTGTGTTGCCAATTGTGCCGTGCGGATATGTGGAAGAAAAAGATAGAAAAAATGTGCTTGGTGGAATGAGTCGGTAAAAAAGGCAGTATGTAAGAAAAAGATGCGTACATGACAATCATTACTGCAACAAATGAGACTGAGAAAAAGCGATTGCATGAGGTGTACAGATTAAGAAACAAAGAAGTGAATGCGGCAGTATGAATAAATAAAGAGGAAAAGATGGCAGTGGAAAGAGAGAAAATGCAGAATGATTTTGAGGGAAACAAAAAACTCTTCTAGAATTGGGTCAAAAATACCAAACCTGGACCAAAACAGAACGCAGCAGGATGGATGAATATGAGCAATGAAATGGTATGGAATGATTGTGAACTAAGATTTGGGATGTGCAGGGTGGCTTTATGCCAGGGTGAGGGTGTGTCGATCAAATGGTTGCTCTCCAAAAGGAAGCCGTACTATGCGTTTGTAGATCTGGAGAAAGCATACAACGGAGTGAATAGGGAAAAGCTGTGGAAAGTATTAAATGAATATGGCGTAAATGAAGGTCTAACAAACGGAATAAGGGCAGTATCAATGGTAGTCGGGCATGTGTTAGAGTGAGAGGAGGTGTGAGTGTATGCTTTAATATTGAGCGAGGAGTGCGACAAGGCTGTGTCACCGTGGTTGTTCAATTTACACATGGATAAATGTCTTAGACAAGCATGTACCGATACAAATGGTGTAATGGTTGGTGACGTAAATGTACGACTTCTGGTGTATGCAGATGACACAGTCTTATTAAGTGAGAATGCGGATAAGCTACAAACTGCTCTCAGTAAGTTTGATACAGTCTGTGAGAGCATGTATCTAAAGGTAAACGTAAACAAAACTAAAATTATGGTGTTCAATCAGGAAGGTGGAAAGGAGAGTAGAGTATTTACTCTACAATATGGAATTGTGGAGCAAGTGAACGAGCTGGTATATCTGGGTAGAATTTTTACTGCAGGTGGTACAATGGAGGGCGAGATTGGACAACGTAGGTTACAGAGGTGATGTAAACAATAGATGCATAAATGATAGTCATGCCAATTGGCCTAGGGGACCTTGATGTCACGGACGACCCAGATACCTAAAAGGCAACACGGATAAGGCAAACAAAAGAATTACATAACTGATGCAGGTGAAGCAGATCATCTAGGTGGAGTTGACGTCGGCAGTGCAGATAAGGAAAATAACGTAGGCAACGTGAGTGACTTTAATCACGTAGATGACGTGGATAACGCGGATGACTATGTCTTTTTATGACGTAAATTAACTAGGATGACCTGTACGACGCGGATGACAAGAATGGTGATGACTAGGTGGTATAGATGAAGTGAATAACTAAATGTCACGGGAGGCGTAGATGACGCAAATTACGCTAACATTTTTAATGGTGTAAATGATATATATGTAAATAACGTAGACCACGTACACTGAGATCACGTAGACGGAGTATCTACCATAGATGACATACGAGACGTACACGTATAGGTAGCGCAGGTGGCTAACTAGGTTAAATAACGAGGATGGTAGAGATGATGCAGAACACATAATTAACGATGGTAATGTGATGGTGTAGATGCTATAGACGACTAGACAACGTAAATACCGGAAATTGCAAAGAGTGTTCAAACAGCGTTGATATTCATATAGTCCAGATGGCGAAGATGGCTAACCAAATGACAGAATCAAACAAAATAGTTAAGCTACCTGCAACATATAAGCGAAAAGTATACACCTCGTGTTGTAGAGAACAAGGTTTGTGAAGAATAATACTTAGTTGTAAATACTATCAGTCCAGCACTGATTCCTTCTTGTTCTTCAGTTTGAATGTCCTCTTTTTTGATACACTACTATTCCACCCAAAATAAATGTTTTAGTGTTTTTTTTTCTATTAATCAGGTTCAATTTAGATAACTTTTCTTTAGAAACATTTTTATACGAAGTTAAATAAGCCCTAAAAATTAATTAATTTATTATAAACTGCAATTTATGTTATAACTTTATTATTTTTAAGGTGTAAGAAAGCAAGAAAACTTACTTTCTGTACATTAAAGGAAGTTACAATATGTTTGAAAGTAGCTGTTTGTACCTCAACCATCTAACTCATTCCCTTATGTATTCTTTTCTACTACAAGGACGACATCAGATGACGATTATAACAGGGTAGCACGGTCAATTAAAGCACTTAATGAGACCGGCGCGGATCGTTAGTGCTCCGTTAGTGGCTCTTACTCCTTCATAACGTGTATCAGCACGACCAGTCGTTGTCGAGAAAACCATCCCCCCTTGGACAGTGTTTCTAATTGTAACATTGCCGCAATTCAAACACAATGCGGAGAAGCGAGAAGGATAGGAGAGAGACGAGAGAGGGAGAATTAGAGACTGGAGAAACGAGACACGAGCACGATCAACTTCTATTACATAAAACATTCGTTAATTTAAAAATACACCACTAGATGGCGCAAACAAACAAACTTGCTTTTAAAAATCAATGTAATCTGATTAGTGGGATTTTTTGTCATATAGGTAACATTTTGCGACACGAGACTTTTAGCGAATACTGTTTCGGCGATCCCCATATATCGAAGGAATGAGTGTAAGCACTCAGCAATGATAGGATATGATAGCTTATCTTCGGGAGTCGACGAGTGGGGTTCGCACTAACTATAGCCTGGTTAGAGCGATTCGTACCTAAGAAAATGGGCTTGTTACAACAAGCTATGTAATACCCCAGAAAAGAAGCAATATAACAAACAAACTAAGACCCTACTAACTTAAGGAAATGGAATCTCCATCCAAAGCTTATGTACTATCTACAAAGAAGCGTAAGTTGGATTTGAAAGCAGTAGCTTTAAAGAAATGAAAAATAGAATATATAGAACAGACTAACAGCGTAAAAGAAGACTACAGTAGTCTATTGGAAAAAGAACAACAAATGTTACAGTTTAGGGACACTATGATTCACTATTTTAAGACACTTGGAAGAATCTGGACACGTTTGGAACTTATAATATTTATGTTTATGTTATTAACAAAAAAAGCAATATCCTATCGTTGGAGTTCTGTCAGAAACTAGAAGTTCCAAAGCTGTTGACTGTTTAAGAGGTTACGTTAAAAATACATTTTTTTTTCAAGCCCTTAAAAGAGACGGTTTTATTTTTATTCCGTATAATGGTATGGATATAATTACCTTAACAACACTGGAACCATTGGTTAAATTTAAAGTAGTGGAATTCGCACATTTTATGGGTATTCTTTTGCTAAGGTAGAATATGTCGTGGGACATTTACAAGCTTTAGAAAATACAGAAATTGTAAATTTCTCGCAACAAGGCATGGAGCAAATTAACGATGTTTCTGTGCAAGGAATTAAAGGTATTATAAAGGCTAGAGACTGTAGGGAAATGGAGCAGTTATCCGAGGGTACAGAAGTAGTTATAATAGGTATTAAACTTATCTCTCTCAACTTATTGTAATTCTTTATCTGCCTTTCGCATTAACCACAGCCTGGTTAGTGCGATTCGTACCTATATGAATGTCGCTTTATTTACCATTTTTAATAATATCAAGATAATCCTATTGTTTTCTTGTAAATATTTAATAAAAGCCAACACGTGTTTTAAACATCTTGTATTAACAATATGCTGTTGAAGGTTGACTTTACTTTGCGCTTTCAAGATGCAATTTTGTGTGTACACACAATACACTGTTGAAGACTGACCTCAAGGTGAAAATCATTTTAAAAGCATGTTGTAAATAAACATCGTTTATATAAATTCATATAAGGTCGCGCACTAACGAGTCTAACTTAATGCAAAAGGTAGGTAGAGAATTACAATAAGTGCAAACGCGGTAATGAGGTTTTTGCCATTCGGGCCTAATTTCAAGTTTAGTTATTTGTTATTGCATTGCAATGCATTGTATAAGTATTTAAGGTAGTTAAGCATTTTCAATAAGGACTTAGTACGTTCAGTCATGTTTGTAAATCTTGAATTCCTTATGTGAGAGGTATTTCCGTTAAGATAATTTTTGCGTGTAAAATAATGACCTTCAGTTTGGTTATATTTGTTATTGTGTAGGCATTTTTGCTAGTTTAAATGTAAAACACATTTCTATCACTGTATTCAAGACGTGACAATATTGTTACAAACTAATTAGAGGCCGTTTTTGAAGACTAATTTTGTACACGCAGCAAGTTAAATCAGGCTGTTATAGTTCTGAATTGAGAGCTGGTTTTACACGTGATGTAAGTTAAATCAAATTGGTGTTTTCGAATTGTGGTTCCTTTTAGCAAGCTATATGTTAAACCAAATCAGTATTTTTGAACTGTAAGCTGGTTTTCGCAAGCTGTAAGTTATGTTTTGATTGATTTGGTTGATTGATTGAGATTGGTGTGATTGTTTGATTTGATCGAGCGTGATTTGTTTGAGATTTATTTGCTTAATTTGATCTGATTAATTGATTTGTCTGTTTGAGAAAGGGACGAGGGAGAGTGCATAGACAAAACGTCAGAAAACGTACAGCAATAGACATAGATATAAGTGTGTCTCTCGGTGTATATTTGGTAGTTTTCTGTAAAGGGGCTTGACCACAGCCCCCAACTTCAAATAATGGCCATAACCCCCAACCTTCAGTTAGACTTCCCAAGGAACATTACTACAACCCCCAACTTTTAATGATGATCACATCGCCCAACTTGACCACAACCCCCAACTTTTAAAAACGACCACAACGCCAAACTTTACTGCAACCCCAACTTTTATATACTTCAGAAATTAAGAAGAATAACATTTTCTTATTAAAAAATAAGAATCTCGGAAAACCTTGTACAATTAGAAAAAAAAGTCATTTTGAACAACACATGTCCAATAGATAGTGTTTTGGAATGTATTGCTGCCGCCGTTTGCTACAGTAAAGAGCTGAAGGCATCAATAGAACCATACATGTTACAGAATAATTTCATGAAACTAGTGTTTTGTTTAGTAGAAGGGAGCACACGATTTATTAATAAGATACGAGCGCAATTATTAAGCGAAAGTGTAAATGCGATGTTTAAAAGAGACATAGTAGATAAAACGGAAAGAATAAGTTGCATATGTAATGTTACATGAATTTTTTATACAAAATTATCCAAATGCCTTAGATACTGAATTGTGTTCAAATTGTGGCAATGTAAATACATTAAATAATCATTTTGCACATTTGGAACTTTCCGTTTCAAATGGGCATCTAAAGATCAATAAATGTTCATGCTCAGAAACTGTTGGTCATGCCATAGTTGCGTAAAATTTTGCCTTCATTGACACAAATGCATGCGGAAATGCCAGTTTAAGCGATATTAGTTACAGTAGCACACGAGAAAAAATTAATCTTAAGATAAGTAATAGCATTTGTTGCGCCAAATCAAATTAATAGTAATATTGGGCATTATATTGTTTATTGTAGAAGAATCGATGGTGTGGGAAAAGTAGGACGATATGGAAAAGGACATATACACTGTAAAAAATAAGTTTGTAGTTACTCCCCATTTGCTTTTTTATAACATATAAAAATTGTGATTATAGTGCATACCTACCTTTTCTTTATTTTAAACTTTTAAAGGTGGGACCCATTGTTAGCGCTTTAAACAAGGGTCGGAAGTCAGGACTGTCTAAGGGGAGACTGTTTTCTCGAAAACTACTGATCGTGCTGATGCAAGTTATGTGGCAGTAAGAGGCACTTACGAAGCTCTCTCAGCGTCGCTCCATCGTTAGTGCTTTCAACAAGGGTAGAAAGGCAGTACTGTCCAATGGTGTGGGGGGTGTCCCGAAAACGACTGGTCGTACTGATGAAACTTACGAAGCACTAACGATCAGCGTCGATCCCATTGTTAGTGCTTTCAATAATGGTAGAAATCCAGCACTATCCAAGGAGGGTCCCGAAAACGACTGGTCGTGCTGATGAGTTATGAAGCACTCAGAGGTACTAACGAAGCACTAACGATCCGCGTCGGTCCTATTATTAGTTCTTTCAACAAGGGTTGCAAGCCAGCACTGCCCAAGGGGAGTCGTTTTCTCGAAAACGACTGGTCGTGCTGATGCAATTTATGAGTTACTAAGAGGCACTAACAAAGCACTAGTGATGTGCATCGGTCCCATTGTTAGTGCTTTCAACAATGGTGGGAAGCCACTTCCGTACAAGGGGCCATTTCCTCGAAAACAACTGGTTGTGCGGATGCAAGTTATGAAGCACTAAGAGGCAGTAATAAATTACTAAAGATCCTCGTCGGTACCATTGTTAGTGCTTTAATAATGGTAGGCCAAAGGGGGGCCGTTTTCTCAAAAACAAAAGGTCGTGCAGATACAAGTTATGAAGCACTAAGAGGCACTAAAGAAGTACTTACGCTCGTCGTCGGTCCCATCGTGTGCTTTCAACAAGCGTAGGAAGCCACAACTGTCAATTTTCTCGAAAACGACTGGTCGTGCTGATGCAAGTTATGAAGGACTAAGAGGCACTAACGAAGTACTAAAGATCCGCGTCGGTCCATTGTTAGTGTTTCTAACAAGGGTAACAATCCAGAACTGTCCAAGGGGGCTCGTTTTCTCAAAAACAACAGATCGTGCTTATATAAGTTATGAAACACTAAGAGGTACTAACAGAGCACTAACGATCCGCGTCGGTCCCATTGTTAGTGTTTCCAACAAGGGAGGAATCCAGAACTGTCCAAGGGGGCTCGTTTTCTCGAAAACAACAGATCGTACTGACATAAGTTATAAAACACTAAGAGGTACTAACAAACCACTAACGATTTGCGTCGGTCATATCGTTAGTGCTTTCAACAAGGGTAGTAAGCCATAACTGTCCAAGGAAGGGGTCACTTTCTCGAAAACAACTGGTTGTGCTGATGCAAGTTATGAAGAACTAAAAGGCACTAATAAAGCACTAAAGATCCGCGTCGGTCCCATTGTTAGTGCTTTTAACAAGGGTAGGAAACCAGTACTGTCGAAAGGGGGTCGTTTTCCCAAAAACAAAAGGTGGTGCTAATACAAGTTTTAAAACACTAAGAGGCACTAACGAACCACTCACGATCGTCGTCGGTCCCATCGTGTTCTTTCAACAAGGGTAGGAAGCCATAACTGTCGAAGGGGGGGTAATTTTCTCGAAAACGACTGGTCGTGCTGATTTAAGTTATGAAGTACTAAGAGGTACCAACGAAGCACTAACGATCCGCTAACTTCACCGGTCTGATTATAACTCATACTTAACTATTACAAGAAAGCTATAATTTTATATGCGAAATACGGCTATTGCAGTCACAATAAATTGTGGACGAGTTTTGCTTTGTAAAGCTATATTACGTTGTTCATCATTTACAAGTAACAGAACATACAAAAGTTGAGTTTATCTTACCTAACCAGAAATTGTGTTTTGGGATATATATATATATAGGTGGAGTGAAAGAACTGCCCGTGAACGAGTTAAGATGTGTTTTGATTAATATTGATCAAGGAAAACACCTCAAAACTTCCACCCTATTGATTCCTAAATTTTATGTAAAGCTTATTTATAATGTTATGGGAGGACCCAGTAGTTGAAATGTTTTAACATACAGTTAGTACATGTGGAAACCACGTACAATACGATATGGTCACCTGTAAAAACATATCAAGCGGGCGCACTAGTGGTAACTGACTGGACGGAGTTGGCAGCGATGGGGAATTGAAAGTGTATATAAACCGTTGTTTATTCTACGTTAACTTTGATTACTGCAATCGGTTATATATATATATATATATATATATATATATATATATATATATATATATATATAAGTTTCATAGTTATTAAAATGGCGACCGAAACGTTACCCATTTATATATTTTTCCATTAATGCACCATTCGTAAACTATCTGGGCGATCTTGGAGATACTGTATCACAACAGTTTTTGGTATTTAATATTAACAAACTCACAAAATTATTTTAATTGTTTAACTCGAACAGTATAAAGGTAAAAATAGCCATAGATTTTCACAAGAATGGCTTTAATGTTAATAGGCAAACAGTCTGCTGATATTTGAATACAGTTTAAGAAAAGTTCCACCTGAAAGACCTTGAACTTTCAAAAGTTTTACTTGAATGCACTTGTCTTTCATACACTATCTTACGAGTATAGGACAAATGTTTACGCTCACTGTGATTTGAACAATCGGTATAGATTGTTACAAAGTTGACCGTTCCAAGATCGTTTTCTTTAATGGTTCTTTTTGTAAAATTGTAACAACCCATTTTGAGTTGTATTAAACGTAGTTTATGTTCTTCGTTCATTTAGTTGTAAATATAAGAAAAAATTTGTATTATTAATGAATTATAGGCATGTGATAGGCAGCTTAATTTGCATTTTGGTGTAACCTAAGTGCATATCTTCTTAAGAGTGTAGACTCCCACTTCTTTAAATTATTTTTTTTCTGCTTATATTTTCGCGCAAGGCGTCATCATCTGACTTCCTAAGCTTCCATTTTTTTCATTTCTTGTGGTACGCTGTTTTTTTTTTGTTTTTTTGTTGATTTAATGGTAAGAAATATTTAACTCGTAATACTAAAATTTAAAACATTTGCTTTTTGCAGGCACTTTGATTTACTCTTTTATTTACTTTTATTGGTACTTTTAAGTACACTTGTACTTATACGTTGCTATCTTTGGATGATATGATTTTATGACTACATGTTGCATTTAATTTAGGTCTAAATTTAGATCACACCTTTTTTATTTGAACTAAACTAAACATTGGATTACCCAAATTTCTTGAAGATAAATTTATAAGAAATAAAATTCCATTTTGGTGAGGTTTACAACGTAAAGCATTGTTATTGCGATATATTACGCAACATTGATACAAGGATTACATCACCTTGGTTTGCATTTCCGCATTTATTTTTTACAATACCAGGGGTTCTCAAGAAGATGTAATATATTTTGTAACAGGTATTTATAAATTTAATGATTTCTTAGTATAAGGCTAATTTTAAGATATATTTTACATAACCCTAAATTTAACTGTTAATAAACATAGTCTGTATATTTTTTATTTTTTACATTTTGGTAAAATTTTTATTGTAAATCTCGGTTTAGTTATTCCGAGCATAATTAAAAAATAACTTGGCGTCCGAGATCATTTTTATTAGTATTACATTGCAGTTTTTTTTTCAATTGATGTTAAGTGGAAATACACAGCATAAATTGTGGTAATTAAGCAAACCAAAAGAATGAACCGGCCTATTTTAAACTACCGACTGAGACAAAGGCATTATTTTTGGTGAACGGGTTGTATCTCCAGTTAGTTTAACGATTTGTTTTTGAGAACATTTAACACCCATTAAATTTATTAAATTTTTTAAACCTCTTGAACCGCTTCATTATAAAATGTTACACAATACTTTCAGATTTAGTTCTGGCACCTGCAAATTTTTGTCGGTAGCAACTTTTTATTAGCGTACTATTTCAATCTATACAACTAAAGAACTTATTGTAGATCACGTTGTGGTATGACCAAATACACTCGACCGCAGCTAGTTTTTGTTCTTCATTTCCAAATGTGTACTAACGAAAAAAATACGACACTTTGCTACCACTAGAAGCAGCAATATATCTGCCTTTTTAACTGTCGATGTGTGTTGAACAATATCCGCCTTTCGGCCATGTGCAAGTGAAAAGTATGCACAGCATTTGAAGCACTTTACATCACTACCTGAGATTGTCTTTTTAATAAATGGATATTCCCTTTCCAAATCTCTATTAAATGTACACTTTCCTTTCGACATTTTTCGATTTTCTACGGTCCTAGATACACACTGCAATATTACGATTATTTATTTAAAAGCAATTATTTATTAACACTTAACCTTAATGAACGAACTATTTACACTATATTTATTTACACTCACCGGTATGTTTATTCGTCACACGTACAAAACACCACCGTAAGAAAATTCTTTTCGCGCTATACTTGATACTTGCGAGTGCCTTATAAGCGGAATCGCGCGATCAAAAGGCTGGAAAGGTCTCGTAAATTGTAAAAATTGTGATGTCATCCGATTGTGTCTTATCTTTTTCGTACTTCCTAAACTTTGGTTAATTTTTTATAAACAACGAAACGTCAGAAACTGGACAAAAAAAGGGACATCTTTATAAATGCGAAACATTTACGTAATTTATTAAAATAATTACATATACAAAATGGCGTGTTTAAAATTGGACTGTCTCGTATAATACGGAATGGTGGTTTTATAATGGTATGTCAAGTTTCTATTTGTGAATACTTTTAACAATGTCAAAATAAAGTTTTCCACAGCTTTATACTTACATCATAACTTGATTCAATTTTGTTAAATTTATTCTTTGATAATAACGATTATCACTGTTAGCCTTTGCCCGTTAGAGGCTGTTCTGATTTGTCATCTTCAAAGCAGTTTAATAATATTTAATCTACTAACGATCTAGTATTCCTTGCTAAAAGAAAATTAGACTCCATACCTGAGTTTATACGTTTATCAAATTGTTATATTAATAGCAGACTTATATTTGCGTTTGATATTTTTAATATTTCATAAATTTTTTTCAGCTTCTCAGATAATTTTTAAAGATATTACCATTTACTGAGCACGATAGCTGTAATTGTTATCGAAACCAGATTTATATAAAGCATGAATAGTAAAATACACGATTTAGAAACCTAAGAAGTAAATATTTTACATTTTGGTACGCTATCGTCTCCACAGTTTGGTTAAAAAAAACGTGAAGATGTATAAACAAATGACGAAGTTAACTACGTAAATAAACGATAAACTAGCCATTTTTATTTTAATAATCACGATTTGTTTTATGAACTTCCTATGTTTATGGTGCTCATATATTGCTCACTCAGTATTTGCAACTTCCTATTTCGGGCATGTGACAAACGCGTTTACTACAGATCCCTCTTTGAAAGACAATGTGTATTAGTAAGAGTATCATGCAGATTGCATAAAATATCACTAGATTAGAAATGATTAATACATGCTTATCAAATAGTTGTTTAGACCACGTGTTATCTGTTCCTCATTTTTTCCACATTTCGATAACTGTAAAATTTGTTTTGGACCTATCCACAGCAAAAGAAGATAAACAGGTTGTTTTTACATTCTATATAAGATTAAACTGATTACTTTATTAATATAGTAATATTGATTATCAACGGACTAATATTGTTGAAGATAAGGACGTGGCTATTGACACGCCTTGTTGGATATTTAACCGTCGTTATTATTAATGCACACACTAAAAATATGTTATGAAAAGATCAACAAAAGACAACTAAACCTGTAAGTATTTTTTAACAAAACTAATACAATACATAGTGATATATGTGGTGCACCATCCTGTTGAAAACCAATCACGTTATTATTATTGGACATTTCTACCTTAAATAATTAAACTTACAATATTTTTTACAGAATATGGACATTGTGCATATTTTTTGCTGTAATTGTAGAAAACCACTTACACCCCCAATAGACAGGTGCTCCCAAAAGCACACAATTTGTGGTAAATGTCGTCCATTTTTTCCGAATTGTCCAATGTGCATATCTTCTTTCTGTCGCATAAGCTACAATGAATTAGAAAATATTATTGAAAAATTAAATAAGCAAAAAATAGTATTTCCTTGTAGATATGAAGATAACGGATGTACATACAGACTTCCAATTGATCAAAAAATTATACACGAATCTGAATGTAAATTTCGAGTATTCCAATGCGAAGGAAAAAAATATTGTGGTTGGGATTGCAATTGGACTGGAAGTTTTGATGAAATTTTAGATCATTTTAGTGATGTCCATGATAGTGGGATGGATTACAAGGTGGAAGGTGCGTTAAAAATTAATTTGGAGGTAAACTCTTCAAGTTTAGACCCGATTAGTTATTACGACGGGCATGCTTTGCTTTGGTACAAACACAGAATTGACATTTCGGAGAACATGGCGTATTGGTTATTTCAATACGTTGGTCTAAATAAAGACGCACATCAATATTACTACGAATTTGAAATACACAGTGGATCAACACGAAAAATTAAAGTTACTGAATTTTGTGAACCTGATTGCATTGACGCTAATTTGATTTTTAAATCAGGAAAATGTGTCGCTTTACCTATTTCCACCTTGAAAACATTTTTAAACGAAGAAAGTTATTTAACGTTTCGTTATCGAGTGATGAAGATAAAAAAAGGTTTGCCAGATAATGTTCAAGACACTATTTCTGCTGAAAATCCAGTATTGATTAGACGAAGTAGATTTCTGTCTAAAAGATTAATTTCGTTAGATCGCTTGAGTGAAGGGGATAACGAACAAAGTGCACGACGGCTTGAAGGTGAAGGCAATATAACTAATGAACCTAGCCATGCCAAAGGTCTAGGTAGTGATTCTGGTACAACAAGTAAATCTGATCAAGCAGGAGACCTAACCATTGTATATTTAGTTTTTGGGGTTTTATTATTTTTTTGGTTTTTAAGTCCGTTACGAATAATTTGAGTATTCATTTTAAGTTGCCAAATAAAATTAAATTTCGGCATGTCCAACCTGTATTGAATAACCCTTCATTTTACCTTCCCACTTCTATTCCACACTCTCAATTCCTTTAGTATACTTGTATGCTTCTAAATGAAGTACTTAGGTAACTTGACAGAAAAAAAATTACGTGAACCAATGCACGTACTGAGTTAAATGTATAATCAAAACAAGACGTAATTGTGAGCGATTATATACATACAGGAATATGGGTTAACATTCTCTCAAATTTCTAATCAATTCAATCCTTATCTCCACCTTGTTTTCGCAGCTTGTTTCTGCTTAAGTTTAAATTAGCGTAGTTCAATTGTTATACTATCTTCGGATTAACCAAAAACGTAACACAGGTGTGTGTAACAAACATAGCTCCCTTGTGGTGAACGAGATTGTACTTTTATGTTAAAAAGCATTGTCTCTATGCTGAGGGGGGCGTGTGTGAGAGCGTGTGTGCGCCTGTGTTTTGGTGTGTGTAGGTGTGTGAGTGGGTGAGTGTTTTTGTGTCGGTGTGAGTGTGTATTTTTGCGAACGGGTGAGTGTGTGTGCCTCTGAGTAGGCTTGTGTGTATGTGTGCGAGTGTGTGTGTGCGTGAGTGTGTGTGCGTGTGTGTGTGTGTGTGTGTGTGTGTGTGTGTGTGTGTGTGTGTGTGTGTGTGTGTGTGTGTGTGTGTGTGTGCGTGTGAGTGTGTATATAATTATGTGAGTGTGTAAGTATTATAGTTGTTATACTATCTTGGGATTAACCAAAAACGTAACACACATGTCTGTAACAAAGATAGCTCCCTTGTGGTGAACGAGCTTGTACCTTTAAGTTAAAAAGCATTGTCCCTGTGGTGAGGGAGGAGGGGGCGTGTGTGAGGGCGTGTGTGCGCCTGTATTTTGGTGAGTATAAGTGTGCGTGTGTGTGTAGGGGTGTGAGTGGGTGAGTGTTTTTGTGTGGGTGTGAGTATGTATGTGCGTGCGTGTGAGTATGTGAGCTTCTGAGTATGCTTGTGTGTATGTGTGTGTGTGTGTGTGTGTGTGTGTGTGTGTGTGTGTGTGTGTGTGTGTGTGTGTGTGTGTGTGTGTGTACATGTGTGCGTGTGTACATGTGTGCGTGTGAGTGTGTATATATGTGAATGAGTAAGTATTTAAGTGTGTGTGCGTTTGTGTGTATGTGTACGAGTGTGTGTGAGTGTGTGTGTGTGTGTGTGTGTGTGTGTGTGTGTGGTGTGTGGTGTGTGTGTGTGTGTGTGTGTGTGCGGTGCGTGTGTGTGTGTGCTGTGTGCGTGTGTGTGCGTGTGCGTGTGTGTGTGCGCGTATGTGTGCGTGTGCGTCTGCGTGTGCGTGTGCGTGTGCATGTGCGTGTGAGTGTGCGCCTGTATGCGCGTGCATGTCTACACGCGCGTGTGTGTGTACATGCGTATTCATGCGTGTGCGTGTGCGTATGAGTGTGCGCGTGGGTGTGCGTGCGCATGTGCGTGTGCGTGTAAACACTCACAGGCACACGCATACGCACACACACACACACGCACACGCACACACGCGTGAGTGTACGAGTACATGTTCGTGTGCGTGTGCATGGGCGTATGCGTGTACATATGCTTGTGCCTGTGCGTGCGCGTGTGCGCGAGCGTGTGCGCGTGCATGTGCGCGGGGGTGTGCGTGGTGCATGAGCGCGCGTGCGCGTGTGCATGCGTGTGTGTGCGTGCGTGTATGTGTATGTGCGTGTGCGTATGCGTGTGTGCATGTGTGCGTGTGCGTGTGCGTGTACGTGTGTGTATGTGTGCGTATGCGCGTGCGTGTGCGTGTGCGTGTGCGTGTGCATGGCGCGTGAGTGCGCGTGTGTGTGTGCACGTGTGTGTGTGCGCGTGCGTGTGTGCGCGTGCGTGCGTATGTGCATGCGTGTGCATTCGTGTGCGTGTGCTTGTTCGAGTACGTGCACGCCCGTGTGCGCGTTGGCGTTTACTGGTACATGTGCGTGTGCGTGTGCAGGTGCGTGTGCATGTGCGTGTGCATGTGCGTGTGCGTGTGCGTATATGTGTGCGTGTGCGTGTGCGCGTGCGTGTATGCACGCGTGTGTGTGCGTGCGCGTGCGCGTGCGTGCGTGTGCGCGTGTGTGTGTGAGTGGGTGTGTGTGTGCGTGTGCGTGTGGGTGTGCGTGTGCGTCTGCGTGTGCGTGTGCGTGTGCATGTGTGTTTGGGTGTGCGTGTGCGTGTGTGTGTGGTTTGCGTGTGCGTGTGCGTGTGCGTGCGTGTGCTGTGCTGTGCGTGTCGTGTGCGTGTGTGCCTGTGTATGCGTGTGTGTGTGTGTGTGATGTGCGTGTGAAAACACTCACACGCATACACGCACCACACACGCACACACGTGTGAGTGTGCGAGTACATGTTCGTGTGCGTGTGCGTGCGCGTGTGCATGCGCGTGCGTGTGCATGGCGCATGAGTGCGCGTGCGTGTGTGCATGCGTGTGTGTGCTTGCGTGTGTGTATGTGCGTGTGTGTATGCGTGCGTGCATGTGTGCGTGTGTGTGTGCATGTACGTGTGCCTGCGCGTGTGCGTGTGCGTGTGTGTACGTGTGCGTATGCGCGTGCGTGTGCGTGTGCGTGTGCGTGTGCGTGTGCGAGTGCGTGCGCGTGTGCATGGCGCGTGAGTGCGCGTGTGTGTGTGCGTGCGTGTGTGCGCGTGCGTGCGTGTGTGCATGCGTTTGCATTCGTGTGCGTGTGCTTGTTCGAGTACGTGCACGCCCGTGGTGATGATGCCTAGCAAATAGTGTGCTAATAGATGACAAGGTGAATTTCTCGAGTTCACAATTCGTCCCAGAAGAATACCTTGCTTATCGATCTCTGGTAGGCCGTACAGATGCGGAGGTTTGTCCAGTAGTTTTTGGATCTTACTGTTGAAAGTGTCCATATCCATTGCCACAGTCGCGTTTCCTTCGTCTGAAGGGAGAATTTTGATCGAAGGGTTATTGTTAAGTGAAATGACTGATCTCCTTTCTAGGTTAGAGAGGTTAGGTTTAGTTCGCCTAGATGAAGCTAAGACTGAATTTACTTACTTCTGTATTCTTCTGCTTCTTCAGGATCTAATTTCATAGCTGTTTCTTCAACTGTAGTTATTCTACTTTCCGAATATATCTCGGTTTTATCGCATAGCTCAGGCCTTTGTCCAGAACCTTCATTTCGTTCTCGTTGAACTATCGCTTAGAGATGTTTATGACAGTGTTCTTCCGATTGATGTTAGTTGTCTCTTTCTTCTCTTTCATTAGCTTTTCTAGTTTCTTCTGCTCAATTTCCTTGTACATTGCCTTCTCTGATCTCGTTGGATTGGTGTTCGATCTTGTATTTTTGAAACGATGATGTCTGATTCGTTCTTTGACTAATGCTTCGCTAGCTCTTTTTGCGATTAGTGCTATTTTTTGGCGGTGTATCGGAGTTTTGACGTTCAAACCGGTCGCTATTACGTAGTTATCACGGGCTTTACAGAGGAACGTTAGGTGGTTCTCCTCTAGTGCTAGCTTGTTCACGGTTGTTTCAAGCTTTCTGAAAAGTTGTTTAAGTTCGGGGCCGTATCGAGCTACTAATTCTTTGTTATAATCGTTTTGTAACTGTGGTTTCATATTAGTTGAGTTTATCGGCTTATTTCCACAGTTGACAGTGTTCTGGTATTGCATGTTGCAATATATGGTGGCTGTGGTTTCTGGCAACTCCTTCGCTTGGTTTTGGTTGGAGCAAGCGAATTCCTGCTCACAGAATCCTCGAGGCAGGCCCTTTTCAAGGTATGGGAGTTGACATTTGTTCTACCAACCAAGGGTTCACTTTCCTTTTTTGTTTTAGAACTCGCCATGTTATTTTTGGTTTTGGGGTTTTTAGCCATAATCTTACGTTGGCCAAACGTATTGGAAGATGGAGTAGGATATAGCATGCAATAAACAGTTTGGGTAGGAGTTGCGGGAAGGAGAAGACATAACTTCTCTCAGAAGAGGTGTGTGAGAGGGAGAGAAAGAGTTAAGATTGGAGTTGGCAGAGTCGCGTTCCTAAAGTAGAACTATTCTTTACCGGGATCGTAGAGAGGTATCTACCCGCTACCATAATTAAATATGTAGATCGTATTTTTCGAAAGAATATAAGATTTATTTTTCAGCAATATCTTACTACGACTTATTTTCAGTGAAATTGTAAGGTTATTTTGACGCATCGTGTATGTGCAGTATTTTGATATAGTATGCAACGTATTTTGAACGTAAATGAAGTGAGTTTGTAAGTTGGTGTAAATTATGCGCCACTGGAGTTTAATGAAGCATTAGTTATCACATGTAAGAATATTTCAATGTGGCAGAAAGATTTTTATGTTGAAAGCATTAAATTTAGTTAAAAATAAATAGTGTAATTGTGAGTTGAAGAAAAGATTAGTGATTTTCTTCAAGAAATTTGAAAAACTGCGAAAGTAGATTTGAAAATAACACAGCAAAATATCCAGTTAAGTGTTTAGTAAGGGCGTGATCTAGTAATCAAACGAAAGCCTGAAGTAACCCTTTAAGTAATCGAACTAACAGTTTATAAATTTAGTTAAGAAATTGATGATCATCATTGGCACAATGAAGTACATGTATACAATCGTTAGTAAAATAAAGTCGATTGTATAAATGTAACTAAGAATTGTAATATTTGTGTGGAAACAGTTATTGTGTTAAACGTTTACGTTGAAGGGCAAATCTTAAAGCAAAGCCAAAAGCCCATGTGAAATGCGCTTGTGATTGTTACAGCCGAAGGTATTAACCGATACGGCGGTCTCTGTATTTTGTAATTTGTAGGAACTAGTTTTAGATTGTATTTAACAGATACGATAACAGTACGATTATCTTTTGGGTTCATTCTTGCTTGTTGGCTTAATCATTATTCATTTTAAGCAAAAAGAGGTCTTCTTTTGAAGCCACGTGCGTCTACATATTTACAATTGCAAATTTGTCAATATGTGTATATATATATATATATATATATATATATATATATATATATATATTATATATATATATATATATATATATATTACTTTGTTGTTATTTGCGTCAGGTGAGATAAGATTTTTGCATTAATCTGTGTGAATTTACCTAAGGTGTTACATATATTGATAATTGAAATTAATCATTTCTTATTTTGAGTTTAATCATCGATTTGAAATTTCGTAATAAGCCAGATTGATTACGAAATTTTATTTTAATTATTTTGAATTATTATACAATCAATCAGATACCGAACACTACTGACAGAATATTTTTATTACGTATAAATTACAGATTTGAAGTATTGAAGTTTAAACTTATTGAGTGTCTAAATACGATTTTTAAAGATAAAGTATTAATAAAATAAAAAGATATTATTTATGATGAAAGCATTGATCGTTCTATTTTAAATTTTTTTCAGCTACAAATGAATGTTTTGGTGATACAAAAATTATTTAATCGACTTTTTTTATCTATTTTCATTCTTATCTAAATTTGGTATTGTTTATTTAATTCTGAGTTTTATAACAATTAGAACAATTAGAATTTTCTTATGTACGGGGTGTATTCAATAAGTTTACGACGACTCGCATATTTCAAAATTATCTTGAGCTTTCGGGAAAATTTTCTTGAGGTGTGGTTGACTTTGAGTGGTGAATGGTTTTACTGAGTAGGCTACAATCCACAGTCAGATAGGATTAATTTAACATCCCGTCTAAGATTTATTTATTTTAGTAAAATTTAAGACCGTGGTGGCGCCTAAAGACAATTTTCCCTGGACTAAACATCGTAAGATTACGTGTAAGGTGTTTGAAACTACCTTTCAATTATTTTACTTCTTATACTGACCGCGCCCATTTACACTGTAGTTGGCTTGGCAACCTGCTTACTTGGGTAAGCCTCCACGACGCCTAGTGCGGTTTGAACGCATAACGCAATAATAAAATCTATGAACAGCTTAATGGTGTAACAACGTGTAGCCCTCTTAGTCCTGTTATAGCTAATTTTTAGTTAGAGAAATTTTATACATTAGTGTTACAAAATTCACTTAAAAAGCCTTCAGTTTGTTATAGACATGTAGACCACACATTTGTTATTTGGAGACATGGAGAAGAAGCACTACATGAATTTTTAATTTTTATAAATGGTATACATCCTAACATCCAGTTTATCATGGAAAAGAAAACTAACCGGGGATTACCATTTCTTGGCACTAATATCTAAAACTAATAATTCGTTATTTTTTAAGGTTTACAGAAACCCGACACACACTGATAGATACTTTAAATATGGTGGCTGTGGTTTCTGGCAACTTTTTGGTTTTGGTTGGGCAAGGAATTCCTGTAGAATCCTCGAGGCAGTCCCCAAGGTATAGTTGACATTTGTTCTACCAACCTAGGGTTCACTTTCCTTTTTGTTTTAGAACTCGCCATGTTATTTTTGTTTTTGGGGTTTTAATAATCTTACGTTGCCCGTATTGGAAGATGGAGTAGGATATAGCATGTAAACAGTTTGGGTAGGAGTTGCAGGAAGGAAGACATAATTCTCCAGAAGATGTGGAGAGGGAGAGAAAAGTTAAGATTGGGTTGGCAGAGTCCGTTTAAAGTAGAACTATTCTTTGGGATCGTGAGGTATCTAGCTACCATAATTAAATATGTAGATCGTATTTTTCAAAGAATATAAGATTTATTTTTCAAATATCTTTGACTTATTTTCAGTGAAATTGTAAGGTTATTTTGACGCATCGTGTATGTGCAGTATTTTGATATAGTATGCAACGTATTTTGAACGTAAATGAAGTGAGTTTGTAAGTTTGTAAATTATGCGCCACTGGAGTTTAATGAAGCATTAGTTATCACATGTAAGAATATTTCAATGTAGAAAGATTTTTTATGTTGAAAGCATTAAATTTAGTTAAAAATAAAAGTGTAATTGTGAGTTGAAGAAAAGATTAGTGATTTTCTTCAAGAAATTTAAAACTGCGAAAGCAGATTTGAAAATAACAAGCAAAATATCCAGTTAATTTTAGTAAGGGCGTGATCTAGTAATCAAACGAAAGCCTGAAGTAACCCTTTAAGTAATCGAACTAACAGTTTACAAATTTAGTTAAGAAATTGATGATCATCATTGGCAAATGAAGTACAGTATACAATCGTTAGTAAAATAAAGTCGATTGTATAAAGGTAACTAAGAATTGTAATATTTTGTGGAAACAGTTATTGTGTTAAACGTTTACAAAAATCTTAAAAACAAAAGCCCTTAAATTTATTGTTCAGGTATTAAATGGGGTTTTATTTAATTTGTAAATAGTTTTAGATTTTTTTAATAACAAATTATTTTGGGTTCATTTTTTGTTTTAATCATTTTCATTTTAACAAAAATTTTTTTAACCAGTTTACAATTTAAATTGAATTTTCAATATGTGTATATATATATATATATATATATATATATATATATATATATATATATATATATATATATATATATATATATATATTACTTTGTTTATTTGCGTCAGGTGAGATAAGATTTTGCATTAATCTGTGTGAATTTACCTAAGGTGTTAATATATTGATAATTGAAATTAATCATTTCTATTTTGAGTTTAATCATCGATTTGAAATTTGTAATAAGCCAGATCGATTACAATTTTATTTTAATTATTTTGAATTATTATACAATCAATCAGATACCGAACACTACTGACAGAATATTTTTATTACGTATAAATTACAGATTTGAAGTATTGAAGTTTAAACTTATTGAGTGTCTAAATACGATTTTTAAAGATAAAGTATTAATAAAATAAAAGGATATTATTTATGATGAAAGCATTGATCGTTCTATTTTAAATTTTTTTCAGCTACAAATGAATGTTTTGGTGATACAAAAATTATTTAATCGACTTTTTTTATCTATTTTCATTCTTATCTAAATTTGGTATTGTTTATTTAATTCTGAGTTTTATAACAATTAGAACAATTAGAATTTTCTTATGTACTGTATTCAATAAGTTTACGACGACTCGCATATTTCAAAATTATCTTGAGCTGGAAAATTTTCTTGAGGTGTGACTTTGAGTGGTGAATGGTTTTACTGAGTAGGCTACAATCCACAGTCAGATAGGATTAATTTAACATCCGTCTAAGATTATTTATTTTAGCAAAATTTAAGATCGTGGTGTAAAGACAATTTTTATAACACTAATTACAATGTTGAAATACTTTAATATTTACTTATACAATTAATAAGTTTTGAATTTCTTGGTAATAATGTGTTAATAACAATAAAAAAGAAAGCAATGGTTAACAAGATTACTGTTTCATTTTATTGAGAAATTTTAATTATTTCAAATTACAAAACTTCATTTGTTTGCAACACATTTTTATTTGAACATAAAAGCCTTCAATTTTTAATTTTTAAAAAAATTAACATATTTATTAAAAAATAATTTTTTTGGACTAATATTAAATAATAATCGTTATTTTAAGTTCAAAAAACATGATAATATTTAAATTTTAAACAAAAAATTTTAATAAAAACGAATTTGTCATCCTGAATGGAGTATAACTACTTAACAAAATCACTACTTGTTAATGGATATTTACTTAATTAATGTTATTACACCTACTAGACATAACCATGGAGCAAAACCGGTGGTACTGCTATAAAAGAGGTCACCTAAAGATGTTTCACAAAACGTAGCTTTGATACAAGACGTAAATAACATAGATTTTGTGGATTAGATCAACCAGAGAAATCTGCAGTAGCTGAGCATGCTTTAAATAACTTAATCCATGACATTTAATTTGATAATATGGAAATATGGTCAAGACATACTCATTATTATGTTCGTTTACATGAAACTATTAAGATATGTAACATCCTAATAATTTCAATGGGAAAGAAGAAAATCTTAATCTAACCTTAATTTTAATTTTAGCTTTTGGTATGTGTATGTTTTTTGCTATGTTTCTCCTAGGCCTCTAAGTAACGATATGTTAAACAATATTTGGTTTATGAAGGATCTAGTTATTCTTCATTAAAAGTGTATCTTACATTTGGCGTTATACGTTTGGCAGACTACTATATTAAAAGCAGGTTTATGTTTGCGTTTTCAATTTTTCATACTTAATAAATTAAACAACTCTACTGAGGACGATAACTGTAAGTGTTATCGAAACGTATATAATTATATAAATATAAATATACACTATTTAAACTCAAATGAACGTATTTTAATTTTTTTTTATTATTGATTTTGCCGGACCTTTTCGTAGAATTCCAATAGCAAATCTTGCTGCAACAATTGAATTCTTAATGCACGCATCCAAGTGCTCTGTGCTTAACGTTAGCTTGTTGAGCTGTTAAGAAACGTATAACGAGTGTTTAGAGCTATCAAGAAAATTATTAATCGTAACTAAAAAAGGCAATGCCGCAATTACTTAACTTACTCAAATTTTTTTTTAAATATGGTGTCACGTCATTTTACTGGCGTAACTAATACTTTGAAAAACTTTACACCCGATTTACGCGCATATTAACTACTCAAAAATTAATAGGGATATTGTATTTACTGATGATTTATTTTTTGCATTCAAAACAATGTTTTATTAACAAATAGATCGAGTCTGTATTTTCACTTATAAACAAAAACACTAATACTGGTGGTTTTGTTTTCCTGTCAACTAACAAACTGTTTGACTGAAAATCTAGTTTTTCTGAAGTTTTGGTAATCGTTGTGGTTTATTATTTAAGTTAGAGAGAATATTTGTTTAATTAATTATAAAAGCAATGCAGAGAAATCATTTAACGGTGGAACAAGCAAATTTGGTGATACAAATGGATCATAGGGGGCATCTACAGGTAAATATCGCAAAATTGCTAGGAACACCGCAGAGTGTGATTTCTCTGATTTCCCATACCATATCACGTTTTCTTGAGACAGGTACGACTCCTAGGAAACCTGGAAGTGGGTTTCGTCGAATCGCAACACCTCCACAAGATCGACTTATAAGAATAAATGCAATAATGCCCCCTTTCTCTACGGCTTGACACCTGCAGCAGGTCCTTCAAAATGCAACAGGAATCCGATTATGTACTCAAACGATAAGAAATCGATTGTTCAAAGTAGGACTTCCTACCGTCTTCTGAGATGTCCCGCTAGAACTAATGTACAAAGAAGCCTTCGTGTAGAATGGTTAAGAAGGAGACTTCAAGAAGCGACACCATGGAGGACATATTGTTTTCGGATGTCTTTATTTTGTCTCCATAACGATAGTAGGCGTCAAAGAGTTTATCGAAGTGATGGAGAGCGTACCTTGCCTCAATATATCCAGACGGTTGACGCGTATGGTGGAGGTGGTTTAATGGTATGGGCCAGAATATCTTTGGGATGGCGTACCGAACTCCTTATCTTTAATAGTGCTTTGACAGGTCAGCGTTATGTTGAAGACATTATAGTGAATTACGTATTAAATCGCCGTAACGTCGTTGGCTGAGAAAATATTATTTTTTTATACGATAATTCAAGACTCCACCGTGCTCGAGTTGTTTTGAACGCTAGTAGAAGTGAGGCACCTCAACTTGCACTTTTTGACGTCATTTAACCTTGGGATTCCCTACGCTCACCCACGTGTCAGACCGTATTTTCCTCCCCTATGGTTTCTTTTCGAAGGCCCTTTTCATCCCTAACTATTTTGTTTTTCTTACTAGCCCACATGTAGGACTTGTTTTTTCACACTTATTTTATGGCCGCCCACACGTGAGCTAGTATTTTTTACCCCTGTGGTTTCTTTTCGAGATTCAACCCTTGATGGTCATCTTCAACCTTATTTAAGGTCCTTTTGGTGAGGGCTGTATTTAGGTATTGAGCTTGAACTAGGGGTTTGGTCTTGGACTGGGGGTCTGATTTCGGACTTAGGGTTTGGTTTTTGGTTTGGGATAGGTTTTGGGACTGGTCTTGAACTTAGGGTTTGGTCTTGGACTTGGGGATGGTACTGGTTTTGGTTAAAGCTATTTTTGATGGTCATCTTTAACCCTAATTAAGGTCCTTTGGTTGTATTAAGAGTAGTACCCCTGGAGGTTAGGCAAACGCACACGCATACAATGTTGGAAACTGCATAATTACCCTAATAAGATATTATAATTAAAATTATCGATCCTATTGTTTGAATGGTCATGTGCTATTGGGTACGTTCGGATGATCTTTTACCTATACGAGAAATTTATTTATACATTGTATTTCTAATAAGGAGGTTCTTGTAAGACAGCAGTTGTGTTAGGGATTATCATGCGTGGGGGAATTTGAATGACAGTAAAATTTAATTATAGAACACTTATTTTTATTGTAAATATCATAATTAAAAAAGCCATAGTGAGTTATAAAAAAAATTACTGACATTCGGGTTATTCTCTAATGAAACAATTTTTTTTATTAAGTTAATGAATTACATAACAGTTATTGCAATATTGTTTTCTAAAACGAACATTAAAACATTGTTTTACCTGTACTTATTTCATTGAAATATGTTCCATATCCATCCGACCGTTAAAATGTTTGTATATTGTACGCCTTAATATTTTTTAAAGAAAGTTGTTACGTATAGGTTAGATGCGTTATATAGCTGTAATTAAAAATCTGTAAATAAATGAAAGGTTAACAGCACACTTACCAGCTCTGTATTGCAAGAGCATTTTTGAGGGACTGCTTCAAGAGTGATGGTCACTGCTTTGTCTTACTCGTCCAATCAAACTAAAGCGCTTGCTATGTTTTACATTTATGAATAATTGATGTGAAAACTAGCTATTGATTTCGCCATAATTAATTTTAGAGTGTAAATATACAAATAACCTAATTATCTTTATCACACTTGCTGCAACTCGTATTTACCTTTCCTTAAAGTAATTAATAATAAATCGGTTTGAACAAAATGCTACACATACATACGCAAAATTGTTTTTATAAAAAAACCACATTAAAAGTTGGAATGTAATAATTACGTGTTTTAAATTCCACAAAAATGTGTAGTAAGAAACCACTGTTCATGGTTACTTTTAGCTAATTACAGTGTAATTATATAATCCTGTTAAATTTGATAGTCTAAAAAACTGATTTTTCAATATCGAATGGTTAACAATTTTATAGCACGATCTTTAAAAACACACATGCTGAATTAAAAAGAAAGAAAGAAACAGTAGGTATTACCCAATTCTTAATTAAAGAAAAATAAGTAAGGTACTAAAAAATATCTTTATTTATCAGAATAGAATGGTTGGGTTGTTACCCAATTAACAGGCGTTAAACAATAATTTGATTATATCGTCATTTACAATTAAACATGTACTAAAGTAGTTTTTTACAAAACCAAACATAGGTAAACTATGTAATCTAAAATATAGAAACATTAACGTATAAAGCCCGCACACATCCGAATGGTAATCTTGCAGTATTGTTTTATTGTAATGGAAGCATCTAGAATTCTTCTCTAAGATTGCCATTCTCGTCAATGTAAACAGCGGTCCAATGCTGACATGGTTTGCTTGCAGGATCCGTGTTTACGATAATTGCACACGGTCTAGGTGCGTGTCTCGGTAGTTGATTAGAAGCACATACAAGCCGAAACACATCTTTCTTGTGGCTGGGGATTGATTTCAAGCATCTCAACACTTGTACAGCATACATCTTAGGAATCGGTATGCGTCCAGTCTTGCAGTAGTAGTAAGGCGTTTTCCAGTGCACACATAGGCTTAGTGATGTTATGGTTTAAACAGCTATATGCTTTTGCTCTCTTTTTCAACAGTTTAATCGATGGGCAACCAGTCTCCTCCAGGTTTACTATTGCTTTGTTAAGAAACCTTAAAAACTGGTGTTTTTCACTGCCCTTAACATGAATTTTGTTAAATGGGCGCAACACACTCATCAATTCAACGGAAATTGTTGTAGTGTACATGACCCGACCACCATTTCAGCCCATGATAATTAGCTCCATAAATTTTATCTGTTGTGACATGGATCTGATATAAAGTAACCTCGAGGTGGTTTATTAGCATCAACGATAAACGACCATGATCTGTAACCACGCAATTTTTTCGGTATGAATTCGTTGTTTACTTTAAATAATTGAATCTTCAGATTACATAAGCTATTGTATACCAATTACGCCCACACACACACACACAAACAATACGCACGCACGCATAATGCGCACGCGCGCACGCCACACGCACGCACACACGCAACGATCACGCACACACGCCACAGCACACACGCACACACGCACACACGCACACACGCACACACGACACAGCACACACACGACACACGACACACGCACACACGCACACACGCACACACGCACACACGCACACACACACACGCACACACGCACACGACACACGCACACGCACACACGCACACACGCACACACGCACACACCACACGCACACACGCACACACGCACACAGCACACACGCACACACGCACACACGCACACGCACAGCACACACACACACACACACACGCAGGCACGCACGCACGCACGCACACACACACAACGACACATAACCACATACGTAAAAGTTTTTTAAAAATATTAAGGCGTACAATATACAAACATTTTAACGGTCGGATGGATATGAAACATATTTCAATGAAATCAGTGCAGGTAAAACAATGTTTTAATATTCGTTTTAGAAAACAATATTGTAATAACTGTTATGTAATTAATTAACTTAATAAAAAAAAATTGTTTCATTTGAGAATAACCCGAATGTCAGTAATTTTTTTTATAACTCACTGAGGCTTTTTTAATTATGATATTTACAATAAAAATAAGTGTTCTATAATTAAATTTTACTGTCAGTCAATTTCCCCCATGCAAGATCAATCCCTAACACAACTGCAATCTTACAAGAACCTCCTTATTAGAAATACAATGTATAAATAAATTTCTCGTATAGGCAAAAGATCATCCGAACGTACCCAATAGCATATGACCATTTAAACAATAGGATCGATAATTTTAATAATAATATCTTATTAGGGTAATTATGCAATTTCCAACATTGTATGCGTGTGCGTTTGCCTAACCTCCAGGGGTACTACTCTTAATACAACCAAAGGACCTTAATTAGGGTTAAAGATGACCATCAAAAATAGCCCTAACCAAAACCAGTACCAGCCCCAAGTCCAAGACCAAACCCTAAGTCCAAGACCAGCCGCAAAACCTAGCCAAAGGCCAAAACCAAACCCTAAGTCCGAAGCCAGACCCCCAGTCCAAGACCAAACCCCAAACCCAAGCTCAATACCTAAATACAGCCCTCGCCAAAAGGACTTTAATTAGGAAGATATCCATCAAGGGTTGACCCTCGAAAGAAACCACAGGAGTAGAAAATACTAGCTCACGTGTGGGCGGCCATAAAATAAGGGTGAAAAGACAAGTCATACACGTGGGCGAGTAAGAAAAACAAAATAATTAGGGATGAAAAGGGCCTTCGAAAAGAAACCATGGGGTGGAAAATACGGTCTGACACGTGGACGAGCGTGGGGAACCCCAAGGTCAAATGACGTCAAAAAGTGAAAGTTGAGGTGCCTCACTTCTACTAACGCTTTTCAAAAAGAAGAAATAAATCATTTCAGCGTTCTCGCTAGACTGAAACCCAATCGAGCACGTGTGGGATTTTCTTCAGAGGCGACTAGATCAAGATATTCCACAGCCAACCACAATTCAGCAGCCAAGAGACGTAGTACCGGTTATCTCACAGGAAATACCACAAGAACATATAGACAACTGCATTCTACGTATGCTTGCAAGGTGAAGAGCAGTTATCAACGCCCATGGAGGAGCAACACGGTATTAGCCATTCAAAATTTTCATTTAAATTACATAGGGTGAACAACTCAGTAACCACTTTTTCTTCAATTTGTATTAAACTTAAATTTTAAGTAGGCTGTTACCTTTAATTCCATTTTTAGCTACAATAAATAACTTTCTGTTTTCAATTTTGTATCACTTTGCTTATAAATATCATCGATTTCAGCCACACGCCGCTAAAATACAATATCCCTATTCATTTTTGCGTAGTTTATTATAAATAATTTTAAATTAACCTAATAGAGACTTTTTGGCGTTTATCCCGTACACGTCACTTAGAGTTTACCCTAAAATAATGCCTAATTTGGAAATTGGGAACTTCCATTTATTCAGCATGTCATTGTTTATAACTTTTCAAATTTAATTTCTAAAATCGCAATTTTGGTAGCACATAACATTTAATCAAGTAATTTAATTTTTTTATTTTATAACTTGGTGACAAGAATTATTTTAACAACATGAAAATGTAAGCTTTCACAGTTTAAATTCATAACTACAAACAGTGATTTCATTGGACTAAACTTTCCACCCTTTGGCTTTCTTGAAAATATGTTAAATGTTTCAATGGACTAACAAACCCCAATTTAAACAATTACCCGTTTCAGTATATTGACACCACTGACCTACAGCTCATAGGGGTAAGTAGAAGAAGGGTCCATTTGGCGTGTGCATCTGAACAAACAAGTTCATGTTTTATGATAATGCAATAAAGATTTAATGGGATTTGGTGAAAACGATTCGCACGATCTCTATTTGAAATAGGTTCATTTACTGCCCATTGTAATTCTGATGGGAAGTCGCTTTTAATTTATTAAACTGCATTGATCAATATTACGTACAGTATATTTTATCTAAAGCGTAACCTAATAAATTTTGCAGCTTAAAATAAACAATCTCGTACTGATTATGCATTAATAATAATAATTACCATATTATGCATTGCCACACGAAACTAATATACCGTAAGTAAATTTGCACAAATTTTCCTTGTGGGGAAATTTCTATCGGTAATGTATTACCTTGTATCACTTTAAGTTAATTAAAAATTTATTTGAGTAAAAAAGAAATAGTGGTGACGACTTTACAAATATAATTTTAGAGATGTATATTTTATGTTCAATTTAATATTGATTAATTTTATACAGGAATTACGTGACTTAATACATATAGAATGCAAATCGTAGCCAAGCATTTTATACGGCAACCTAGGTATAGACAAAATAATAAACAAAATTGGTATTAAATAGGGTCGTTCTAAACACACTATGGCGAGACATTTTATAATTTAATAATAAACTTTTTAAATCTTAAAGCTATAGAAAAAAATAGAAATACTGGGTGGCTAGAAAAAAACGAATCTTGTTTAGGTTCGCACATCTTTGAAACCCTTTCAGATATGAATTTCACTTTTTATTTTTTAACACAGTGAACTGAAAATTATATTTGCCAAATTACAAAAGCTTATTTCAAAACAATAGAATAACGAATTTTTAAATATCAACTAAAAGATATAATTTACACGTGACGTCTGCATAAGCAACTTAAATCTTTTTTTTTTTTTTTATTTAAGTAGTTTTATTTTGCAATCTGTTTTGTAACAATAAGCAAAATTTAGATCAGTAGATAAAATGACATGGAACAATGGCATGAAGATTGAAACCCATCGGTTTACAATACAGAAGTTACTTAAAGTAAGGTAGGTATAACAGTAATTTAATTTAATTAGATTAGTTAAATCTATGAGGCAGGTCGAGCGGTTTGTATCTATGTAACCTTTGAATATTTTCACTATTGTCTAGTAGATTTAGAGCTAACACGTTAGGATGTTGTTCTAGGTTACTTAGGTATTTTATACTGAAATTTTTAATCACATTTTTGACCGTATCAACTTTTAGGTCACGTAAAATGTCTGCATTTCGCACAAAGTATGGCGCATCACACATGGCACGTAGCACTTTACACTGAAATCTTTCTAACATTAAGATGTTGGAGTAGGCTGCTGTACCCCACAACTGGATGCCATAGGTCCAGATGGGTTTGAAGACTAGGTTGTAGACGAGGAGCTTGTTGGTTAACGATAAGTTGGACTTCTTACCAAGGAGCCAGTAGTGTTTACGGAATTTCATTCCAAGCTGTTTGCGCTTTTTCCAAATGTGGGATTTCCATGTCAGGCCCTTGTCAAGGTGCAGACCTAGGTATTTAACCTCTGATACTCGAGTTAGTGGAGTATTATTTATAAGGACTGCTGGGGATGTTCCTTTGCATTTTGTAAATGTTATGTGGAAAGATTTTGATGCGTTAAGTTTAACGCGCCATTTTTTGGTCCATTTTATTACTTCATCTAAGCTCTGTTGTAGAAAATTAGCAGCCACGACAGGATCTCTATGTTTCACCATAAGTACTTTATCATCAGCAAAGGAAGCAGTAAATGTGCGAGGATTAGTTGGAAAGTCTGATGTGAATATGAGGTACAAGATAGCCAAGTACACTGCCCTGTGGTACGCCTGATTTAATTGGGTGTAGCTCTGTTTGGTCTTGTCCAACTTTAACCTGAAAGTATCGTTCTTCAAGATAGGATTTAAGGATATTGTAAAAAGGATGAGATAAGAATGCTTTTAGTTTGTACAATAGACCCATGTGCCAAACTCTGTCAAAGGCCTGACTATCATCTAGGAAGGCTGCTGTACAATATTGTTTTTCTTCTAAGGCCTTGTTAATTGTGTCTACAACCCTGTGAACCTGCTGAATAGTAGAATGGTTGGCTCGAAAGCCAAACTGATGATCTGGGATAATATTGCGTTCTGCCAGGATCAGAGTGAGTCTATTGGCCAATAATTTTTCCAGTAGCTTACTTAAAACGGGCAACAGGCTAATTGGCCTATAGGAACCAATTTCGTTGGAAGGTTTTCCGGGTTTAGGAATGAGAATTACCTGCGCAACCTTCCACTGCACTGGAAAATAACCCAGTCTTAGGACAGCATTAAATAACATGGTCAACATCACGAAACCCTTGCGCGGTAGTTCTTTGATTAGTTTCCGTAATTAAATCATAGCCCGGTGCTTTCTTCAATTGTAGGTTGTGTTTAATCATCTTCTTTACTTCTAACTGTGAATGGTTCCAGGGCAAAGTAAGTTGGTGTGGAATATCGAGGAAGTCCTGTATTTCCTTTTCTTCTTCGTCGGTTGATTGAGATGGAATAGGTTGGAAGACATTTTCTAGGTATTGTGCAAAAGGTCCGCTTTCTCTGTGTCAGAACGCGCCCATAAGCCATTTGTTTTCCTTATAGGAGGAATTGGTTGGTTTTGATTTTTTATTCTTTTCGTTGCCTTCCAGAGCGAATAATCTGTAAATTCTGTTGGACTTAGGTTGGTAAGGAAATCTTGAAAACTATCATTTTTTGCAGTTTTTATGAGTGCTTTTAATTCTGTTGAAGCCTGATTATATTTTCGTTTATCCGATGGATACTTGGAGTGTTGCCAGATTTTTCTCAGTCTTCTTTTTTCTGCAATTTTTTTCTTAACTGCAACCGGGCAACGCGCTTGTATTTGCTTAGGCGAGATTACAGGAGTTGCTTCCAGGGCTGCTTCTTGAATAATTCTTGTAAAATTATAAACTGCTGATTCCAGTTCTTCATTAGATTGTAGAGAAATTTTCAAGTCTAGGTGATTGTGGATAATATTTCTAAATTCGTTCCAATCAGTTTGGTTGTTAAATAATTTTGGTGTCTTGTCCTGTTCAAGAAATGTGGTACACACCGTTGCAATAATAGGGGTGTGATCTGATGTTAGGTCCAGACACGATGTTATCTTAAGGTATCCTGCATCTAAACCTTTAGTTAGAAAGAAGTCTAACAAGTCTGGTAGTTTATTTGGGTCAGATGGCCAATACGTAGGTTCGTAGGTTGATAGATGGTTCAAACTGAGTTCTTGTACCACTTGGTACAGGACTTTACCTCTGCCGGGTGGGGAAATTCGAGAGCCCCATAATGTGTGCTTAGAATTGTAATCACCCCCTGCTAAGAAACGATTACCTAAGGATCTAAAGTATTGTGTAAAGCCTTGTTTACTTGTAGCATAATTTGGGGGACAGTAGACAGCAGATATAACCAGTGGCCCATGCCAGTCTTCTACTTCAATACTGGTTGCCTGTAGAAAATACTCTTGGAATGCAGGTAGTACATGGTGTTTAATGTGTTGTTTGACTAGTATAGCCGTACCACCTCTAGCTCTTCTATCGGAATCAGGATGATTTGTGAAGTACAGCTGGTAATTGTAAATTTTGAAGTAGGAACTACTGCAGAAATGAGTTTCAGAAACAAGCAGAATGTCTATTTCATTGTGTGTTAGGAACACCTCAACTTCATTTTTATGGTTTAGAAGGCCGTTGGCATTCCACTGTGCTATTTTCAGGATTGGAGCCATTTTATTGCTTAATTCTTCTCTAAGAAGCCTGATTTGGTTAGTTAATTCATTAATTATCTGTTGTTGTGCTTGAATTGTTTGTTGTAGTGAAAGTATTATTGGTGTTAGGTCGCTTACTTGTTGGCTATATGCATTGTTGAATGATTGAGGCGAGGTGTTAATGCGAACCTCTTTCTTTTGTTTTTTTGCTTGATCTGAATATAGTGGGGTTGTTTGGGGTTGTGACTGAGTCATGGAGTGAGTTAAAAGTTGTTGTTGTTGATGTTGTAGCTGTTGTAGTTGTGGTTGTCTTTGTTGATATTGCTGTAACTGTGATTTCTGTTGTTGCTGACGTAAAGCATAGCTCGAGTTGGATTGATTTGGGTATCTACGTTTAAGAATTTCAAGGTACACCTTACATCCTTTATAATTAGCGGGATGTTCGCCTTGACACAACACACATTTAGCTGGTTTACCGTCGCTGCGATTTTTCGTGCATTTGCGATAATCATGCAGTTCAGTACACTTGACACAGCGTGCCAGTCTAGTGCACCTATTACGCGTATGCCCATAACAACTTAAATCGAAGTAACCTTTTGTTAAAACAAATATAGTTATGAGCGACACTTGCCGTTAGTTGTTCGTTTACAATCCGTTAAGTGACATTTCGGGCAAATTGAGTTAATTTTTCTTCATAATGGCACCTCATTTAACAAAGTCTGATTTGGAGAAAAAAATTGGCGCGGAGAAAGGATTGCGGGAGAGTTTCTAGGGAAACGATGACTACATTCTAGCATAAATCATGCTATTCGACGGCTTGAGGAAACTGGATCAGTTTATAGGAAACACGGAAGTAGAAGACCGGCAACTGCTACACGTAATGAAAATTCATAAATTTTTTTTTTCTTTTTTTATAATTGTGGACCTGAACAGGCTAAATTTGGCCTATCGTGCTAAAGCACTCAGGAACACATAGGAAGATGGATAGAGAAATAATGAATTGCCAATAGATGCCTATGAACAGCTACCTTAAATTTTCTCATATCATAAGTGAGAGGAAAACAGGAACTAGGGAGATCATTCCAGAGTTTAGAAGCCGTGTAGAAAAATGTGGATTGCGCCCGTTTGGTACGACAAGTGGAGATTTGTACTGCATACTGATGATGTCAATAAGCGAACCGAGTGTTTCTCGCAAAGATAGCCCGAGATGGTATCAAAGAATATAATTCAGCAGCACAATAGCCGTTGTAATAACGATAATACAAAGAAAGACCTGAAATCATCCTTCTATGCTCAAGGGACTATATGAGAAGTTAAAGACGGGTCATTTATAAGCCTAATCGCTCTCTTTTGAATACGATCAACGGTATCGAGAGCGTATTGGGGAGTACTAACCCAGAGGTGAGAATTATATTCCAGGTGAGGCCGAATTTGGGCCTTATACAGCAGAAGGAGTTGTCGAGAGGTAAAGTACTGCTTAGATCTGTACAAAAGCCTATTTTACGAGCAGCTGTTTTGGTAGCTGACAGAAGATGGTCAACCCATGAGAGATTTGAAGATACAGTCATACCTAACAGAATAATAGTGCCTGAAAACTTAAGAACTGAGCCATTCATACTTACAACAGGAAATGAACGATCTTTTTTGGCGGACACAAGGCAACACTGAGTTTTGTTAGCATTAAATTTGACTAGATTATTGCTTCCCCATTCGAGAATACGTTGAATGTCTTTGTTGATTAAATTTGCCATTTCAGCTTTAATTTCTTGATTTGACATAGAAACTGGATTATAACTATGAGTAGACTGAGGTGAACTACAGTGAAGAGTGCTATCGTCAGCAAAGCAATGGATGGGGTTAGTTGTTGAAGAAATAAGGTCATTTATGTACAGCAGAAAAAGTGTAGGCGCTATAACGGATCCCTGTGGGACGCCCGCGTTAATGCTAACTTCTTTTGAAAAAAAGCCATCAACTACGACACGTATTCGTCTTTTATCAAGGAAACTAGAAACCCAGTTGATGATCGTATCATTTAACCCAAACAAGGTGAGTTTGGCAAGTAAACACATGCCAAACTTGGTCAAATGGCTTTGAGATATCTAAAGCGACAACAACTGTTTCACCGGACTGCTCTACTGTATTGTTCCAAACTTGGGTCACATATGAAAGAAGATCATCTGTTGAACGACTTTGCCTAAACCCATACTGGTGGTCACTAAGGAGTTTGTTAGTTCCACGGAACGTGAGCAGTTGCTGATTGATGGCTTTTTCCATGATTTTAGACAAAATCGAAGTGATGGCAATTAGCCGGTAGTTTGAAGGATCGGTATTATCGCCTTTTTTGGGAATAGGTTGCCCATTTGCTAACTTCCATGATGAAGGGAATTCCCAGAAGACATAGAGATCGTATAGAGCTTAGATAGGACTGGTACTAGTTCGGGGGAACATTTCTTTAAGGCAATAGCTGGGATACCGTCTGGGCCAGTCGCCTTATTGAGATCAAGCCTACTGATGATCGATTCCGAGAGCTTGTACCGAAAATGAATTGGTTTCATAGCGTATGAAGAAGAGTTGACTAGAGCCACATCTTTTCCAGAATCATTGAGACACGAGTTTGATACAAACAAATCCACAAAAACATTGACTTTATCTACAGAATCAGCAACTACCGATCCGTCAGTAGACGTCAGGGGGGAAATGAAGTTGTTCCAAAGTTTTTACTAATGGCTTTAGCTAAAGACCAAAATTTACGACTGCCTAAAAAAGATGTAGCTAGTTCATTGCATTTTCATTGTTCAAACAACTTTTAGTTTTAGTGAATGACCTATACGGTACTGTTCTTTGGGAATGTATAACTCCATTCCCATGAGGATGACTTCAGATACTGAAAGAGCGATGTCCGAAGAAGAGGACGACTTTAAACAATATTCACGCCATGGAAAGGTTGCAAAGAAATCCCGTACATCACTCCATCGAGCTGACTTAAAACACCACAAACTTCTATCGGTTTTGCGAACAACAGTGGAATTAGGCACAGTAGAAATGATTTCTATTAGACAATGGTCGAAAAGACCTAAAGGCGAAAGAACGGAGGTTTTATAAACAAGAGGGTTTGATGTAAGAGGGAGATCTAGAAGATGTGAAGTATGGTTAGGGTTATCAGGGATTCTTGTGAGTTCAGAAATCATTTGTGTGAGATCACTTGAAATAGCAAATGTTTCTGCACTATCACCAGCAGGATTTGTAGTACATGAAAACTGAATCCAATTAGAGTTATGAACATTGAATTCGCCTACAATTGAGATATCGCAAGATGGAAACTGAGACAGGAGATAGTCAACTTTCATACTAAGGTACTCGAAGAAGTTTTGAAAGTTACTGTCATTAGGAGACCTATAAATGCAACAGTAGAATTTTACAAAATTAGGACCAGAATGTTTAAACCAAATCACGTCAAAATTTTTATTTTCTAAGGAAGAAACCCTCTTGCAAGCAATTCTGTCCTTGATGTACGCACATACGCCTCCTTTATATCGAAAGTTAGAGTGAAGATGGTATTGAGGAAATTGCAAGTCGGGTGACTCGGAGCTTTCAGAGGAGACTTGTGTTTCAGATAGAAACAAAATATCAGGTTGTAATTGTTCAAGATGTTGGTGAATAGCATTAAGATTAGACCTGATACCGCGGATGTTGCAGTAGTGAATCAGAAAGTTGATACTTTCGATGACCGAAGTCGCTTGGGCCCTGCCCTCCAGGACATCCGAATGGGGCAGGATTTTACGTCCGGCATTTATTACCCTAGAAACTACAGCCATCTTATTCTTTAATTTGGAACTTTTAATTCGATAAGAAAACAGTGAGGGCGAGAAGGAATAATTAGGATGAGAATTGATTAAGGATGAAGGAAACGGTAACCGGCAGCCCTTACTGAGCTCAGAAAATCGGAGACCCAATATTAAGGAGCCCATGGTAAGGGTGGTGGTACTTCCCTGGCTGGCATGGAATATACATGCCTAGCACCTTTTATTGTAAGTGAATTGTCATTGTCACAGGAAAATCAACCAGGGACCAATTTGTCTCAGTGTCAGATAGCAGCCAGGCTAAGAATCTCTCGCAGATCTGTACAAGTTATTCAAAGACGTGTAGGTATTAAATGTTACAAAAGGTGCAAACCCCAGCAATTACACTTAACGCAAAAATCTGTCGATCATCAAGAAGTTTACGTCCGTACAGGAGGTTTTCGAATGATGACATAAACGTTTAATTTTTCAAGGCGAAAAGGATTTTACGCTCCCTCAAAACAGACAACATAATAGAGTATATTCGGCAAGCAAGAAGAACGCTATTGAACGGGAACGTTTATACTATACAAAGTCGAGGTTTTCTGAGAAGCTGATAGGATCATGCGTAATATCCTGGAATGGAAAAAGTAGCCTCAGTTAACAAGAACAAACGCAGATTGCTATATACGGCATTTACGTGACGATTTATTATCAGAAATGCATCCATTATACCTGAATAACGATTACATTTTTATCCAGGATAGTGCTCCATCCCACAAAGCAGCAAGGACGCAACAGTTCTTAGAAGACACCATGGCATCTTTCATTCTGCAAACCAATAGCCGCCTAATTCTCCAGACTGTAGTCCTTTAGACTACTCAGTGTGGGGTACATTGCAAGAAAAAGAAGTGTATGCTCAAAGACGCGAACCATTTGCGAACTTAGAAGATCTTCGCCGACGATTAGAAGAAGTGTGGACTATTAATACCGTGTGGGGTCCGCGCGGACCCAAATGTTTTTTTTTATTCCTGGAAAGTATACCTCAGAGCGTGTTTTGTTATTCAGTAGAATTGATATTAATGCAATGTGATGACCTTGGAAACCACGTACTTAGATGTAGATAATGACCTTGAGGAATAGATGTAGGTAATGTGTAGGATAACCTTGAAAACAATTGACCTGGATGTGGACAATCTACTTCAATAACCTTGAAAAACAATCTAGTAACTTTTCTAGTGACTTTTTCAAATCTAGTTGCTTCATTTGCTTCAAATACTTTGAAAAACAATCTAGTTACCTTTTTAGTGACTTTTTCAAATCTAGTTACTTCAATGGCCTTGAGGAATATACTTCGATGCACGGAGCGTGTGACCTTGAAGGGCACGTGCGAGCATGACCCTGAAGATAAGCACTTGAAGCGGGGGCCTTGAAGAGACTCAGCAGGGTTACTAACCTTTCCTACCACGTGGCCTTGAAGCGGTGACCTTGAAGAGACAGTGTTACCAACCTTTCCCATCACGTGTCCTGCAGTGACCTTGAAGCAGGCAATGTTACCAACCTTGAAATCTAGTGATTTTTCGGGTGACTTTTTCCAAATCTGGTGACAAATCTAGTGACAAAAGTGAGTTAGAAGTCACATAGCTTATCTACTAGTGACAAATGATCACACGTGGCAGCAAAAGGACCCGGCCTGGAAGACAATTAATAATCGCTTTAATATTAGTCTGGGGACAAATAGAACTGCTGCTTGTCTCTTGTCTTAAAAAATCAGTCCGCAAGAAAAAACTGCTTCCAACAGGACGGACGGGGGAGTTGATGCCGTTCGACTCTCGACACCGTTAGAGAAAGAGTTTATAGCAATTTCAATGATTACACTCTTAATAGCTTGACCCACTCCTATTATAGTCAGTACGCCAATGACCATTAAACCAAAATTGTGTAGAATTGTCTAGACTTTCTAACGATGTAAGCAGAGGTATTATATAGGAGGTTTGGGAGAAATTTAGAAATGTATTATTTAATTTTTAATTGCGTCCCCTAGCAGTGAAATATGGAACTCCAAAATAATTTTCAACATTTTCTCATGGCCACATTCATAATAAAAATTCTTTTCCCATTCTTGTTAGATGGACACACATTCTTCTTGCACTGAGAACATTGTGCTTTAACTCTTTTGTCTTTACTCCTCGAGCACATATGACATCTTCCCATTTCGGTTGGTCCGTTTTCTGTACTACAGTGATGCTACTTTTGGTTGAATTAGACTATAATAAGGTCGGAGATGAGGCTCTAATAGTTTTTTTTTTCAATTCTTAGAGGAATTCTTTCTATAAAAACATTGGCTATTCCACTACGGATGAAATTTTATCCATAAAACAAATGTATTTATGGCAACAATATCAACTAGGTTCACAAACAGCGCAGCTGGACACCGTTTGGGCTGTTTATTCAAACTATGCTTTGCGACCGTTTTGTCTAGGGTACCCACGGCACCCTTAGTGACGTTGTAGTGTAGTATAATCTCCGGTTTCTTATTTTCTTCTGATGTTCGATAGAAAGAAGTATGACACTTTTGTTTACTTTTGATACGTGTGAGAATATGGTGACTTCTGGTTGAAATGCATATATAACCCAGTTTCGAGACGGCAGAAACTCCCTAAGCAGGCAGTCATTATTTCTTCTTACAGTACCGCATACGTTTAGTTTTTTATTAATCAATTTCCCTGCCAGCTCTAAAGGCGTGAAGAAGTTGTCCGTTGTGGTAACTTTTATTTTATTATCGATAAATCGACATGTTACCCCATTTCACGACGTTTGACAAAGAGAAGATGTGTGTGTGTGTGCATTCGTGCGCATGCGCGAGCATGTGCGTGTGCATATTATTACACAACCCAATCGCACTAGCCGTTGTGAAGGCTCACCAATTTAAGTGGGTTGCCAAACAAATTGCAATAGGCGGGTTCGATATAAGACGTAAAATGGTTGAAATTTAGGTCCTTAACCTTGTGATAAAACAACAAATAACAACAGTAAATCCGGAACAAGCACGATAATCTAAAATTTCACTGAAATAAATAGTCCTAAGCAGGTTGTTAAGTGAATCCTATCTGACCGTGGAAGATAAAATTATAGCCTACTCAAAGAAATCACACACCCTTTTACTTTAAAAGAACACGTTTCGTCTCATTAATCTTAATACATCTATCTTAATCCCAAAACAAGGTGGGAGGCGTGTGTATCGCATGCCAGTTTAAGAGGTACCACCATCATTACTATGGACTCCTTGATATTGGGTCTCCGATTTTCTGAGCTCGAAAGTACTCATTTTCTGATCCATTATTGTAGCATCCGCAGTATAAGGTCTAATCTTAATGACATTCGTCAACGTCTTAAACAATTACAACCTGACATTTTGTTTCTATCTGAAACACAGGTCTCCTATGAAAGCTCCTATTCACCCAGTACAATCTTCACTATAACTTTCGATACAAATGAGTAGTGTATGCCTATCTCAAGGACAACATCGCTTGCAACGGGATTTATTTTTTGGAGAATAAAAAATTCAACGCGATTTGGTATAAACATTCTGATCCTAAGTTTGTGAAATTCTACTGTAACATTGATAGGTCTCCTAATAACAGTAACTTTCAAGGCATCTTCGATTACCATAGTTTGAAAGTTGACTACTTTCTGTCCCAGGTTCTATCTTGCAATGTCTCAATTTTGGGAGATTTCAATATCCTTAACTTTAATTGGGTTCAATATTCATCTACTACTGATCCTGCTGGTCGTAGCTGCAGAAACATTTTCTGTTTCATGCGATCTCAAGCAAATGATTCCTGAACTTATAAGAATCTCTTTTCACCCTAACCATACTCCGCATCTCCTAGATCTCTTTCTTACATCAACCCAAATTTCCTAATTCCTCTGTTATTCACAATACTTTTGGTGCTTTAAGTCAGCTAAGTTAAGTGATTTACGGGTTCTTGGCAACATTTCCACGGGCTGAATATCGTTTTAAGTCTTCTTCACCTTTGGAAATCGCTCATTCAGTACCTCAAGTCATACTCATGGGCATGAAATTATACATTCCCAAAAAATTTTTCGTACAGCGCCTGGTATTTGGGCAGCCCACCGTACATCAGAGTAATGCTGGTGTCGTTGAAATGTCGGCGGTAAATCCTAAGATTTTTGTTTAATGGTTTGGGACAGGTGTCGCCTGTGTATCTGTGCTCGTCGTCGGTTTGGAAATTTTCTGTAAACAAGCGCGTTATAATGCAGTGTTCAAAAATAAAATAATTGTGGTTTTGTTTCTTTGTAAACAGATATAATGTGTTCAGGGGAAAATAACACAAGGGTTTGTGTACACTTACAAAAGAAGGAGTACTGTGATTTAAACAGGTAAGTTTATTTTGTCTATTTTTTTATAAATTTAAGACAATGTTGTTGAATACGAGGTTAGAGCGTATTTCAAATTTCTATCATGGACTGGTCCTTTATTACTTATATTTTCTTAAGTAACGTTTTGAAATACGGAACAGGTTAAAGAAAAGCAGGCCCTACACGAGATTTGGTAATTACACGATTAGTGTTAATACAAATTCGTGTTAGACAACAGTGGTGTTTGATTTGTTTAATTTTGAGGGTTTGTACACACGGACTAAGGGAAAGACTAATTCTAAATTAACTATAAATAATATATACAATCAAATATGTACAAGGGTTTTCAACGTTTGGAATTCGCAATTTAAGGTTTGTAATGGTTTATATGATACAGGAAATATTTTCAACAATGTGTTGTTGAAAATTGATGAGTTCATTCAAACTACTAAAATGGAACGTTGACCTTCGTTTTATTTGTATAAAGAGGATGATTCCTTACACTTTAATTGAATGTGAGTACTAATTTTCTCTAAGAAATATCTTAAAGTTTTAATAGCTAAAGCGCAAATAATTCTCTTTTATCTATTGGATTTCTTATTGTAAAATAGAAATTCTTTTACTTTGAAGTAAAACGTAAATATTTACTTTTAGTTGTTTAAATTTAATGTTTTACACAATCCAGGTTTTTCGGTAATAATTTGGATTTGATATTCAGGTGAATTTTCGTGATATACAGGGGGAATAAATTATAAGTGTGGATAGCCAAGCAAGGAGCTCGAGATAAATCAACAAATTCTAGAGATTCTATTTATTCAAAGCTGTAACGGACACTTTGAATATATAGAGCTATACACAGGGGGTTCAGGATAAATCGGGTGTTTGTTTATAATCTCGTTAATAGCCAAGCCAGTGTGCTCAATAGTCTAAATTAACGAATCTTAGAGATTCTATTTATTCAAAGCTGTATCGGGGACTTTGAATATATAGAACTATATACAGGAGGTTCAGGATGGACTTTGTAAATTTCCGTTTCTGAGGTTACAGCGCGTGATCGGACAACCAGACGTGGCTTATATTAGCCCCATTAACTAGAAGAAATCCTATAATAGTCCCGGTGACCGCCGGTGTTAACCAGTCAATCTACCTAAGGCCAGTATAATACCCAAAACCTCTTTGATGTCAATTAATTTCTTAGGGATGGTTTGTTAACAGGAATTTCTAGGCATTACAACTATTTTCGTAAAAATTGGTTATACTTCGGAGTATTAGAATCCTATAGAGCAATAAGTTCTATTTAATTCAATTGAAATTGCTTTAAGAGCGGGTCAGGCGGTTATGTTCTCGAATAGAGAATTTTAGGAGTAATAATAAATTATTACAAACGGAGAGGCAGGAGAGTATTTGTAGAGAAGCGTTCTACAAACAGAATTAATTTCACTTATAGACCTTGCGAATGAGTGGGGTTTTAGGTAGGAATGTCGCAACGTTTCTGCACATCGTGAAAGGGGGTACTGGTGCGCACGCAAAAGTGCTGATTATTTACATTTTTAAGAACTGGAATAAAATGAATTATTATTTAAACATTATTTTAATAATTTTTATTAAAATAACAATTAATTTATATAATTATATATATATATATATACGAAACAATAAAAGTGGTGGTGGAAATTTATTGTCCGTAAGGCCTGATTAAAATTTATCATAATAATGGTAACGCCTTTATAGGTCATCAACCGTTCACCACTCTACAGATATCTAAAATTATCCTTACATATACGAATGACTATTAAATTATCCTCACACTACTAATAACCAGCTTTTAACAGGATTTTAACTTTTAACACAATTCGCCGCCCTATACGCTAACTTAAATGTCAGTTTTTGTTCACTTAAAAATGGAACAATTTGATTTAATGACCGCCCTTCTAAAATTTTTTGTCACCGAATATTTTAATTACACTTGATGACTTCTTGATGATTTTCTCTCAACGATTGATTAAGTCATATTAATAAACTCAGGTTCAATACTCTCAACTTCAATTTCCAAAGCTTAACACACCTTTATTTAGTTCCACAAAGGATCACTAGGTTTCTCTTCAATCGCGAGGGTTTAATACTTTCATACAATGATTGCTGTTTATTGCCAATCTGTTTGGACACTTGTTAAATTTTGGAAAAGCTTAATAGCAATTTGCAAAATTAATTCGTTTTACTCGTAAACCTTTAAGTGATTCATAACCAAAATGGGTCGTTCGGTACTATGGCACTGATTGTTTACGAAACAGAACCTAGCATAGATCATAATACTTTTTCAAAACAGTCGCGCGCGGCCGTCTACCTAAATGTATCACTCTGAGCCTGAGTATCTCTGTTCTACCCTATTACTCTCCTCTTTATATACATCCAGGCATTCATTTTGCAAAACGTCATCATATTTATTCCGCTAAAACCAAAACAACCTGTCCAAGAACAGTTTCCATCGCGCGTCTTTGTCGCGCACGAAAGCGCAAACGGTACCACGCAAACCTTGGAACCAATCTAAAAGCCATCTTGAAATTTTTTTTATAAAAATCCTAATAATTCTTCGAAACATACAAATTTCGCATCTGTACTCACTCCATGTAACATTCAGATCTAGATTCAACTTTTTATGAAAGTCCTACATGTGCGCAAACTTTCTTTCCGCAAAAACAGTAAATTTTAACACTATTTGTGTTGTTACCAGCGTAGGTGCGTTTGTGTGTTTATGCGTAGGTGTGCGCGATTGAGTGTGTGCGTATGCGAGTGCTAGTGAGAGTGTGCGTGCGTGTGCGTGTGCGTGCGCGTGTGTGTGTATGCATGTGCATGTGCGTGCGTGTGCGTGTGCGTGTGCGTGATTGTGCGTGTGCGTGTGCGTGTGCGTGTGCGTGTGCGTGTGCTTGTGTATGTGCGTGTGCGTGTATTATCGATACTGTTATAGAAGCAGGTGGCTTTGGAATGTATTTTAAGTTGGCATCTGGATGCCTACTAACCTCTATCTGGCATGAAATTTTAAACGTTTGTTTGACATAGATTATTGTTTCTGTATTACAATGTTGCCTATTTTTATAATTAACCTATCATAAAAGAGGCTGCATAGTTATCCCAAAAAATGTATATTAAAATTATTTCATTGCTTCTAACTTTCATTTTGTAGCTTGGAAAGTCGTGTGTTGTTCCAGGCCAGATATTTTGATTTATATTTTTTATAAATGTAAAGGATAACAGTTGGAGTTAAATATAAAAAAAAAATTAGTACACTTTTTACTCGTACTTGCGTTGATAATTGTTTTAATTTTATTTAATATTGTGTTTATGTTTGTGTTTATTTTGTTTTGTGCTGTGTAAGGACGATCTAAGAATGTTCCTACTACTAGGCCAACTACTTGTCGTAAGATTCAAGTAATTAAACGAGTGTGGAAAAATCATATTTGTGAATGTCTTGTAATTAGGTATTAGATACATGCTCATTTCAGTTGCAGAACCAATAAATCTGGAGTCTGGAGTTTCGGGTAAGTGTTTGATTAATTTGTGTATTGTGCACTTTCGACTATGTTAACTGGTCAGGCCAAGGACAATTCAAACCAGAAACAACATTTACTGACCAATTTTTAGTACGATGTACCATCTCAGAAACTGCAACTTAAAAATAATCCAAAAAACAACAGCTTCTCTTGATTGGGATTTACGCAAAGGTCATAAACGAGTTACGCTAACAAAAGTATAATCTTATCTACTAGTCTCGAAAAAGATTACTATAAACAGTGTATTATCTCATAGTTTATTTAAAAGTAATTCTGTACGTGGAAGCCAAGCAAGTGAAAGTACTGTTTTCATCATCATAGGCGTAGCTGTAGTATTGTGGGCAGTGTTCTTCAAAATATCCTGCTGAATTAGGTTGTGGCATATTCCACGGTTTGCATATATTAGGATCGTTGAAAACCCCTCTACAACAAAATTGGTCCGTATTATACTTAAGGCACGAAGAATAACAAGCGACTACGTCATTTCCATTTCCTCCAATTTGCTTCAAATCATTTGGACAATTCCAGTTCAGTTCGTAATTACACGTCACTGTTTGACAATTACCTTGCCCACCAACAGGTGAAATCTACCATATGAAATGATACCAACAATTAAATGGAGATAAAGAAACTTACCGTAGCCAACACATTGTAACCATCAACCAATGAGATATCGTAGAAATCTTGATTACCTGCACCACGTAGTGTAATTTCGACCAAAGTCACTGGAGGAACTCCTCCTGCTCCTGCGCATTCCAATCTATTGCCACAATCCCCAGTTTGGCAGTGATTACTACCATAGTCACACCAGGTTCTGGCCCAAAATCTTCCAGCCCAATTATCAGCGGAATAAACCGATCTCTAAAATTTCTTCAAAATTATGGAGCAATTTAACGAATAATAATACCTCTTCTCCTTGATTTAGAATAAATCCACCATTGTTCAGATGTTCGTGTCCAGGATTACCTTGAATTCCAATCCAAATTGGTCCAGGAATATCATTTCTTATAATAAATTGTGCACAATGAATTGCAACAATGTGTAAAAGTACTCCAAGTACCGTTAATTTGGCTTCCATTGCGCTAGCTGTTGATGATTTACGTGTAATGTTTTAACACTGATATATATATAGGTCAAACCCCACCTAGCACTTCTAAGGATAAGTTTCTTTTTTTGTTTGTATACATTTTTGTTCATTGTTATAAATTATCTAAAGTTAGATTAACGTAAGGTTTAAATCGGTGATCTAAAACACTTTTAACTAATAATAATCATTAAGGTAAGAGGTAATAAATATAATAGATAAGATAGTTTTGATTCGATATTGTTTATAATAATAGTTCAAATATAGAACTAGTAAACAAGGTTAAAGTAGTTGTTTACTATAAAAGTCTTATAAGATAAATATGTAACGATATAAATGTTTAGCCACGAGAGTTTGTTCTAGTGCGGTATCCAACACCGCCTTCTGTAACAGATCATCAAAACCTAAAAATGTTATAGTATTAAAAGTTCATAGCCTATGAACTGGTGCGCGTGCATGCGTGCGTGCGTGCGTGCGTGCTTGCGTATATGATCTTCTCATGTTCTGTTAGACGTTGCGCGATCGATGGTCGTATGATTTATTCCCCAAAGATTTGGCAGATTACGTTTTTAACTAAATTTCAGTAAATTACGCAAAACTAAATGATCACGTACGATAAATGTGTACATTCAAGTTATCTCACTATTTACAGTTGATGGTGATACAGAATTGAAAGCTATTGCTAATTTTTAATTTATAATGAATTAAAATTAATGATAGTTTAAAATTAAAAAAAAAACATAAATTTATAAACATCTATTTTAGTTAACAATTCAATGAAACACAGTAAATAATACTTTTTAAACATTAACCCTGACGTTAATAAATAACAAAAAATATTAATTTAACTCTTTCAGTGAAACGAATACACAGTGGATGGAGGCGGGTGTCAAGTTTGGTGTCGTATGATTTTTTTAAATATCAGCGCATTCTTTTGTTTTTTAATTCCTATGTTTATTTCGGAAGATTTTACCTATAGGGTTTCAACATTTTTCTTCGCCCTATATAAAAAAGTGTTAAACACAATTTCTATAAATTGAACGTATTAAAAACATTTATGGTAAGTTTTTCTCTTTAGTAGTATTCCACTCTAAGTTTTACTTATGTTACTATTTTTTATAGGAGAATCTAGTATTGTAATGTTCTAAAAATGGTAAATTCGTCTTCCACAAATGCAGAATCACGAATTCATTCCGCACGGTGTATGCAAGCAGAGGATTACTTTAGGCATAAAATTATAATTATTATACTGCAAAATACAAAGTGATAATCAATGTGGAAATGTTACTTTACAATAGAAACACTTTTTTTGGAATATTAATTAGTTGAGTAGTTCAAGTTAAGAACTAGTAGTTCATAGTACAACATAACTTATTCTATAAACTTAACCTAAATGTAGTAAAATCAGGGTTTTGTGTTTGTACAGTATAACCATAATATTATGGTAGAACTCTGGGTACGCAAATGTTTTTAAGAATAGAAAAAAACAAGTAGGTAGTATTAAGCATCAAATCAATGTCTACAGAGATTAGTGATCTGACTATAAAACTTGAACATGAAGAAAAAGCAATAAATACCTTTCATACACTGCAAAGTTTAATTCAAAATAATGGTCTCATGAAAGAAGAAACTGGTTATGATTTTGATAACACAAAATTTGAAACTGAAATTGCAAGTATTACAAATATAAAAAGTGAAGATGATTTTTACTTCGAAAGAGAAATTGTAACATCAAGTGCGACTAAAGACAAGTGTGACTTTTCAACAGAAGTGACACATAATCGTTCACCTTCTAGCTAGATATAAGTGTATCAAATGTGGTTATACAACAAATTGGAAAAGCCATTTAGTGTTGCATAGAATAAATACAAAGGTGAGCATTGTGATTTTACAACAAAAGTGAAGCGGTGTTTAAAAACACTGTGTAAAACACATTTCAAATGCTGAATACAAATGTGACCAATGTGAATATGCAACAAAATGACAAGATCATGTAAAAGGGCATTTTATTATTCATAATTTAAATACTGTAGTCAAACACAAAGACTGGGACTGTTTAATCAAATTGAAATGTGACTTACAAAGAAATTCTTTAAGAGCTATATACAAATGTATGCAATGTGATTATGTAACATGCTGGAGAAGCTATTTATAACATAGTATAAAACACTACTTAAATAATGAATACAAATGTAAGCATTGTGATTTTACAACCAAATGGAAAAATTATTTAAAAGATCATCTCTCAATACACAGTTAAATTGTAGAATATAAATGTGATCAGTGTAATTATTCTACTAGAGTGAAACGATATTTAAAGACTCACCATTCTATACATACTTCAAAAAACTGTACAAATGTGTACAATGTGAATTTACAACAAAACGAAAACACTGTTTACAAAATCATGTAGCGATACACGTTTCAAGTACAGAATATAAATGTGACCTATGTGATTATTCGACGACAGTGCAAGGCTATTTAAAAAAAACATCAAATTATTCACACTTCAACTATTGAATATAAATGTGCACTATGTGACTATTCAACTAATGTGAAACGCAATTTAAAAAGTAAATGAGATCTTACTTAAGAAGACATCTTTCAATTCACACATTAAGAAATGAATACAAGTGTGATCATTGCCATTTTACTACAAAGTGGAAGCGTTATTTAAAAAAACATTCAGAAAAGCACATCAATATTAGCAATAAAGAAAAATTGGATAGTACACCATAAGCATTATATAAAATGTGCTTATATTTTAGTATTATGTACGAATATAGTTTTAATAGTAAAGTAACAGTTACACTACTGTGAAAATACACTTGGGTAGAGAGGTTTGATTAAAATGTGATTGTGATTTCATTGTATTTTCCTGTTACTTAAAATAAGGAATATTTATGTGGGTATAAATAGAATTAATGTAATCTATAGCAAAATAAACAGTATTATTCATTTTTAATTTTTGTTTATCAGAACATTAAATGTGTAAATTTAATTAAATAACGTTATTATTCACAGTTACCGGTAGGTAATCATCATTTACTAGTTGCAAGCAGATAACCTTATAATTATACACTCCAACCAACTTAAAGCCAATAAAATTTTACCAATATTATAAGTACCTAAGTTAATAATCATAAAATATTTATTAAAATTGTATAGAATTCCAGTGATCTGCTCATTAAAATACGGCCTTGCACTATCGCGTTCAAAAAGTACTGATACAGCAACATTTTGGCTGTGTGCATTTGGTTTGATGGCACATAGTCAATTGCGTTAGAAGGCTATGACCATGAAATATAGTGACAGTTAATAAGAGTCTTTAATCTTTCAAATTTGCTAGTTTGACAAATAATACAACAGCTGAGCATGCGTATGTCACTCATTTACCAGAGAATCACCCAATTGGAGGTTGTTGGAAATGGTCTAGTGATGATAAAAAACTTGGGTGTCAGTCTCAGAAAGTGGCCATTTTGGAGAAGGACGCCATCTTTAATTTCAGTATCTCTATATATATAGTGAATTTTGAAAATGCATCAGGTAGGCATGTAAGGTGTTATTTTATGTGTTTTTGAAGCTGCTGAAGACGTTACGCATAGTATAAACACCGGAAAGTGGTTACCAGTGGCGTAATCAGCACCAGAAATTAGGGCGGAGCAGCGGATCTATCAAAAATGTGGGTTTATTTGTGCTGGGACTTACAAATAGGGTATTCTTGTTGCATATTGACCTGAACTTGATTTTACACAACTTATACATCTTAGAATGTGTCATATGCGCTGAAAATATGAAAATTGTTTAGCTCATGTCACGCAATATATAAAAGCAATGCAGGCTATAAGCAATATATACACAGTCCATTACCTGAGCATACTTCTGTATGTCATTCATTTACCAGAGATTCACCCATTTGGATATTGTTGGTAATAGTGTAGTGACTGAAAAAAACTTGGGTGATAGTCTGTGCGAGTGGCCATTTTGGAAAATGGACGCCATCTTTGATGCGAATTGAAAATTCACAGCATAGGCATGTGAGGTGTCATTTTATATGTTTTTAGGGTGCTGAAAACGTTCCCGTTGGAATAAATACTGAAAAGTGGTTACTAGCTTATTTAGTAAGATAGATACAAATCAACATCTTTTATTTCTGTACTATTCAAATATACAGTGTCATAAAACACGAAGTAACATAAAATGACTAAATCAATGACATCTCTAAATAGTTTAAGTATAGGACATGACTAATCTATAACAAAAAACAATATATTATGACTCCTTATATCTAAAATTTTAAACAGCAGAGGTAAAAATTTACGTTGCAATATTAGTATACTTATTACGACAATCAATAATGGCTACACTTCTGCAATAGCAGGTAAATGCAACAAGATATTCCAGCTGAAAAACACAAACATGAATCTTGCACACTTTAGACATGAGCAACTAGGCACAAGTTCGTTGCTGGGAGGAAACAGTGAAGTTATACGTGAGGACTGTAGACAATCACCTACATCTTCGTAACCAAACTGTATAGGATCAAGTTGCGTGATGGCATCATTTAAACATATTACATACAAATGTGTGTTGTAGTAGGCCCTTAAAATGTGGGATCTAATTAATGCACTGGTCGGTGGGCGATCGTCTATGGAAATGTTTTTCCCATGTGTGTAAAGAAACATTCGTAATGCGTCCATTGTTTTACAATTAGATCCCTTTTTCAAAACTTGCACTAGATATTCTTCTGCTAGTTGTATCGACTGCTCCATTATAACTTCACTTGCAGGAATTCCGAAGTTTATGAGAATTATTAGTACGGAAAACTCACGAGCTAAATTTTTTACGATACATTCACCTATGTAACATGAACAGAACGCGCCCTATTACCGAACTACGAAACCCCTACTTTTAGGCCTGTACTAGTTCCCCTTAAACGTCTTCAGTATCTGCCTTAAAGCTAAAGATTAGTAAACAGCAGACTATTGTAGGCTTAACTATGGAGACTGCCTCGCTATCAGATATTACAGTAGACCTAATAAAATGTGAAAAGATGACATAACAAACATTGTAAAAAAAGTAATAATTTTTAGCTAGCAGTGTTCCAAAACCACAATGCAAGTGATTAATTTTGATGACCCAGGGTGACATGAGCTAAACAATTTTTATATTTTCAGCGCATATGACACATTCTAAGATGTATAAGTTGTGTAAAATCAAGTTCAGGTCAATATGCAACAAGAATGCCCTATTTGTAAGTCCCAGCACAAATAAACCCACATTTTTCATAGATCCGCTGCTCCCCCTAATTTCTGGTGGTGATTACGCCACTGGTAACCACTTTCCAGTGTTTATACTATGAGTAACGTGTTCAGCACCCTCAAAAACATATAAAATAACAGCTTACATGCCTACCTGATGCATTTTCAAAATTTACTATATATTGAGATACTGAAATTAAAGATGGCGTCTGTTCTCCAAAATGGCCACTCTCTGAGACTGACACCCAAGTTTTTTACCATCACTAGACCATTACCAACAACCTCCAATTGGGTGATTCTCTGGTAAATGAGTGACATACAGAACCATGCTCAGCAAATGGACCAAAATGTTTCACCCCTACTTGAAAATCGTGGATGTCCGATTTACACACAAAAAATAAGTCTACATCAAAATTTGAATTTTGAAAGTGTCTACAATAACTAGCTGTACCCGTAATTTATGAGCGCGATAGTACATCAAAGACCTACTTTATACAGGGTGTCCAAAAAGTCTGCTTCATAACACTTTTCAGACCAAAAAGAAAATGAAAATTTGAGAAAGGTTTCTTTAGTAATGTCGAATGGTAATATCAGATATTGGGCCACATGGCCCCTGTAAGACCTAACTTTGAAATTTCAAGGGGTCATACTTTTTTATTTATTATTTGGATTCATCGTCAATTCTACGTCAGAATACGTCTTTACTTTGTTTAAATTCCTAAGACAGTTTTGCAGGGCCTGTTAAAAATTCAGAAAGGATCTTCTTTTTTAATCTTGAATATTGGATTCGGTAAGAAATTGTATCCTCTATTAATGGCCTAGGGCTTAAAATGGGCTGCAAAGTTGGCTTTGGGCAGCTTAAAGGCCTAAAATAACAAATTTCTTACTGGATCAACAATCAAGGATAAAAACAAGGTGCTAACATCAAATTGAGATTTCTGCTATACAAGACCGTTTTAGAAAATTTTAGGGGTCCTAAAACGTAAATTTCCTTATTGGATCAAATACTTACGGTAAAAATAAGGTACAAGCTTCAAATGTTGGTTTTTACTATACAGGTCCCTTAAATCATCTAGGGGCCCTACAAAAAGAGTCTAGGGCTTTAATAGAGGTCCTGTAAGGGATTAAGCTGTAGAATGTTTATTTGACTAATTACTCAAATATAAGATATTTACTACAAATTTAAAGGTTTTTGCTCTTAAGGATCTTTTTACGCAATTTATTTAGGTACATACATTTCAAACACCTGGAAATATTGAAGCTGTATATATGTGACTGAAGCAGCTACAGTGAACCACGCTTGATGACTTCACTTCACAAGTGACGATTTGTTGAAAAATTTGCGTTTTTTTTTAACAAAAATATAGATTAATTATGCCCATTCACCAGATCTAGGTATTAGTTTGCTTCAACAATTTTTGAAACCAAGCGATATTGTAACACTATCACTACCAAATCTTGTTTAAATATAGTTGGCTGTGGCCGTACATTATTTATCAGACACATGATTTGTTCGGTTCTAGGTAAATGGACCGAAATCAATTGACCGAACACAATTGACCGAAAATCAGTTGATCGAAACGACAATTGGTCGAAGTCACAATTTACCGAAAAAAGTTTGACCAAAACATTAATTGTATTTGTATTTTCATTTTTTTGTTTATTACATCTTCCCTTCACACTTTATCTAGGCTTAGGACTGGCAGTATATTAATTACTGGCGTGTTTAAAAGATTTTGTTGTTTTTTTTTTTGTATTTGACGTATAAAACTCTCTTGTTTTTTTTTAAACTTTAGTTAATTATGCAAGATAGTTTTAATAATTTTTTTTAACGCTCGATGTTGTTTTTTATTTGATGCAAGTAAAAAACCCATCACTACACCAGTTGTCTGCCACATATTTACATTATATACAATATCAAAAACTTAAACTATGGGCAATCCCGCGTAGATAATCGTTGATGTTTCCTGCAATGTCAAATTGTTCAACAAGACGTTTTATTATAGCAGCACAATCTCTATACTTTCTACGGCTGCTCGGTGGCTCTTCTCCACTGATATATTGCTCTATTTGTAGTTGGTGAAGACTCTGTTCTATTTGCAACGCTTCTATGAACTTCCAAATGTTTGGGTGTGTTAAGAGATTTGTTGGTCGAAACCTCGATGCCACCCTTCGACAGAGTTGTTGGTTGTGGGCTAATCTTGATTCGCCCCATCAAGACAATTCCACATATCGTGAGGAAAGCTAGGAGGACGACACTGACGTCGTTGGGGACGTCCAATCCATGTGTCCTCGAAATCATCTAACACGCCTTGTGCTTCTGGCGGAATTAGATTTTCTTCACACAGTTGCTCGACGACTTTGACCCCATTTACCGTAGGCGTACCACAGGGATCCGTTATAGCGCCTACACTTTTTCTGCTGTACATAAATGACCTTATTTCTTCAATAACTAAGCCCATACATTGCTTTGCTGACGATGGCACTCTTCACTGTAGTTCATATCAGTCTACTCATAGCGATAATCCACCTTCTATGTCAAATCAAGGAATTAAAGCTGAAATGGCAAATTCAATCAACAAAGACATTCAACGTATTCTCGAATGGGGAAGCAATAATCTAGTTAAATTTAATGCTAACAAAACTCAGTGTTGCCTTATCTCTGCCAAAAGATAGATCATTTCCTGTTGTAACTATGAATGGCTCAGTTCTTAGGTTTTCAGACTCTATTACTCTGTTGGGTATGACTGTATCTTCAAATCTCTCATGAGTTGACCATCTTCTATCAGCTACCAAAATAGCTGCTCGTAAAATAGGCTTTTCGTACAAGCAGTACTTTACCTCTCGACAACTCCTTCTGCTGTATAAGGCCCAAATTCGGCCTCATCTGGAATATAATTCGCACCTTTGGGTTAGTGCTCCCCAATACGCTCTCGATATCGTTGATAGTATTCAAAAGAGAGCGATTAGGCTTATAAATGACCCGTCCTTAACTTCTCACATACAGTCCCTTGAGCATAGAAGGATGGTTTCAGTTTTTTCCTTGTATTATCGTTATAACAACGGCTATTGTGCTGCTGAATTATATGCTTTGACACCATCGCGGGCTATCTTGGCGAGAAATACTCGGTTGGCTCATTCACATAATCAGTATGCAGTACAAATCTCCACTTGTCGTACCAAACGGGCGCAATTCACATTTTTCTACACGGCTTCTAAACTCTGGAACGATCTCCCTAGTTCCTGTTTTCCTCTCACTTATGATATGAGAAAATTTAAGGTAGCTGTTCATAGGCACTATTGGCAGTTCGTTATCCCTCTATCCATCCTCCTAAGTGTTCCTGAGTGCTTTAGCACCATAGGCCAAATTTAGCCTGTTCAGGTTCACAATCATAACAAAAAAAAAAAGGAACAAATGCAAGAGCAGGGAGCATTCGCATTGTTAGTGCAAATTGAGGTTCCAATGCATATCGACGCTGAAGTCCCTCTGCTTGGATGTGACGGAAAACACTTTGAGAAAAATGGAAAAATCACCCTCTAATTCTTGTCTGTGGAAAATCGTCTCGTACAGCAGCGCTCATCATTGCAAGCTCAAAATCCATAAGTATGCTTCTTGGGGATACTCTAGGTTCAAGATCTTTTATGGCTGTAAGTAATCGTACACAAGTTGTTTCAGTTTTATCAGGTATGGCATTGTTGTATTGTACGCCACGCACAGTGTATTATTGGAAAAATAGATGGCGAACAGTTTTATATGTGCCATCTACATACCAATGAGTGGATTGAGCCAATAATCGCATTTTGTTTATTGTCGAAAAGATTAATATGCGGTGGTCATCTGCTCCAGAACCGTACAGCAAAAACTCTTCTCCATTTTTCGTAATTCGCAAATTATCAGGAATAACAAGCTCCCTCCAATGTCTAGGGATTGCCGGAGCAGCATCATGTCGTGTTCACACGTTTCCGATGGTTCGTTTTATGTTCGAAGTGTTTGGAAGTTTTGCCGATGCTGCTTGTGACGCTCCTTAAGATGCTTGAGACACTATGAAATGCAGTGCGTGCTGAGTCTCTCTCGCGTTTTCTCTAACATTCTGCGTAACTTCAGCTGCTTCTATTCTTGCAGCATCACCGGTATGATTATGTTCACCACTTTCTCGCACGACATCATTATTCTCTGATATCACTCTAACAGAACACTTAAAACTTTTATACAGCTCACATCTCCAATATATCCTATTCTCAATTTTTTTGTCTTTAACATGTAAATGACCATTTAACAATAATTTACGATTACCCTTTTCACTTTCCATGTTTAACAGCACAATATGAACTATTGGTTCATAATCAGTCGAAGAATTGCTCTTGTGTGTAATCAGTGTAAAAATTCAATTAAATACTGATCTATAATTAGTGATTAATAATAATTAGGTACATTCTTTTAAAAAGAATTAGAAAGTGGAAGGGGTTAGGAACACAATGTAAAGTTTTATACAAAAATTACTTATATAACTATTCGCTAAATTGACTTTCAAAACAACAAAAAAAAAACAAGAAAACCTTTTAAATCTTTTTTCGGTAAATTTCGACTTCGGTCAATTGTAGTTTCCATCAACTGGTTTTCGGTCAATTGATTCCGGTAAATTGATTTCGGTCAATTTACCGGATACCGATTTGTTCGACATTGACAATCAAGTTGCATATATGGGTCATAAAGGAATTTCTGTTTACGAAAATGTGAAAACCTTAAGCTTCTCGACAAAACGCTACCCCATTCAAGAAAGAAAAACAATAGTTTCTACAAACGTGATAGATTAGTAAAGTTCGTATATTTGTATATAATTGAATGCAATATCACATCCCGATTCGAAAGGAGGAGATGAAGAAGTGTACATAATTTATTTAGTGAACTGACATAAATGTGTACACGGTTAGGTAATACCACACAAAATTTGAAAAAATTTGCTACTAAGTGTGCAATAATACCTTAATAATGTGCAGAACTGCGACTATTTGTTCCCGTAAGACAGCATAACGTGGTTCCTTTTTTAATTATTTCCCTTAAAACAAATTTACGTGTAACTCACACTACAACCCACAATCCTATCACCAGCAAACATCATTGAGGTCACCTGTGTGTAACTTTTAGAAAAGGATGTAACATATACGAATGTTGAAACGTTTTTTTCTGTGTGTGTATGTGTGTGCGCGCGCGTGTGCGTGTGTATGTGTGAGTGCGTTCGTGAGTGTGAGTGTGCGTGTTTGTGTGTGTACGTGCGAGCATGTGGCCGTACACTAAATTTTTTATTTAAATTGAAATATAGAAGGATTATGTGGAAGAGCAGAGTTGAGCTGGCTTTTCAGTGAAACATCTGAACTTTTTACCTTTTAAATCATGCAGAATTGCCACAAACATTGATACTTATTTTATGTACATTGATCTTTTTATTGTCATGTTGTTGTCTCATAATTTAATGAACGACATTATTATTATTCTTATGCTTATTACTTCTTTTTCCATTATCTCTGACTACATGTTATGTCAAGCTGCCTTGAACTGGTAGAAAAACAATTGAGTTCAAAAACTTTCGGACTATATGGCAAGTCTGAAGTATGACATACGTTTGTCCGTATGAAGCGATGTTCCTGCTCAATTCTAGTTTGGTTATTTTTTATGAAGTTCTTTGAAATAATTCCCTCTGCCGAAATGACCAATCGAACACTCTCTGCTGTTGCCAGATGTTCTTAACTTCTACGACAAGATTCTCGTGCTTAGTAACTTTTTAAGCTTCTCCTCGCACGGTATTGTGGAGAGCGGGACAGAGATGTATGTCAATTATTATTCCTACTTTCTTCCCTTTGTCCAATCAAGACGATACTTGGTCGGTTGTAGTCTACTGCTCTATCAGTGATAATGGGACTATGCCAGTAAAACACTGACCTCTGTGTTTCGAGACCAGACGATAATTGGTACTACTTATAAAGAGCGAACATATCCGTGCGACTTCGCTTTGACCTGCAAAGTGTATACATGTTGGTCATTCCTCTTCCGCCGAGTTTTTCTGGGCAGATACAGTTTTTTTTACTGATGAACTACAATATAGTCATCGTAATTTGTTCATTACGCGTCGTATGAGTGGGCCCAATTCGTTGTGATCGGCGTCAGGCCACTTCAGTACACCGAAAGTGTGTGTTAGTACAGAAACTGCCGAATTGTTGATGACTATGATCTGGGTCTGAGGTACTCCAAAATATTGGTATGTCTTCTCGGGTGGCAAGTTTGTAATATCTCGATATAGCTGACCTGGATTTTCGGCAACTCCCTTTTATGTTAATAATAGCGCACTGAAGTGCCGAACGGAGTCTACTTTTAGTTTTTCTGTGCCTTCACCGTAAAGCTTAATATCGTCCATACAGAGGAGATGAGGTAGTCGTCTCCTGTTCCTGTTGTTGAGTTTATATCCAGCTCCAGTTGTGTTTAGTAGCTTAAACTGAGGGTTGAAAGGTAGGCAGAACCACATAGGAGAAAGTGCATCTCCCTGGAGTATGCCTTTGGACATCTTAACCTTACCAGCATTGTTGTTGTTGACTAATATGTTGGTTCGCTATGCCTTCATCAGGTGTTGGGCATGGACTTCACTTTCGGGCATATTTTGTATATTTCCAGCACCTTGGCCAGCCAGTTGTGGGACATCGAGTTATACGCCTTGGCATAGTCAATGCAACAAACGCTTAAGTTCTTTTTCTTTGGCTAGGTCTACTTCAGGACCATGGCGTCTATCGTAAGCTGATGTTTAGTGCCCATAGCTGATCGTATGCATCCTTGCTGCTCGTCTTCTTAAATATTATTTGTCATGCAATACTCATACAGTTTGTTGTTAAAAATTGGAGTGAAGAGTTTGTATAAAGCAGGTTATCGGAAGGTAGTGCTTTGGCTCGGTTGGAATGCCTTTTTTAAATAGTATTTAGTTATTTCCTTCAGTTAGAAATCTTGGCTACTTGAATGCTCAGTGAAACATAGGGCAAGGCTAGCGAAGGTAGGAAAATACTGTATTCAAATGTTGTGAAGTATATCTAGTCCAGATAAACGATCGATATGTACTCGTCTGTTAGTTGTTCTATGGCCATGTTTTGGATTTTTTTTTTAATAATAATAATGTAGTTTATTGTCGAGGATCAAATGAACTTGATATAGACATTGTCAAACATAAAAAATAACATATAAGGTGTAAATAAAACTTGTCACAAAAATGATAATACTACAAACTAATGCACAGAGAAATAAAAACAAAAAATATAATTACAAGAACTGTTACTAGGTGGTGTCGGTATACCTGAATAATTCATTTAAATTATAAAATGATTTTTCAATTAATAAACATCTTAATGCGCGTTTAAAACAATTTTCATTTTGCATGGTTTTCATACTATCAGGCAAACAGTTGAAAATTTTAAGTCCCATTACATTAGGCGCTCTAAGAGTGGAATTACATCTAGCAAAAGGAACGTAATACTAGTAGTAATATGGGGTCGGTTCTGGACCAGTTCAAGGTCACTCGCCCTCTGGTAGTGAGAAATGTAAGCTTCTAGATTTCTTCAAGGTCAAACTTTTGGCGGGAAATTTAAATTCTGCTCCAAAACGCGGAAAGAAGGTGGCGGTGAACTCTGGAAAGAACATCATCTTATGTGACCTAGAAAAGAAAAAAGCTCCAGTTTCGGCCAACCGGAAAAACCTTGTTACACATACGAAATTATAAAACCGTTAAATCAGTATGAAAAGACGAATTCCGACATATGCGAACCTGATCAATTCGTTCTTGTAAAACTCAAGACGAACAAACGGGACCGACATCTTATTGCGAAAATACTCCAAGTGGAAGCATCTGATGTCAGCGTCAGCAAAAAAAGTCCTAACAAAGAAATTTTGTTCGTATATCCGCAAATAGCAGACATCTCAACGATCTCTAGGGACCAAATTGTGAAAAAAGTTACACTGAAGAGTTCAAAAAGACAACGGTTCATTTTCCATGTCAAAAAAGAAGAGTTTCAGAACAGAATTTTCTCGTTTTCTTTTGACCTTTTTTTAGCTTTGTTACTTATTTTGTTATGTCCTTATGCAATATTTATTTAATTTTTAGGCGAAACGTATGGCTGTAACAAGAAAGTTTGAGAATAAACCCTTTTTTTGCACGATTGAGCTTTTTCGTTTATTTACCATATCTGTTTCCAAGACAATAGGTTATTTTTTACTGGTTGCGAGGTCTAACTCGTCGGTAAATTTTTTACTTACCGGCGTAAAATTATATGTACTATCTATATTTCGCAACAATAAGAACAAAAAATGTGGACATTTCTATTTAAAACGTCACTTTTGACTTTTCGTTTATTTAGTAGAAATTAAATAATTTCTATTGTGGTAAATTTAATACAATCGTGCAAAAAACAGTATGAGCATCACGAACATTAAGGGTTGTACCGATCTCCAACCAAATGGCCGTCGATCGGTAAACGTGTTCTTGATACTCAATATACTATAATTTCTACCGTTTATTAATGGATCAAATGTATGTTTCCAAGCAAAAAAATATTTATAAAAAATTTAAATTGCGATCCACTAGTTTAACATAGATTTTACGTGATTTAAAAGGAGTGATCCGCTTTACCCCATTCTGCTGGGGAAAGTGGATCACTATACATGTATAAAAATATATTGTAAAGCTAGTTTTACATAACGTCACGATGGTATTCGAAGCCTAAAGAGTGAGAGAATCTATATATGAAGTTTCAACCAAAAATTCGAAGCGGTTACGACGTTATTGAAAAAAAATCGATCCTTTTTTATCCACTTAGTCCCGGTTGACGATATGGTTCTATTTTTTGTGAAGTTTTGAAGGGTTTTGAAAAGCGTTGGACTAAATATATACAGCGGAAAATAAATACGATTTTCCCCAAAAAGTTGTTTTTTCCGTCCTGTTCTAGAAATTTTTCTATCGATCATCGTAGTTAGTGCTTTTAATAAAAATGAATAAATAATTATCTTAAAAACAGTTAGTTTTAGGAATAGGGAAACTATGAAAATCCACCTAAAACGTTACGTAAAATTCAAAATTGCAATAATATACAGGTATTTTTGAAATAACGTTGTACGTGGACGGCATTATTTTAGTTGAGTAGGTCATGTTCGAAAACGCTTGAACAAATTTTCAAAATTCCAATCGAAGTAGTCTCTGAAATAATTCTAATAGGCCGTCAGCGTGAGACACCCTGTATATCTAATTGTTCAGGTACTTGTATAACCTCTCACTCTCTCTTTTAGTAATAAAGCAAACAAATAACTTTGACTCTCCCAAAATTAGATATTTAACATTAATCCCACAGGCAATGAAATTTATAATGTGCATAATTACCTTGATTTCAACAAAAATAAACAATTTTGTACCACACAATCAAAATATTCCATATTATATAAAACTAATAAACTCAAAAAATTGGTGTAGAGTGAGGTATTAGAAAATATCAATTATCAGCATTAGAATTTTTAAAGTATTTTGACAGTCCATCTTCAGACTTATACATGTGTAAAAACTTCAATACTGTAAAGGTTACATACAGGGTGGCGCATTAGTGTGACAAAGTCCCATATCTCCTTTATTTAAAGAGATACAACAAAAAAAATTAAATACAAAAGTTGTAAGTTATGTTCTGGTGCATATTCCAAAAATATTTTTAATTATACAGGGTAGATCATGAAAGCTCAGAAGTAATTTTAAATTTTTTTTTAAATAGAAAACCCTATATATTATTACATATTTAAATTCTACATAAAATTTTAGACACATTTTATGTATAATGTCCTATACCTAAGTCTAACCGTTTTTGACAAATTTCAAATTTTTTGTCAAAAATGACGTTTGCAGGCCAAAACATAGGTGGAAATCTTTTCTAAACGAAGCCTTTATCAATTAGTTATGGTTGGTTTCCTTGGAAATGGGGATCTACTATAATGGGCTGTATTGATATTTTTGTAATACATTCATACAGGGTGATCAAAAATGGACAATAAAAAATAGATTCAAAAAAACCTATAGTCATTTTTTTTATGGAAACCCCCTATTTTTTTAATTCTATCCTATTTAGCATTAAAAATAAGGGTGACTTTGTACAAGAGTGTATATTCCAAAAAATTGTTGTTTTTGAAATAATGACAATTTAACATTTTTTTATTGTAAAAAGGCTATACGGCTTTCAAGTTTTGTTGTTAGTTGGCCGTGACGGCGAGGCGTGGCATATAAAAATAATAGAGATAATCAGAAACGTCATTATTTATTGTCAGTTGATAATTTGTGTGATGCATTAGTGTATTTGATAGCAAATCGATTTAAAACTTGAATTAAAATTGTAAATAATGAATTTTTCGCAAACCGAGATGGTTAATATGATTTTTGTTTTGGGAGGTAGTGATAAGAATACGCTCTTAGCAAGAAGACTGTATCAACAACGGTTTCCAGAGAGACGGCAACCTGAAAGAAGGGCATTTGAAAAGCTTTTGGAGCGTTTTGAAAGAACTGGCAATGTGTTATATGAAAAAAATACTAGGGAAAGACGTGCACAGACTGAGGAAAATCAATTAAATGTACTATTAACAGTTACCGAAAATCCATATATTGGACAACGACCCATTTCTCAGCAGGTTGGTGTTGAACGACGCACGGTACAGCGGATATTGAAGTCTCAAAAAAATGCACCCCTATCACATTCAACTACTTCAAGAGTTGGTTCCTGAAGATTATCAAAGACGACTGGAATTTTGTCAATGGGCTCAAAACAAAATAAACCAACAAAGAAATTTTGTTCATTTGATTTTATTTACAGATGAGGCCACATTTCACAGAAACGGAAATGTAAACAGACACAATTTTCATTACTATTCTACCAAAAATCCACATTTTGTAAGATATACTTCTCAAACTAGATGGTCTTTAAATGTTTGGGGAGGTGTTGTCGGTAATCATGTAATTGGACAATATTTTTTTGATTAACGTGTAACAGGGGAAGTATACTTAGACTTTCTGCAACACCATCTACCTAATTCGTTGCGTCAAGTGCCACAGGATACGCAACAAGAAATGTGGTTTCTTCATGATGGGGCCCCAGTACATCATACAGGTCCGAAAATAACTTTTTTAAATGTTAGATATCCAGAATGTTGGATTGGGAGGGGAGGGCCTGTTGGTGGGCCTGCTAGATCCCCAGATCTTACTAAAATGGACTTTAGCATATGGGGGTACGTCAAAGAGCAGGGTTAGAAAATACCGCCTACAACAAAGGAAGACATGAAGATAAGGATTAGAAACTGTTTTCAAAACATTAGTGTTGAAATGTGTAGAAATTTAAGCAGCGAATAGGAGAGACGTATTGCATTGTGTATTCAAGAAAGAGGCGGACATTCGAACAACTTATTAGGTAGTACGTATTTGACGTGTTTCTAGTACTTTTATCTGTATAATTAGTTACAGGTTTAGTTACATTAGAGGTGTTAAGTTTATAATTAGGATTAGGACATAATTTGTTGAATCAAAAAAATATTGTCTTCACTTTAAGTTCGTTTAATAAAATAATTATTTATATGGGGTTCAACAATTTGTAATATTTCGATCTGAAGTGCTCGTTTTTTTTTGTTTCGCCGCGCCCCGCCGTCACGGCCAACTAACAACAAAACTTGAAAGCCGTATAGCCTTTTTACAATAAAAGAACGTTAAATTGTCATTATTTCAAAAACTACAATTTTTTGGAATATACTCTCTTATACAAAGTCACCCTTATTTTTAATGCTAAATAAGATAGAATTAAAAAAATAAGGGGTTTCCATTAAAAAAAATGACTTTATAGGTTTTTTTGAATCTACTTTTTATTGTCCATTTTTGATCACCCTGTATGAATGTGTTACAAAAATATCAATACAGCCCATTAGAGTATGTCCCCATTTTCAAGGAAACCAACCATTTCTAATTGATAAACGTTTCGTTAGCCTATGTTTTGGCCTGCAAACGTCAGTTTTGACAAAAAATTTTAAATTTGTCAAAACGGTTAGACTTAGGTATAGGACATTATACATAAAATATGTCTAAAATTGTATGTAGAATCTAAATATGTAATAATATATAGGGTTTTCTATTTAAAAAAAAATTTTAAATTACTTCTCAGCTTTTATGATCTACCCTGTATAATTAAAAATATTTTTGGAATATGCACCTTTAAATAAAGAAGATATGGGACTTTGTCACACTAATGCGCCACACTATTTAAGTTCCACATGTATTCCAGTTCTTAAAATTTTGAAATTCTTAGCTATTTTTTAAGATGTATAATTTCAGCGTAATGTATATCTTTACGATCTTGCGCACATTACACAAGATAAAAAAGAAACTAAAAATTTCTTACTAAAAATCAAATTTCAAACAAATTTTTAAAACATAATTAACTTATTTGTTAATTAATAAAACAATAATTAAAGTGAAAACTACTGATTTTAGAATTTAGAAATGACCATTACACCAAGGCTAATTGACGTATACCGATAACAATTAAATGTATAGAAAGGAGACAGTATTTAATTAAAAGGCGCAAACAGTGGTCAAATAGTGTTATTCATAGTTTAAACTAGTAAGATGAATATTAGTTGGGTAAGGTTTCTGTAAATTGTTTTACTTATATACAATACTAAATTACAATAATATTTCAGACATATTTAATTTTTGCAATTTTAATTGCAATTTCTTATATTCATGAATCGGAGAGCCGTAGTATTGGAAATCCTGATGTCGAAGTTGTACAAAGTTTAGCGGTTGCACCATCACCAATGCGTTATAGAAGGAGTCCTAAAAAGCATAGAGGTGGGCATGTAGTCGTACATCATTATTACCACCATCACCACGGACATCATTACCATGGTTGAAATGTATTATTTTTAAATTGTCAGTCTTTATATTCGCTCAAAATGTACACTTAGGATATTTGTTAATGCTAAAATAAAATAAGTAGTTGTAATGTTATTAAAGCGTTGTATACATACATAAGGAAATCCATAGGAATATTCGACGAATCTCGTTTGGTGTTATATACTACTTTTAGGTATAACTTGTAACAGTTTTTTCTACAACAGCTTTATAGTAGGGTGTGTCAAAACATATAGCAGCTGCTGAATTGCGCAAAAACTGTAAAATCAAATTATATTTGCAAATAGTCCTCATAATTTTTGCTATAAAGTTGATAGTTTTTGATATGCAGGGTGTTCCTAAATATATACATACGGAAGGGAGAAGGTTTTGGCTTATTTCATGACTAAAAGTTTATGTAAGCATAGGTCCGTAAACGCTTCGTTACTGAACTACACGGTGTAGAAGTTTCAAATTTTTTTTAGTTTTTTCTTAATGCAGTTTACAATATATTTAGCTCAAATTTGAGACATAGGTTACGCTGTGGAGCTTATATCATTGGGCATTAGGGTGGAGCGTAAAATTCGATGTTTTTTTTATTTTTTATTCAAAACGTAATAGTGCGGAAAAGTTGCTAAATGTATAAGTGGTTAGCAGGTTTTTTTATTTTTTTCTAAAATGTCATATTCAGGGCTTTACAGAGTGAAACAAAAAACAAAAAAATTTAATTTTCGTTTAAAACGTAATAGTGCGTAAAAGTTACCTAATGTGTTAATGATAAACGGGTTTTTTTATTTCGCTTTCAAATGTCATCTTGAGGGCTCTACAGGATGAAGCAAGGAAACATTTTAATTTTTTTTTTCGAAACCTAACACGGCTTAAATGTTACCAAATATATGAATGATTAAATAGAATTTTTTACCTACTTTTATATTCCCATCAAATTTATACAAATACATTGTATTTATCATGAAGAATAAAATCTGTTATTATTGTAAAACTTTTAATATCAGAAACAAAAATAAACAATCTAAAAGTATTTTTTTACAAACAAAGATTGTAACATAATATTATGACGTAGAAAATAATGGGGTTACAAAATAATATTTTTAAAACTCAAAAAAAATTATGCACTGTATTCGGCCTTAGTATTAAATCGAGATAATATTGTTCTTGAATGTATCCTTGCTCGAGTAAATCCATCTCTGGAGTCATAGCCGAGGACAGAATTGGAAGCTTCTGTTACAACCTTTACACACCTCTCGACTGACTGAGCGTGACAGGAAAACGACAAAAAATCTATGGACAAGTTCCTGCGTCATCTATAAATTTTCTGATGTCTTCATCAGTTGTAGCACTTAAAAGAGGTGGTGTTGTAACTGAGCAATTTTGCCAATCAATAATATTCACTGGCATCGAAATTTAAATCAGGAATAACAAATACTCTTACATTCGTGTCCGTAGGTTTTTTTGTGCGCGCCTTCAAGATTCTGCGTAAGCCTAGTTGTCTTATTGCAGGACGATCATCTTAGAGCATTGCTAAAAGAAGGTTCTCCGGATGACAAAAATATGCATTTCTTTTGATAGCAGGATCGATGACTGCCTTCAACTCGTTATTCAGGTAGCATGACAACTGTATCATTTTGAAGACGTGTCTTGCTCCTTTACTACGCGATGGCTTTGTTTTAATATTAAACCACACTGGCGCATACACTTTTACCACAAATTCTGCCAAAAATCTTAAAGCCGTAGACGGATTTTCACTTCCGACGTAACTACGCACTATTCGATTTGCCTTGGTAAGTCATCGTGCGTGCGATAATTTACCTGGATTGCGAGGTGCTAAATCCAGTGAGCACTTTCCACTAGAAGCTGAATGAACTATTTCGTACGAATACTTTTGGTCACTGCTCAGATTCTTGATAACTGTCGCATCTAATACTGGTACAGTGGTATCAATAGGTACAAAATGTTTAACTCGCAACTTTTCGCATGCCTCCAATAGTTTTCCTATAGTGCCAGGGTATTCACGAGGTCCTGAAGTTTCTCCATCAAGATATTCAAAAATATGATGAAGGGGCAATTCATTGATATGTAACCGGCATATCGACCATTGCAGAAGACGTTTCAGTTTTGTTTCTAAAAGACGCAAAACCCCATTTTTCTTTCCTGTATTGACCGCTGTACCGTCGCAGCCTATTACTAAAAGATTTTGTGTACCAATATCAGATTCTTGAAAAAAATTAAGTATAGATGTGGCAATATGTTTCCTTGTACCAGTTGTGGGTGTAATGTGGCCAATATATTTTGAACCTGGTTCTTCAAGTAAGGATATGTGTTCTTCAGATATTATTTTGCGATGAAATTTGTCTCCAATTTTTTCTTGGTACAGCGTTTTATCCTTTCTGCCGTGGAAGTATAATCCTCTTATCTGTACCGTTGATGTTTCAAATTTACTTTGTAAAGCAAAACGGTGTTTTTGACGTGCTCTTCGTAGCTTACTTCGGTCAATAACAGAAGAAGTGTCTTCTTTCTAAGTAACCCCCATGTCTTGCAATAGGGCGGATTCAAGTGCTGCTGCGGAACGGTCTGAAGTGCCAAATTGATCCGAAATCCGAGCTACATTGGGAATAGGCAATCTCATTTGCTGGCTTGTACTGCAACCTAATATTGATGTTGAAGATTCTGGTTTGACTTCTTGTTTTTTTGTATAATTCTCAAGTTCTACTGACATCTCAGATTCCGATGAATAAGATATATTGTCTCCCTCGAATGTTGCAATGGTTTCATTTACATCAAAGTGAAAGGTAGTGTGATCTGTAAGGTAACTGTTGCCTTTTGCAGTTCTTTCATACACCTTGGCCTTCATTTGTCGTTCTTCTTTAGCTTGAAGTTTTTGTGTTGCAATTGCATCAACTTTCCCAATGACAAATTTTGTCTTAGATCACTGATATTGGAGAAATTCACGTTCTAGTAGTGGTATTTTACGTTTTTTAATACACACTCATGAATCAAATGAGACACATTTACAAGTAGCGATATCAAACAATTTTTTTGAATCGTCTTTAAATTTCTTTACTTTTCAATTATAATTCTCATTACGCTTTTCTTTGGGATATATGATAAGGGTTTGTTACTTACTCAGGAAATCACGAATTAATTGAATAACACGATTTGTGGACACAGTGGGAACTGAAGCTCTTTGCCAAATGGCTATGAAGCATCTGAGAAATTTCTAGAACACTAGGATCTTTACCGGAATTCCTGACCTTTAGTTCATTTCTAATAAGCAGATGTCGCTTCATAATATCTTCTACAGTTGTCAAAACATTAGACGGTATGGTTGCAGGTGCACCAAATGTAGTGCCCCTAGTATCTTTCACTGACAAACTTATTATGTACTGAATATTAATTACAATAACTATCTTAACTTTGCAACTGTCACAACTGGACTGGACTGACTAAATTCGCCGAGTCGAGCGGTCGAGCACAAATTGTTCAGAAACTAGTTTGGACTGGTTAAAACATGTTAGAAAACGACCATTTCTAAATATGCATTGCTTTGTTTAATAAACTAAGTTGATCTCGGGCATTTTTGAGATAAGATTCATTTAGTTTATCTTATTTACAAGAAATTTACGTATTTTATTTTCAATTGAGTGGAAGGTAAGATGAACTTTTTATTTTTAATTAAAATTTCAGGAAATAGATTACTATTAGTAAGCTAACGTTTTGTACGTATTAAAAGTTAAAAAAAATAAAATGGAATATTTTGGATTCTTTGATGCATGGCAGAGCCCTGAAGATGTTTTTTTTTCAACTGAAATATTAAGAAAAGGCATATTATATGTAGAGGTAACTTTTCCCATGCATTACAAATAAATGAAAAAATATCGATTTTTTCGCTCTACCCTATTGGGAATGCCAAATGGTTGTGAGAATTTTTTCAGGGGTCATGCCCCACTGTAGTTTGTTGTGATGTGCCACTGGTAGATTCTAAAATACAAAATAATTTTTCTGTTTTATTTAGAAACTTTTTGGTCTCTTGTAGTTTTTTCGTATCTACGACATTTATCGAAAAAAAGTAAAAACGATTTTCTATAATTCGCTAGATGCAATTAAAATATTTCAAAGTGTCTAAGTAGGCTTTAACCTTATTTGGAAAATGGTTGCCATGTTATTTATGCTTTTGGTAGACTTAAAATATTTGATTTATATTAAAAAATAGTAATAATTTTTGTCACATTTATGATTTTTTTGGGGTGTCGGATTTATGTACGGGGTGGCCAACTAAGAATGCGAGGAACTGTATCTGGGAAACTATACATTGTAGAGGATTGCGGAAAAAAAAGTTATTACTAAAACGGCCAATACAAAAATATGGAAAATATTTTCATGTTTCTGAAATGGCCGCTAGAGGGCGTAACTGCAATCTTGAATCTAAAAAAGTGATGTTTCTGTGAATTCTGCTATATTAACCTAATAAAAAAATTACTGATCTTTGAAATCGAGGATAATCTGAACTTTCTTTGTTTGGCACTTTTTGACGTATCTATAAAAATAAAGTAGTGGGGGGTATTCAAAGATTTCCTTAAAATCACCCCCCGTATCTTCGAAACGGCTAATCCGATTTTAACAAACTTGGGCGCGTTGAAAAGAGCTTTTCTTGGGCTACAAATGTTAAAATAATTGAAGTTTTGTTAGTTTCACATGTTGTCGCTAGAGGGCTTTGTTCGACATTCCGACAGAAACGGTTAATTTTCGCCAAAAAATTAAATGCATTGGTGTGACTTTTTTTATGACCAAGTAGCTAAATGATGCCTAAATAAGCTCGCTAAAACCGCATCTCGATATCTTGTTCCTAACCTAAAATGTCGGCCAAAGAAGACTTTATACGAAAATCCCTTAAATTTTTACTTTTTTTTAACTATATTTTTCTGGAATTGTTTCTATTATGAAGTTGTGGCCCTAAAAAGAACCGATTTAAAGGAGGAAGGTTTTTAATGCCCCCGTAAATTCTCGATATGCTGACCATAACGCTCTATGCATTGCTGAAGCCTCTCATGACTAGACAAAACTGCAGCTTCAATTTCAGCTCTCGGTATGTTCCTTTTCCTTCTTTTTAGGCCAATATTTTAGGTTAGGAACAAAATATCGAGATGCGGTTTTCGCAAGCTTGTTTAGGCATCATTTAACTACTTGTTCATGAAAAAAAGTCATACCAATGCCTTTAATTTTTTTGCAAAAATTAACCGTTTCTGTCGGAATGTCGAACAAATCCCTCTAGCGACGACATGTGAAACTAACAAAAGTTCAAATATTATAATATTTGTAGCCAAAGAATAGCTCATTTCAACGCGCCCAAGTTTGTTAAAATCGGCTTAGCCATTTCGAAGATACAGGGGGTTATTTAAGGAAATTTTTGAATACCCCCCACCACTTTATTTTTAGACATACGTCATAAAGTACCAAACAAAAAAAGTTCAGATTATCCTCGACTTTAAAGATCAGTTATTTTTTTATTAGGTTAATATAGCAGAATTCACAGAAACATCACTTTTTTAGATTCAAGATTGCAATTACGCCCTCTAACGGTCATTTCAGAAACTTGAAAATATTTACAAGGTTTTTGTATTGGCCGTTTCAGTAATAACTTTTTTTTTGGGCAAGCCTCTACGACGGATCGTTTCCCAGATACAGTACCTCGCATTCTTAGTTGGCCACCCTGTGCATTCAAAACCAATAGCGTCCAATTTCAGGCATAGTGGTGTCGAAGTTATGTACACGTTTCAAAAACATAAAGATAGATTTCTCTTTTTCTTTTTACCAATAATGTATATTCCATCCGTCTTTGCATTTAGACAACTATATCAAATCTTGTATCGTGTATCCGACAGGGGTGTCTGATTTATGTACATAAAGTGTCTGAAATAGGATCAATGGTAGTCTATTGCATTAAAACCTAATTTTATAATAAGGAGAAATATTAATTAATATCGGATTTTCGTAAATTGATTAATTTCCATTTAATTTTAAGGCTCCTAAAATGTAAGTATACTATCAATTTTGTCACATTTTTTTTAGCATGTCTACAAAAAAGTATTATAACTATTCCAAAGATGATCTACAACGTGCATTAGAAGTTGTGAAAAGAGGAGTGCCTTTTGCAACTGCTTCCAAGGAACTTGGAGTTCCAAGAACAACGTTAATCGGTAAAATCAAGGACACTTATCCCGAGGAATGCAGAAGTGGGACTTCTACAATATTAACCTTTGATGAAGAACACCTTCTTGAACAATGGTTTGCAAATACGAGCGCCAAGGGCTTTCCGATTACCAAAGATCAGCTACTTGACAGCGTTGCGTTATTAGTCAAGCAGCTACAACGTCCTAATAAATTTACTGATGGGAGACCTGGCCGTCATTGGATCGAAGGTTTTCTAAGAAGACATCCAGTAACTAGTGAGCGTTTTCACAACACTTATCAACATCTTTTGATTCCATTACCGAAGAGAAAATAACGAAATGGTTTCAAGAAATACACTTATTTTTCTCGGAATCAAATGTCAATATTCAGGATGGGAATCGGCCTTTTTTATCGCCAAAGGGGTCGTCAGTTTTGGTAAAAAAGGCAGCAAGCTAGTTCACGAGAGATCTGACAACGACAAGGAATGCCTTACCGTCTTGATCACTGCAAACGCATCTTGAATGTTAGCGCCTACAATGATTATATACCCTTATAAGAGAATTCCAAAACATATCGTGTCAAAGGTTCCAAACAAATGGGGAATCGTCAAGTCTTCCAGCGGATGGATGAGATCGGAATCTTTTTACGAATACATCACAATCATTTTTTACCCATATCCCACATCAGAAAATATAGAATTCCCGGTAAACAAATAATTTTAATAAGCCTTCTTCCTAATTCCACGCATATTCTACAACCATTAGATGTGAGAGAATTTAGAACACTCAAACTTTGCTGAAAAAAACAAGTTCAGAAGTATAAGACCCAAAATAATTTCAAAGTATTAAATAGAGAAAATTTCGCGTACGTACGGAATGAAGCCATTAATAGAATCACAAATTTGGAAGAAATCTTCAAAAACGCGTTTAGAACGTGTGGTCTTTTTCCTTTTGGTTGCTCAGCAAGTAATTTATTAAATTATTAGACAAAACCGAGAAAAAAATTAAGCTTCTTGAAAAACTTGAAAACCCTGAGGCAATAAAACTTTTGGAAAGTTTAGAATCGTACATTAAACCTGAAACACTTCACAAATTTAAAGAACTTAGAGGATCAGACTGGACAGAAAACAATGAAGACAAAAATTGATGTTACACTTAGCTGAGAATATTTAAGAACTCTGGATTATCGTATAAGGATGAAGTAGTTCATCGACTAGCATCTGATGCATAATTGAACTTGAAGATGGATTGATATTAGAAGATGGATGGGAAAATTTTATTATTGCAAAAGATCTTCATACAGAAAATAACGACACAAATCCAGAACAACTGGAAATAATAATGGAAAACGTTGCAAGCAGTAATCTTGAAGAAAATAGTGAACCTGAAAAAAATTTGGAAATTTGGAATTTCCAGAAATCGTTGTAAACAACCTAGACAGAGATTTAACTCCAACATGTGAAGAAACGACAGCGGAAAGTAACAAAAAAGAAAGAATTTTAGGACATGAGAGCGGCATCTGCGTAGAAGACAAGCAAAACGAAGACCCGAATAAGCTATCACCAAATCTTAAAACAACACTTTTAACAGCAGTAGGTAGAGTTGGAGACTTCTGGGACACACCACATTTCCAAGGCCCCACATTTCCAAGGTTGCCACAAAACCGGTTTCCCACCGTACCAAGGTCAAAAAAGCGCAATGTGTGACCTACTTACATATCATTACCACAAACCCACGGTCACAAACCCTGATTTCCTGTTCCACAACTACAAGGCTATCTGTGCGACATATCATTACCACAAAACCAGGGTCACAAGCTCCGCTTTTCTGTTCCACTATTACAAGGCTATCCGACCACGCTTTCCTGTTTCACAATTACAAGGCCATCCGTGTGACCTACTTTATGCTTAGCCACCTGCTTGCTACTCTATACCCCACTTGTATGTTTTTTACTCACTTGTATGGTTTTTGTTCACTTGTATGTTTTTGCTCAACCTCACTTTTTACCAAAATAAAAGAAACACAATATGTTAATATATTTAATTAATTTATTACTCAGATATATGATTTTCTTTAGGAATAAAACATTTTGATTTAGTACAAGTGCAGAAGGTCCTCTCGACTTCTGTGTCATTACATCTGCGTGGACGTGCAGTGTGGTGTGATGTTTCTCTGTACTACATATGCATCAGCTTATCATGGTGAGCAGCATGAAGATATGTTTGAACATATACAAAATGTAATGCATGTTTGTATGTCTAGCAGTCTGTCAGTCGGTCAGTTTGTTCGTCTAGCAGTCTGTCAATCTGTTGGTCTATATAGTCAACGCGCTCAGTCAGTTAGTGGTCGGTAGTGGTCTGCAGCCGCACTATTGAGGATGTCGGTCTTTTTCTGAAAATAAAAACATAAGTAGCTGGAGAAATGTGGCAGTAGGTATACTTACTATGTCTGTCTCGATCACTAGGAAAGACCATGTGTCGAAGAGCTACATTACGAACTCGGATGAGTTCGTAGAGTCCTGCAATCTCTTCGACAGTTTCCAGTATCGTTTCCAGATGTATAATGGCGTGATCGTACCCACTGAGTACAACGAGGCTTATAACATTATTCCAGTCAAGGTATAATGTTACAAGCCTCGTGTGGCTCGGTCTAGCTGCTCCTCCAGAGAGCTCTCCGTAATCACGACATCATAATTCCGGATAAATGGTACTATGGTGGTCAGCTAGAAAAACCAGATGCATTAGTATAGCATTAGTGTAAAGGGGAATACATACCGTGAATGTTAGACGTTCCCAGGTGATAATGCGATGCGCGTAAAAGAGCCAGTACCACGCAGCAATTAGCAAAAAAGCTGTAGTGCTTTGCGCAGCACTGTCTCCTGACGCCATCGAATGCATGATATTGGATACCGGGGAAGCAGAGTGCGGCCAATAATCATGGTAATGTGGGTAGCCCAAAACCAGGTGTCTTCAATAATTTCGTCTTCGTCGTCGTGCATGTCAGAGTCATCCCCGTTGTCCTGGACTTCCTGGGCTGCGTCATCCAGTTCCTGTTCACGGTTTCGTTGTACAATAGCCTCGAGGTCTTGATCGCTTTGTTCGAGGCTTTGCATGTTATTTGTTAGAGAGTTCATGAAGTCGTCTTCGTCACTGCTCGCTTCAATGACGACTTCATTGATGAACTCTCTACGTCTAAGTCTTCGTTGTTGTCGTAGGGCGTCATTGTCATAGTCGTCTGAATCGTAGCTGTAGGCAGGGTCCATTATTACGTCGGAGTCGTAGTCACCAATGTTGAGATAGTCGTTCCCAGCACATGAGGAACAAACCGCCTCAACACTGGAAGACACTGTGCTGCATACATCACTATCGTAGGCAGCATCGTCGGCGTCACTGATAGTGATGACGTCAGCGTAAGGTATGTCTACTGTATTTGTCTCCGCAGCACTGTCGAGCTCCTGTGGAGAATCCAGGACTACGGTCGTCTGTTCATAGATTGTATCGTCACTGGTTGAGCTACCCACGTCAATTGGGGTGGAATAGGGTTGAGGGATGTATACCACTTCAGGGGAAGAGGGCTGTAGTGTTGGACTGTAGGGATGGATGGGTAGAGGTGTGGAGGAAGCCAACGGGCTAAAGGTGGAGGGATAGTTAGGGCTGGATGGAAATAGTGTGGAGGAAACGTGAGGTGTTGGAGGATCTCGGGGATAGGACTTGCCGAAGAAAAAATGCCTCAGGCGATATAGATTGGTCCACCTGAAAAAATAAAAAAAGTTACAAATACAGTAATAGTGCAAAAAAAAAAAAAATTATGGTCTTACCTGATACATTTCTTCGGCGCCAGATGAAGCAGATGATGGGGAAGTTGGTGTAGCATTCATCTTGATTTTTTCGTCTGTATTACTTTAGAAGCAGTTGTACGAATGATTTCTACTGTTTTCCTTTCGCTAAATATAGGTGTTTCCCACAAAAACAACGTTTTTCATGCATTTTAGAGGACATTTTTCACGGTTTTGGAAAACAATTGGTCCCCAGCATGGTAGGGCATAAAACAATGCTGGGTGGAATATCTGTAATCAGCAGTACTCTATCCTGACTATCCGTCCTCCCCAAGTCATACGCTACTTTATCCTCAACCTGAGAAATCCATCGTATACTATCCCATTCCTGGCGATAGGTTACGTTGCGTCCTCGTTCGCATCGCTGGATATAATTCCTTTTGAAACAGTAGTAAACAAGTAACAACATAATAGGATTGTATAATAATTAGAATTGGTTACAAAAGGAATCATAACAAAACACGTAACGCAGTTATACAAACTTTATGTAAACTTTTTTGTTACAGCTCGTAATAAGATGTTTCAATGCGATTGCATGAAGAAATTTTCGCGAAAAGATTCCCTCCTTCGCCATAAAAAAACTTCATGTTGGATAACAATGACCGTATCCACCCCACCTTCAGGAATTCGGGAAGTCACCCAAAACCATTCCACAACTAGGGATGTATCGCGAGCAACAACTTCTGATGGCAGGGCCTCAGAACATAGAGTTGTTACTGACTACGTTTTGCAACCTGGTCCATCGAGGGTGAACTACCACTCGAATAATGTGGTACCCAGAAGTGAGGTTGATTCCGCTGCGACACCCGGACCATCAGGGTTTAGCAACTCAAGGAAGCGGAAGGCTGACCAACACGATGAACCGGTAGAACCAAAAAACAATGGTGAGAGTGTGCACTGCACAGATTGTTCAATGGATGTACCTAGGTATGCATTCCAAGGACACCTCAGAAGCAATAGGCATAAAGCAAATGTATGTTTCCTTGTCGATACTGGGGTCGAAGTGATCCGAAATGCGTTTAAACAATGCATTGTGTCGTACCGATTGTCTCCATGCAATATGCATACTGATGTGTTCACCTTTATGGCAGACGTGAAAGGGAATGTATTGAAGGTAGTACAAAATCAGTTGCAGAAACACTATTCATTAAAATGTAATGTTGAGCTGTTTGGTTTATACTTTTGAACAGTAGGGAAAGCACAGAACTGAAATCGTTTCAGACTAAGTATGATATTCTCAGTGTAGGGACGGTGTTAGAAGAGTATTTCCAAAAATAAGTGAAATATTGGATGCAAAACAATCAGAATTTCAACATAAAGATTCTGGTAAGTGTGAGTCGTGGTGTACTCGAGTATTAACAACTGTTTTAGGGTGGTCCCTGGTGCAATTCGTGTATATAGAGGTAAACCTGCTTAAATTTGCTCCCACCACGGGTTCTTCCTATATGGCTGTCCCCGCCGAAATCGCACATAAACACGCCATAGTCAATGTAAAAATAATGATAATTGCTGCTTTGCATGGGCTGTTGTATCGGCACTAGTGACACCAACGGGAGTACCACAACGCACATCTTCTTACCCTGATTTCCAGACGTTATTCAACTGGACTGGTGTACAGTTTCCTGTTAAGCTGACGAATATTTCAACGTTTGAGAGCAATAACAACATTTCCATTAATGTTTATGGGTTAGACGATACCTATCGTGATGGTCAACGTGTCACGGAGGTAGTGGGGCCTCTATACTACACCAAAGCCAAACAGGCAGTCCATGTTAATTTATTATTATTAGTCAGTAACCAAACAGATAATCAGCATTATGTATGGATAAAAAATTTTTCTCGTTTACTTAGCAACCAAATAACTCGGCGGAACGGAGTAATGTATTTTTGTGATGCATGCTTGTATTACTTTAGATCCGAGGAGCAATTAACCCGACACGTGTCACACGACTGTAACTTCGTATATACAAAATTACCGGGCGTGAAACAAAAAAAAGACATAACCGGGGAATTCTACGCGGAAAATATACTCGCTTTTCGGAACTATCAGAAACAAATGGTTCTACCATTCGTAATATATGCTGATTTTGAAGCGCTCTTAGTACCGGTAGATACGGCTGAACCAGATCCCGAAAAACCGTTCACGATAAAAACGTGTAAACACGAACCATACTCGTTTAGTTATTACATTAAGTGTAGTGTAAACGATGGTGGTCTAAGTTAGAGCTGTATAGAGGGAGCAATGCAGGGGAGATATTTATAAGACGACTGGAAAGTGATGTAAAACGGATATATAATGAACATTTCAAAGCTATTGTCCCAATGACACCATTAACGGATGAACAGCAGGTTACGTATGAATGCAGTGTATGTTGTTACATATGCGGTAAGCACTTTACGGACGATCCGACAAATCCGAAAGTACGAGATCACTGTCACGTTACTGGTAAGTATCGTGGTGCAGCACATTCGACGTGTAACTTAAACTATCAGGTACCTACATTTCTTCCCGTTTTTCTACATAATCTCAGTGGTTATGATGTTCACCTGTTCATTAAACAGTTAGCGAGTGAAACGGAAGAAATTACCGTACTTCCGGTTAACAGTGAAAAATATATAACGTTTGGTAAGCATATTTTTGTTGATGAATATGTAAACAGTCATGGTATCAGGAAAAGAAATACATTAATTTACGGTTCGTCGATAGTTGCAGATTCATGGCTGCATCCTTAGATACTCTATCCCAGAATTTATCAGATGATCAATGTATGGAGGTACGGAAATATTTTAGTAATGATAGCGACTTCAACTTAGTGAGAAATAAAGGTAGTTTCCTTATGCGTACGTAGACAGCTTTAGTAAGTTGAACGACATCACGGTGCCATCATATGACAAATTCTACGATAAAATGCGCGATGCAAATATTTCCGATGACGAATACTGTCGCGTTCTACTGGTATGGGATCACTTTAAGTGTAATACACTAGGTGATTATGCTGATATTTATTTAAAATCAGATGTATTGTTATTGGCTGACGTGTTTGAAAACTTTAGGAGATTATGTATGGGTGTGTATGGGTTAGAACCTGCACAGTATGTCACTTTACCTGGATTGGCGTGGGATGCCATGTTGAAATGTACGAAAGTAGAGCTAGAATTACTGACGGATATGGATATGTATCACTTTTTAAACAAGGTATTCGAGGTGGAGTAAGTACTTGTATCAAGCGGAGAAGCATCGCTAATAACGAGTTTGTTCCAAACTATGATCCTAAACAACCGAAAGTGTTTTTACAATATTTAGATGCCACGAATTTATACGGCTGGAGTATGAAGCAATACCTGCCTCACGATGGGTTTATGTGGTTACCTCAAGAGGAAATAGAACACTTTGACGTAGTAAAGATTGATGATGACGCCGATGTTGGATTTGTACTGGAGGTTGATATACATTATCCCCACCATCTGCATGACGAACACAACGATTATCCGTTTTGTCCTGAAATGATCTGCGCACCACATTCCCAGGAGGAGAAGTTAATCCCGAACCTGTGTGATAAGACCAACTATGTTATACATTACCGCTATTTAAAACAATGTATAGAGCATGGCTTAATTGTTACTCGTATTCATAGGGTTTTACGATTTCGTCAGAGTCCGTGGCTAATACCATACGTAGACCTTAATACAGCTCTCCGCAACACAGCACAAAACAAGTTTGAAAAGGATTTCTATAAAATAATGAATAATGGCGTGTTTGGTAAAACAATGGAAAATGTCGATAAACGAAGAGTTATTAAACTGTTAACACATTGGGAAAATAACGGTCGTCGGGTAGGTCTAGCGCGGTACGTTGCAAAACCGCAATTTAAAAATTTTATTCAATTCACTGATAAATTGTTTGCGGTGGAATTGTCGAAACAGGTAGTTACGTACGACAAACCCGTCTATGTCGGATTCAGTATTTTAGATCTTTCCAAAATTATAATGTATCGTTTTTTTTATGATATCTTACGAGCTCATTATGGCAAGAATGTCACGTTGCTCTATACTGACACGGATTCTTTGATTGTTGAGATAGTAACTGATGATATGTATGCACACATGCGAAATAATTTAGACGAATATGATACTTCCAACTATCATAATGAGTTGCATGGTATTCCTACGACTGCTTCCGTCGTTGGACGAATGAAAGATGAGTACGCAGGGAAAGCAATTCATTACTTTTATGGTGCTGGATCGAAGTCATACTGTCTGAAGCTTGCTGATAATGAAGTTGTTAAGAAAGCGAAAGGTGTTAAGAAAGTTATTATTCAGAAAGTGTTGACGGAAGTAGACTACAAAGCGGTCGCGGAGGGGTCTGATAAAACAGTAATGTGTAAAATGCTTGTGTTTCGATCAACCTTACATGATATATATACCGAAATGTTAAACAAAATTGCCTTTAGGTCCCAGGATGACAAACGATATCGACTACGTGATACGTGTTCCACATTGGCGTGGGGGCATTGGCGAATACCGGAATTGGAGAATGCTGATCCGTTGAGCGAACTATTACAGGTTGCTAAGCAAATGAATTTATATTAACCGGAAGAAGAATAGTTTGGGTACTGACACTTGCTAGTTTTTTCATATATTCTCTCCCTAATGAAACTTATATTAATAATAAGTTGTATTATTCCTTTAGTTGTTTTAAATATATTAATATTATGTATTAATTCGTTAGTAAGAGAATATATATTATACAAATACTGTGTGATATAAATAAAAAAAAAAAAAAAAAAACGAAAATGACTATTTACTATTTTTTATTAAAAAATATGTACAAGACTTATTGCATTATATATATATTATATAAATGATATACAGTAGCCAAAGCACAGTGGCATAATGATTTACAATGAAAGTAACAAACGGGTTGCATCGCAGGAAGAGGTGGACTTTCCTCAAGTTCAATAACAGGCTGGGTCACAAATTTTCTGATGTAATCTGCTTTCTCTCTGCCCTTGACATAGACAGTATCTGTTGGCTGAATCAATCTCTCGAGTATTCTTCGAAAGTGGTGTGGTGGTGTATACCCTTCTTCCCATTTAATACAGTGCTGGTTTTGCATTAACCAAGTAGCTTGACGACGACTCTCTGCATCCAACGTATGCCAGGGATATGGTGATTTAAAAACAAAATGGGCAATTTGTTTCCATTATAAATGGCGAGTTCTTTTGGTATAAACGCTTTTGATATTTTGAACCCTTGTACATCGATTATGACGGACATCGTATTATAGCTGTCTTACTGCATTGGTTAACGCGTTGTACTTAACTAAACGATCATGGAGTATAACACAGTATGCTGTCGGATTGGGTGGTATGTTGGCCGATGTTTCAAACTCTACACGAAGAACTACTGCTTTCGAGTGCAATACTTCTTTTGATTTGAGCAGTCGACCACCATCAGTGGTGCAGCCGTCGTAAATTGATTAGGTGTGAGTACTGGTTGTCCATCTCTTTGATAATATGACATTTGGAATTTAGCAAACATTTCATACAGCGTGGCAAAGCAATTGTTATCATAATTAACATTTAAATTATCATACGGGCAACGGTCGGTGTTGAGGAATACCCGAATATTCTTTAGTGCACATTTATCGAATTTACTCGCATCGTGCATAACATTATTTTCTCGTCCAGTTTGAAACCCTATAATAATGTATCTCGGTGTTTCAATACTAGTCGATGTTTTGATTGCCCATGTATGCTTATCTGTTATTGGTATAGCGGGATATATGTGGGTTTCCCAACTTCTAAATGTTTCAGGCGTATTTACATTTTTATCAATGTATTGCGTTAACGCTAATTCCTCCGCTAATGCTGGAACGATGTGTGGAACTTTCCAATAAATCTTATCTATGTTAACTTTTAATGCTTCGTCCACAGTTGAAATTACTGCATCGGTATCAATATTACTACGAATTAATACAAGTTCTTGTCTAATGTTCAAAATCACTTTATTATAATCTTCAGCAAAGCCAAGCAGCATTCGCAAAGGTACACAGACATTAAAATACCCTTGCTCATTTGTTAGTGTGCTGTTTGATGTAGGAAACCAACCGGCATTTTGATGGCGGGCAAGATCATTGGGTGTCAATGATACTAACCCTTTCATTGTAGACGTTAACCCCACCTTAGTTACGGAATCTACCACTATTCCATTCATCTCATATCTAATTTCACTGAATAAAAATGCGATACCATTATTAACGAACCTTGCGGTGTTGAGACAGTACCATCCTGTCGCAATAATCTTCCCTCTACATAAACATAACTTTCTGATGGTAGAGTGCACATGTCTTCCTGAATGGGTATCCTGATTTCATCATTGTTTCCAAATCTCGTAGTATATGGTTGATGGGTGTGCAGTTCGGAATTAACGATAGCATTATCAACAACAACTTTTTCATTAACGTTTAATACACTCATTGTAGTACTGTAAACCCGAGACTCTCCAAGAATGCTTTGTTCTGCGCTGTCAACGCTTTGGTCGCTGAACGCTTACTGACTGTACCCTTTCCACACTTCACTCTTTTATAGTTTGTTTTGCACTGGTTACATGCACATGTATTATACCGCGTCACCATATTTTCTTTAAATGTAGTCCTATCGTTATGACTTCTCCGTTAAAATTGACGAGATCTCCGTCTTGGTCTACTATTTTAAGTGTTATTGTTGAAATGGTAGATGTATTTATAGGTAAGTAGATAACATGTTGAGGTGATTCGATTATTTTATATCCCGCTGGTACACTGGGAAAGAATTGATGAATTATGTGTGATGACTCACCATTTTTAAAACTACCACTTGTTATATTGCACTCGATAATTAATGAGTTAATTTTGATGATGTTAATAGGGTTCTCAGAGGTGTACACTTTTTTAGCTTGGTAAACAGCAGTTTTATTAAAGCCCAGCATAGGCCCTATCGAATGGACTACATTGAAACTAATGTTATGGGTTGCTTTCATGGTTGCTTTCATAGTATTATTATTTGCTCGTAAATCAATATACCCTTATCGTCTTTCACTGAGTCATTAATATATTTATTCACATCTGCGATTTCGTATGTTCCTGGCGGTATTGTAATTTTATCTCTTCCAAATATGAGCATGTTGTTCTTTGAAGTAACGTTTTGTATAGTATTGAACGATTCAAAACTAGTTAACCCCATTACATATTCCGACTCATTATCAAGAAAAATCGGTGGATTAAATGTGGCTTGCAGGATACTGCTTTTACCGGTGAAGGTAAATGTGTACGACATCACGATCACGTAACAACTACTGACAATCAGAACGAGTAGTCATATAAAATCGTAAGACTAGATGACCACAGTTGTATGTATTGAACTCTTGAACCTTAGTAAAGTTATATTCAATTGTGTTTCTGCTACCATCACTTTTAAAATAGTGGACTAATTCGAAGGGTGGTTTAACATGTCCTATACTATCAAAATATGTTATATGTCTATTACGCTTAATATATGCTGTCCAGTGTGTTCCCTGATTAGCTTGATTATCCAGATTCACGATACCACATTCATTCCTATGAATTCGTGTAGGTAGCTTATCTCGCATATATATCCCTCTAAAGTAGGGAATCTTTAATTGCTCCACAAATTTTGATAGCTCAACATTACTTAAGGCGTGGCGTGGTAGCTTCAGTGGGAGTTTTTTGAATACGGTTGTAAATATATGCCCAAACCTCGTTTATATGGTTTTAGATATAAACCTTTTCCAACGGTTGCTGCTTCCATTGCTTGATTGTGTCGTTTGGTTTCTTCTAACGTTTTTGTCGCAGCTTTTGCGTCGGTAACCGCTTTTGCAACTGCAGCTGCACCGCCACCTAACGAACCTAAGGCTCCTAATGCTGCAAATAGGGGAATAAGAGGTATGAACCCCCCTCGTTTTGGTATAGGTAATATTCTGCTCTTGGGTGACATGATTTTTTTGTGTTTTAGAACGCTTAAGGCTTGGTGTATTGTAGATCGTAAAGATGATCGAAGTTTACCACCAACACGACGTCGCGCTAGAAGTACCGCTTTGTTAAATGAAATTGGTTTGGGAGTACGCTTTGTTCTTCGTGATTTGCTTCCCATTCTATTGCCTGTCCGTGATCTTCCACCCATCCCCATTTTCCGTTTTCCTTTCATTATTCCAGCTATAGTTAATGCAGCTGCCCTTTCTCCAAATGTAGCGTTTGAGGAACGAAATCTATTCCAAGCTTTTTGTTGCAAAGTTTTATCGGCAATGTGTCGTTGACTTAAATCGTTTGACTGGGAGTATGCAATATCGTGCTCTTTACAGGCTTCGTCCAATTCATTAATACCTTTGTCGCCGCGAGCTAGTCGTTTTGTAAACGGGTACCCGGTCCGCAGTATCTATACCCAGGTATATGCAACTCCACGGGTAATTTATTTATTAAGGTATTAATTAATCCTGAACCCTTTTCTTCTTATTACACCGAGAAGTATACTTCATACCAGACTGGCTGTCACTCCACTACTAAACTACTTTTATTGTATGACACGTATATATATTAGTACCATACAATTTGTGGTTTAGTACTATGACGGGCACCATACGCTTCATTCCGCAAGACACAGAATTACCTATTAAAAATTATGACACAGCTGATAACAAGGAACTTTACTCTAAACATAGCGGTCTACTGAAAGGAGGATGTAAACGAGGTATAATCGTTGGTCCATCTGGGTGCGGAAAAACAAATGTTATGATTACCTTGTTAGAACATCCAAATGGTTTACGTTTTGAAAATGTATATATTTATTGCAAATCATTATATCAACCTAAATACCAGTACCTACGAAATTTACTGACACCCATAAAGAAGTCGGGTATTTCGAATACAGTGATAATAGTGATGTTATATCCCTAGTGATTCCCGTAAAAATTCAATAATGATTTTCGATGATGTAGCGTGTCATAAGCAAAATGAAATAAGAGATCATTTCTGTTTTGGCAGACATCGAAATAATGATTGTTTCTATCTGTGTCAAACATATTCTTCAATTCCAAAACAGCTTATACGTGATAATGCTAATTTACTTATTCTTTTCAACAAGATCACACTAATCTTAAGCATGTGTATGATGATCACGTTAATGTCGATATGTCCTTTGATAGGTTTAAAGATTTATGTTTTGTTGCTGGCAAGACAAATTCGGTTTTATTGTTATTGATAAAGAAAGCGATGTTAATACAGGTCGGTACCGTAAGAGATTTGACTGTTTTATAGCATTATAAATATGGTAGCAGTATGGAACATATGCAGTCGTAATGAAGGAGCGCTTAGTACAAGACATTTTGCGTGCTCGCAAGAGCGTGCAACAAAAATATGCTACTTTGAAAGAAGATACCGCTCTTACAGAACGTGCAATAGAAGCACACTTTAAACCTATTACACAACCATTAAAACAACTGATTACTAAGAAAGATGACTCTCTCTCAAAGCTGAACCCTTACGCCAGAAGCTGTCAAAAATGAAGTCATTGCACAAGAAACTGAAGTTTTTTTACATCACACACCTAAAACAGCTGGATTACGGAAGGCTCCACGCACTCTTGTTCCCGCAACCATTGCGCAACCTTCGCAGGAAACTGTAATTGCTGATACCACTAACGATGATGATGTGGAAATTCCTACTTTACAACAATTGAAATCAGAACTGTTAGCTGCTGGATCTCAACCTGCCTTTGAAGATTATCTAAATCAATACCAAGGATTAGCTAAGTACTACGTTGAAGGTATATTTAGAGATACAGAAGACGAGTATGACTTAACATATGGCGTACATTTCATTCCGGAAGAAGAGAAATTTTTTATTGGTGATGCTGAATTAGACTTTATTGGTGAAAACCTTCATATCACTCTTCCTGATGGATCCTCCCTAGACTATGAAGGAACACCGGGATTATATGAACTACTTTTTAAAAAAATGCCTACGGGGTACAAAAGAGTGACCTACAGCAATACAATGACATATTGCGTCGTACTAATGCTGCCCGACGTAATTATAACTCGACAGACCAAATCCGAGGAACTAATAGTAAAAATATGTGGAAATCATTAAACCATTACTTCAACCTAGAAAACGGTCAGCTACATCATCTATTGTCCCTCCAACCACAAGATCTCGAACAACTTCTATCTCCAAAAGAGGTGGTGGCATGCAACTATTGCGATACAATAACAAAGCTATTGAATTTGTACCGTGGAATAACCCGAATAAGTTAGTAGATTGGCTACGGAAATTATTAGGATCAATGTCGACAGGAAATACTAGCAATCACAACGAAGTAGTATATATAATTGATGAACTACGTGAAGCAAAAGTAATACAGTAACAGCTCTTGTTATAAACCTATTACTATATCCTTTTCATTTCATTGTTACACCGACTACCACTAAAGGCAGTACTACATGTCCATCAGTTATGCCAATAGATAAATTTGGCAGACATCTTCATCAACAAATGACAGTGGATAAATTTGGAAAACATATTACTCAGCATCGCAGTGATGCTACGAAGCAAAGTGATATATATTACGAAACTTATTTTACCTTGCAAGGTGTCTTGCAACAGACAACAGTAGATATTCCATTGGGTATCAATGGTAGATATTTCTTTCCTACAGAGGGAAAAATATTGCATTGTAAGTGGTTACCTCGAGATATTCATCTTCGAGTGGATACTGTAATATATACGACACCGCTGTTTCTAAATAATAAAACTATTCGTAAGGAAGGTGTGATTCAACCTATAATTCCAAAAGATATCACTTTCGACAAAGAACAATTATTCATCCTAGAGATTGTACTACAATCCAAAGTAAAACATGAGTAAATCCGATGTTGTTGAAGAACTGCACAAACCAGCAAGGAGAAATTTTCCGCGACGTTGTGTAGTACTAAAAGGTTTAAATGATCTCTTTCAAGCTGATTTAGTGGAAATGATACCTTATGCTCATGTGAATAAAGGATTTCGATATATTTTAGTAATAATTAATGCCTTCTCTAAATATGTCTGGGCTTTCCCCATCAAACGCAAGAATGGTAAACTAGTCGCGGAGGTAATGGATAAACTGCTATCTGGATTGCAAAAGATGCCTACGCATATACAAACTGATATGGGAACGGAGTTTTATAATGCAGAATTTAAAAAGTAATGAAAAATTCAATATCAATCATTACAGTAGTTATTCCACCTTGAAAAGTAGCATAGTCGAACGTGTCAATCGTACCCTTAAAGCAATAATGTGGAAAACATTCAGCATGCAAGGATCATATAAGTGGCTATCAATCTTGCCTCAAATTGTTACCGATTATAATTCAAGAAAGCATAGAACAACCGGATATAAACCGGTAGATGTAACGGAAAAGAATGCTGCAGATATTTTGCAACATTTAAAATGTCAGAAAGTTCTTGACCGTAAAACACCTAAATTTAGAGTGGGGGAACATGTACGCATTAGCAAACATAGAAGCATATTCTCTAAGGGGTACACACCTAATTGGAGTTACGAAGTCTTTCGAATATCAACAGTTAAACGTTCAAGCCCACTCACCTACACATTACGTGATAGTCGAGATGAAGAGATTCAAGGTCGGTTCTATGAGCCCGAACTACAAAGTGTTAAACATCCAGACATTCATCTAGTTGAACGTGTCATCCGACGTCAAGGGAATAAAGCTCTCGTTAAGTGGTTGGGTTTTGATACTTCTCACAACTCCTGGATTTCTACCAAAGACATTGTGTAATACGCTAATTAACCTTAATTATATATACTGTAATATTAATATGCAATAAACAGATCTTTTTTTTGCTTTTTATTACTACTATCCTATACATATACATCACTACATACTACTAAAGCGTCTGACAAACACACACTCACGATGCTGTTTTTCGAGAATTGGTGAAATTATATTAGCACAGTCGCCTATTCTTTTTAAATCGTGCAGAATCTCTAGCTAATTGTTCCCATTCTCCTTTTCGCGCATGCCTGTAAGCCAACTCCATACTACTATGTAGTGAACTACGTTTTGGACTCATTAATGCGCACCTTCTTCACTGGGTGAGTCGTCATCTGATGACTCAAAATTCGGTAAATATCTTTCTATTTCGTGTATAAATTGCTCCAATGATATTTCTTTAAGGTCTTCTATTAATCGCTTTATACAACAAATACACTCTATATCGCCTACATGCGATGTTAAGTATTTTCACAAAGGCGTATTCCTCCCCATACTTATTAACTAGATTATTTAAATAGTCATCACTAAATCTACCCATTCCATACACTTTTTCATGATCAGCATCGAATTCTAATGCTTGTAACTGGCATATTAGTCTTTGGACTGCACTAACACAATCTACAGCTTTAGGCCACGACTCCGCACTATAACACATCCACATATTGACTAACATCTAATACTATCCACTATTGACTACAAGCGCGTTACCCCCTTTGAGTTATAGGATTGGTAAGATCCATATCCATATATAGTTTCTCCTTGGCAAATACTTCCATTTCCAGAAGGCAGGCTATGTTGACCTCAAATACATCACGCAATGGACCTATAACTTGGTGAATGTTACATTCAGGAATTGTCGCTGTCGACTGTATTAGGTTTTTATAAAACTCTGGAAAGTTCACAGTATCTGCCAACTCCAATCGGTAATATATTATCTTCAAAAGCTTCCATAACTGTTCTATAGACTCCCATCCTAAATAGACATCAATTTCGTCACTATCACAGAGGCGTATAATTTTTTCTTGTTAATATTTTCGTACGAGACAGTCTTCGATCCCAGTTTGGTAGGTAGCCATGTTCCTTCAGGACTGTAGAAATAATTTGTAATCACCCCTTGATTATCCATAAGTATACGCCATTCCTGCTTGTCAAACACCACTCCACCACTCTTCGTTCCACCTAGTTTTACGACTGGCTCAAATCCAAATTTGGGTGATAGACCGACACTAACAAACTTTGTTTTACTTTTATTTAAGAAATAATGCACATTATTAAGCAAAATATCGCAATATTTACTTGAACTTATAGCACCGAGAATCTTCGCCTTTTCTATGGCTTGACGTACGATGTTATCCATTATATACGATACTGACTTTACATACATTCCCTCTCTTTATATATGACACTCTCCCCACTATGTACCCTCCTCAAGGCTACTTACGTGACCTTCACGAGTGTACCACACATTGCTTTAGCGGTCTTGTCGGTTACACCTTTTCAAGGTTTTCTTTTCGTTCCACTACTTCAAGGATTCACAGCCATACTTATTCACCACATTTCCAAGGTCTCACATTTCCAAGGTTGTTCCACTTTGCCACAACAAGTTTACTACACAAGGTTACATACTCCCACTCAGTTTTCTTCATATACTTAAAGGGAGGGGTTTTTACATATACCATAGTTACCGATCTTCACTATGTCAGTTACTCCAGTGCAAGACGATTGGAAGACAATGTACCAACCACAAACCCTATTTCAACTTAGTACGCGACGGACATGTCAATTAATTCCGAACTGGGTAAATTTTGAAAAGGAAGGAATACTACCGGCTTCCATAAACAAAGTGCTACGAAATAATTATGAACTGGTTCAGTGGAATTCAGCGTGGTATACCGAAATGAGCAAGGTAATACGCGAGCACTTTGCGGCAAGTCGTGTAACAGCATATGCCCACATTGTATCAATACATGTTCGATACCACCTGGTGGACTTCATGAATTTGTGTCATTGCTGTTTCGCCCGATTGAAACCAGGAGATTACCGCGTAGTGGACCATCATATGCATATGGAGCGCTGGACTGCGCGGTACCACCTGTCGTACGAATATTATTGGTGCTCGTCGGGCGCCTCTCACACAGTTATACGATGTGTACGATGATGACTCATGTATACTGTGTGATGAGGTGTGCTACGTAGACGAGTAGTCTTTTACTGTATCTATTGTATATATTGTACATATTGTATATAGTGTTGTATATATTGTATATATTGTATATATATTGTATATATTGTATGGAATACATTATTTCCTGTCAGTATCTTACTGATTTCGCTGATGTTAACATGTGTGACCCAAACTTTTATTATCCTCAGTATTACAACTGTTTCGATAAACGCTTACTAACGTATCGAACATGGTCTGGAGTTCACTCACCCTCATCGCTTGCTGCAGCAGGATTCATTTCCACATCTTCAGACGATACGGTTGAATGTTTCATGTGTGGGGTTAGAATAAACCGATGGCAGCCAGATGTCAATCCGTTACAGGAACATCTACGATGGGCACCACATTGCACTTATGCTCAGCTCCTCGCACCACGTCCGCGCAGATGTACTGAAACGGAAGTGGAGAGGACCTTCTGCACTTGTACTAAATCAAAATGTTTTATTCCTAAAGAAAATCATATATCTGAGTAATAAATTAGTACATGTCTGTCTACATCAATTAAATATATTAACTTACTGTTTTTCTTTTATTTTGGTAAAAAGTGAGGTTGAGCAAAAAACATACAAGTGGACAATAAACATACAAGTGAGTAAAAAACATACAAGTGGGGTATAGAGTAGCAAGCAGGTGGCTAAGCATAAAGTAGGTCACACGGATGGCCTTGTAATTGTGAAACAGGAAAGCGTGGTCGGATAGCCTTGTAATAGTGGAACAGAAAAGCGGAGCTTGTGACCCTGGTTTAGTGGTACTGATATGTCGCACAGATAGCCTTGTAGTTGTGGAACAGGAAAGCGTGGTCGGATAGCCTTGTAATAGTGGAACAGAAAAGCGGAGCTTGTGACCCTGGTTTTGTGGTACTGATATGTCGCACAGATAGCCTTGTAGTTGTGGAACAGGAAATCGGGGTTTGTGACCGTGGGTTTGTGGTAATGATATGTAAGTAGGTCACACATTGCGCTTTTTTGACCTTGGTACGGTGGGAAACCGGTTTTTGTGGCAACCTTGGAAATGTGGGGCCTTGGAAATGTGGTGTGTCCCAGAAGTCTCCAACTCTACCTACTAACAGCAAGTAATCAGAACCAAAATGAAGTAAATACTGAAAAAAATAAGAACAAAATATCAGAAATTCAGTATGAAAACGAAGTGACACTAGACAAAACCAAAGCATCGGAATATGAGAATGGGAACGAAACACAAACTAACAAAGAAAAGTTAATTAACGAATCAAAAGGATTAAATCAAACTGACAGTTTTCCCAACATTCTGCCTTTTAACAAATCGCTATTTTGGCCACAACCGTCGACAAGCAGAAAGACCTCAGTTAGAAAACAAATAAAATTCCCTTCTGTAGGAACTTCGGAAGCTTTAGCGAGGGACAGGAAAAGATGGAACAGTGGATACAGGGCTAGAGACCGCCTTCCGACGCCCGAAAGGGTATTAAGGATTAGACATCAAGAAGAACTGCAGCATTATGGTAAAGCGCTCCGTCCAGTTTAAACCACAGTTGTTTCTTAATTTACGAATTTGACATTTTTCACAAGAATAGGAATCTCATTCACAAGAAAATCGCAATACCTTTGCTGGTTAAGAAAATGTCATAAAAATATGGATCTATTAAGTGGCATCCTACAATTCCACACTATACATTGACACCAAAGTGAACGATATAATAAAAAATGTATGTTGATGATAGAAAAATGTTCTACCGTGCCTTCTAGTAAAAGTAAGTGAAAATGTACTTTTCTTGGCCGTTTCCTCTCACTTCTCCAATTAAATCAATCACTGTGTACAGCAAGGTGCCTTGTTAAATATCGTTTCATGATTGTTGAATACTCACATTGATCACGTTTGTATTTAGTGCTTGAAACATATATCATACTTATTAATACGTTGAGCCCCGCCATTATAAGATATTTTTCTACTGGTCGGACCGGATTCAAATTTATGTTCAATCCATTAGATTTTGCATAAAAGAAAGTGTTTCGCTTTTTAAAATTTTTTAAATGTCTAAATTTCCAAAAAAAGTATTGAGGCATCACATTGATACCACGCGGTCTGAAAAGCAAACATGTTTTCTGTGGACTGCGAGGCACCAGTGTGATGACTCAAGAAAATCCTGTCGAATCTTGTCTGCTATATCGTCGTTTACGAATGCACTATCGCTATTACACTGTTTAGTGTGCTACATGCATGTGAGAAGTGCTGAGTGTTAGGTATAATGGGTTCTTATGTAAAAGATCAAGAAAAGTTGCAGAGATTATGGGCAGAAATTATGTCCGATGAAGAAGCAATAGATGCGGATGAGCCTGAACTATACGCAGATTGTGCCTCATCTATGAATATGAACCAAGTGGCAGTGACTTGTCTCATTCATCACTTGAAATTCCAGTAAAAACGTGGTCCAAAATTTCCAACAAAAAAAAGTGAGATTGGAAAAGTGTAGTGAGACAGACAAAACTGCGCGACTCAGTGGCACAACAAATTGGTTTAGATGATGCATCTAGTTAGGTAAGACAACCATTTTCTTCCATTTGTGCATTTGTAAGATGGTGTATTTCCTCTACAGGAGTGCCATATTAGAGAAACAATTGAGGAAGTCATTTCCACATTTGCAATAGAATCGGAAAACTCTGAGTTAGAAGATGATGTCAATGTTACAGATATACAGTGGCGACCAGTTGATGGTTCCAGTTTGAAAACGTTTGATCTTGAAGTGGGCATGTTGGAATCAAGCCATTATGCTATAATTTAAATAAACATGAACCTTGCAAATTTTTTATGCTCTTTTTGACAGATGAAATAATATCTTACATAGTCGATCAAACTAACATTTATGCTGAACAAATAATAAGTCAAAAGGAATAATTATGTGGACAGGGTTACTAAAACTGCCACAGTTACGGGATTATTGGAGAAAATATTTTTGTTCGAAGATAATATAAAAAAAGTTATCACAACAAATCACTTTGAACAGTTTCAATAAAAACGCAACATTCGACATCAGGACAAGAAGTTTGACAGACTTCATAAAATAACACCATTTGTTCAGCAGCTTATTCAATGATTCCAGTGTATTGTAAATCAAGGAAATAATATATGTATTGGCAAAACCATGGTGCCGTTTGAAATTCAAGCAATATATCAAGAATAAGCGGGTTAAATTCCGCATCAAACTGTATAAACTTTGTATCCAAAATGGTTATACATATAACTTGAAAATTTATTGGGAAAAGGATACTCAACAAGGTTGTCATGTCTCTTCTAGCGAACTTGTTAGATCATGGTCGAACATTGTTCACGGACAATTATTACACAAGCGTAGCTCTCGTACATGAAATACTAAAGCCTAAAACTTACCTGATTGATACAATTCAGTCAAATCGTAAGATGAACTGTACTGAAGTAGTAAAGAAAAAATTGAAAAAAGGTTAGGTTTTTGCCAGGAGAAGTAATACTGGAATTGTAATGTTGAAGTGGCTTGACACGAGATATGCTGATGCTCACTACGAAGCTACAGATAAAAGGAAGAAAGTCAGTAACAGATGGTAGGCATGTATACTCCATACCAGCCGGGGAGGTAGCACCACCCTCACCATGGGCTCCTTAATATTGGGTCTTCGATTTTCTGAGCTCGGTAAGGGCTGCCAGTTACCTTTTCCTTCATACTTAATCTATTCTCATCCTTATCCTTTCTTCTCGCCCTCACTGTCTTCCTATCGGATTTCAAGTCCCAAATTAAAAAATAAGATGGCTGTGGTTTCTAGGGTAATAAATTCCGGACGTAAAATCCTGCCCCATTCGGATGTCCGGGAGGGCAGGGCCTAAGCGACCACGGTCATCGAAAGTATCAACTTCCTGATTCAGTACTGCAACATCCGCGTTATCAGATCCAATCTTAATGCTATTCACCAACATCTTGAACAATTACAACCTGATATTTTGTTTCTATCTGAAACGCAAGTCTACTCTGAAAGCTCCGAGTCACGCGACTTGTAATTTCCTCAATACCACCTTCACTCTAACTGTCGATGTAACGGACGTGTATGTGCCTACATCAAGGACAGAATTGCTTGCAAGAGGGTTTCTTCCTTAGAAAATAAAAATTTTGACGTGATTTGGTTTAAACATTCTGGTCCTAATTTTGTGAAATTCTACTGTTGCATTTATAGGTCTCCTAATGACAGTAACATTCAAGACTTCTTCGATTACCTTAGTATGAAAGTTGACTATCTCTTGTCTATCTCTTTCCATCTGGCGATATCTCAATTGTAGGCGATTTCAATGTTCATAACTCTAATTGGCTTCAGTTTTCATCTACTACAAATCCTGCTGGTCATAGTGCAGAAAAATTTGCTATATCACACAATGATTTCTGAGCCCATAAGAATCCCTGATAACCCTAACCGTACTCCTCATCTTCTAGATCTCTTTCTTACAGCAAACCCTCTTGTTTATAAAACTTCCGTTCTTTCGCCTTTAGGTCTTTCCGACCATTGTCTAATAGAAATCATTTCTGCTGTACCTAATTCCACTGTTGTTCACAAAACCGATAGAACCTTGTGGTGTTTTAAGTCAGCTCGATGAAGTAATTCACGGGATTTCTTTGCAACCTTTCCATGGCGTGAATATTGTTTTGTCATCCTCTTCTACGGACATCGCTCTTTCAGTATCTGACGTCATTGTCATGGGAATGGAGTTATACATTCCCAAAAAACAGTACCGTATAGGTCATTCACGTTCCCAACCCTGGTTCAATAAGGCTTGTGTTGATGCAATATCTTTAAAAAATAAATATTACATTAAATGGAAATCTAATAAATCGGTCGACAGTCATGTAGAATACGTTGGTGCTAGAAATATCTGCAAAAGTGTCATCACTAAAACTAAAAAGTTGTTCAAACAACGAAAATGCAATGAACTAGCTACATCTCCTTTAGGCAGTCGTAAATTTTGGTCTTTAGCTAAAGCCATTAGTAAAAACTTTGGAACATCTTCATTTCCCCTGACATCTATTGACGGATCGGTAGTTGCTGATTCTGTAGACAAAGCCAATGTTTTTGTGGATTTGTTTGCATCAAACTCGTGTCTCAATGATTCTGGAAAAGATGTGCCCCTAGTCAACTCTTCTTCATACGCTATGAAACCAATTCATTTTCGGTACAAGCTCTTGGAATCGATCATCAGTAGGCTTGATCTCAATAAGGCGACTGGCCCAGACGGTATCCCAGCTATTGTCTTAAAGAAATGTTCCCCCGAACTAGTACCAGTCCTATCTAAGCTCTATACGATCTCTGTCTTCTGGGGAATTCCCTTCATCATGGAAGTTAGCAAATGTTCAACCTATTCCCAAAAAAGGCGATAAGACCGATCCCTCAAACTACCGACCAATTGCCATCACTTCCATTTTGTCTAAAATCATGGAAAAGCCATCAATCAGCAACTGCTCACGTTCCTTGAAACTAACAAACTCCTTAGTGACCACCAATATGGGTTTAGGCAAAGTCGTTCAACAGGTGATCGTCTTTCATATGTGACCCAAGTTTGGAAAAATACAGTAGAGCAGTCCAGTGAAACAGTTGCAGTCGCTTTGGATATCTCAAAGGCATTTGACCAAGTTTGGCATAAGTGTTTACTTGCCAAACTCACCTCGTTTGGGTTAAATGATACGCTCATCAACTGGGTTTCTAGTTTCCTTGATAAAAGACGAATACGTGTCGTAGTTGATGGATTTTTTCAAAAGAAGTTAGCATTAACGCGGGCGTACCACAGGGATCCGTTATAGCGCCTACACTTTTCTGCTGTGCATAAATGACCTTATTTCTTCAACAACTAACCCCATCCATTGCTTTGCTGACGATAGCACTCTTCACTGTAGTTCATCTCAGTCTACTCATAGTGATAATCCACCTTCTATGTCAAATCAAGAAATTAAAGCTGAAATGGCAAATTCAATCAACAAAGACGTTCAACGTATTCTCAAATGGGGAAGCAATAATCTAGTTAAATTTAATGTTAACAAAACTCAGTGTTGCCTTGTGTTCGCCAAAAAAGATCGATCATTTCCTGTTGTAAGTATGAATGGCTCAGTTGTTAAGTTTTCAGACTCTATTATTCTGTTGGGTATGACTGTATCTTCAAATCTCTCATGGGTTGACCATCTTCTGTCAGCTACCAAAACAGCTGCTCGTAAAATAGGCTTTTTGTACAGATCTAAGCAGTACTTTACCTCTTGACAACTCCTTCTGCAGTATAAGGCCCAAATTCGGCCTCATCTGGAATATAATACTCACCTCTGGGTTAGTGCTCTCCAATACGCTCTCGATATTGTTGATCGTATTCAAAAGAGAGCGTTTAGGCTTATAAACGACCCGTCCTTAACTTCTCACATACTGTCCCTTGAGCATAGAAGGATGGTTTCAGTTCTTTCTTTGTATTATCGTTATTACAACGGCTATTGTGCTGCTGAATTATATTCTTTGATATAATCTAAGGCTATCTTTGCGAGAAACACTCGGTTTGCTCATTCACATCATCAGTATGTAGTACAAATCTCCACTTGTCGTACCAAACGGGCGCAATCCACATTTTTCTACACGGCTTCTAAACTCTGGAATGATTTCCCTAGTTCCTGCTTTCCTCTCACTTATGATATGAGAAAATTTAAGGTAGCTGTTCATAGGCATCTATTGGAAATTCATTATCCCTCTATCCATCCTCCTAAGTGTTCCTGAGTGCTTTAGCATGATAGGCCAAATTTAACCTGTTCAGGTCCACAAAAAAAAAAAAAAAAGACAAAGAGGTAAAGATATAGAAAAACCAGTGGTAGTTGTTGATTATAATGAGTCGAAGAGTTTTATAGACTTGTCAGATCAAATGAAAGTATACTCTCATTGTTTGAGAAGAGGTGCCAAATGGTACCGCAAATTAGTAATGGAATTAACGTTTGGTTGTGCAATGGTGAATGCTTTTATAGTATATAAAGAAGTTACTCAAATAATATTTCCAGAACTGAGTTCAAAAAGGAAGTGGCACTAAAACTATTAGGTGTTGAAATACTGCCAAGTTTGAGCAACACAAATATGAATAAGACCGGAGCCAATCTCACATTGGTTGGAGCAAAGAAGAATAAATGTGTTGTATGTTATTCTAAGATGAAGGAAGAACGCGGAAGGAAGCTCAAAATAAATGTAGTAGATCTAAATATCAATGTAGTATTTGTAAGGAAAATTATTGTGTTACTTGTTTCGTTGACCAACACAGAGCTGTAGAAATATAAATACATACCTAACAAAAAGCAAAGTAAATCTTTTATTTGACACTTTTTGATGAAAATTGTACATAACACGAAATATTTTATTGATTAATTAATAATTTCATAGCCAATATCTTGCATTTTTATGAAGCCACGTCAAAACAGCGTATTGTGATGTACTCTTTGGACTGGGCATTTTCAGATCCCATATAGTTTACATTACACCGTGGGTATCAGACGTATTCACGCTGTCCGAAACATATCTCTGTTACGTGGCATTACATTAATACCTCCCAGTCCCAAGATCAACTGCTGGTGAGGCATCGTACTGATGCCACCCAGGGCTCATGTTAAATTACATTTCACTTTTGTTAATAATCACATTGTGAACGTGGCTTGCTGCATGAGCTTTTAATATTTTGTGATCATTTCTTGAAACATGTATAATAGATCATTTTAAGGTTAAATGATCACAGTGGTCACATTTGAATGCGTTCTTTAAATCAAGCATAGCATAATTATTTGTTGATCTGCATTTTGAAATAATTTTTGCAATTTATTTTATACTTACATCAATTACATTTATGTGTACTGCAGTTACATTTAATTTAAGATATAAGCTTAAGTTTGGAATAGTGTTTGAATTAACTTTTGTCACTTTTAGCATTGTGCTCTAATTTAATTAGATTATCATATTACTTTTTTTATTTCAAACTTGTAATAATCATTTTCTTTTTTAACATCAATTTTACATATTGCATTTTTGATTAGATCATTATTCACATTTAACAATTATGCTGATTATGAATTTGCTCTTTTTCAAAAGGTACAAATTTAACAATTCCTTTTTCAACATTCTCACATAATGAAGTATAGTTTGTAATATGTATTATTAGGTGCGATGCTCAATAAAATGTGAAATATGCTATAAGTTTCTGCAAATTTGTATCTTTGTAACAAAACGTTAAAGAGTATACAATTATATGAAATCACAAGACATCCAGAAATAATTTTATAAGGTTATATTGGTAACATCGTGACAATAGAACTATTGGTGGGTTATTTGAACTACAAGCTAGTAACTTCTAACTATCATTGAATTTTTTGAGTAAAATACTAATTGTATTATTACATAAATTTATTTCAATTTAAATAACAAATTAAAAATATTGATGTTAACAGTTATTTCATTTGATGTCAAAATTTTTATGTTAAAACCAGTGTCGCACTTTTCGAAACATAGCCAGGGGCCAGGGCTATACATTGAAATCAACCAATATTATGATAGAGGCCGCAAACAAAGAAATGTGACGTTACAATCGTGATCACAGTACTTTAACTGACTATACAGACTTACGGTGTAATACCATATGGTTTAACCGGTGGCCATGGTTTCACGTAATGTGTGGGTGTTGTGTTTATAGATTGCAAACCACTAGCATTTAATAGTTGGCTACTATTACAACTGAACCAATGACAATGACGATAGACGCTTTAAAAGTCCTACTAAAGGTAAACACAAGCTTATTCTTTCAAACATCTATTGTCATATTTCATTTTGTTTATTTATCTTAAGCCTCAACCACAAAACGCCAAACTTAGAATAAAATCTTATGTGAATTGTCGAAAAATGGATATTTTACTTTGGATAAGTTCTATCATCGCGTTAGAATAGATTTTGATTTTGATGGGGGTCGAACGACATTATGTAGAATTTTGAAATCAATGGGTTGCATACAAACGTGTGAGTGGGCAGAAAGCTTTATGTTGAATGAAACGCGTCGTTGTACCCAAAATTAGGTTTAGCGACAAAAATTTCTGCAGTTGCAAAGTTTAGGACAAGATGTATTTGTGTATCTCGACAAAATGTGGATTTATCAAAACGGTTCTAATATCCATGGTTAGGTGCACTAATCTGACATCAAAAGTAATCAATCCAAAATTAAAAGTGAAGGTGAAAAGTTTTACACGCGGAGTGTCAGTTAGGATTTTTACTCGATTTACAGGATTCGGGACACGAGAATTGGGATTATCATAAAACCATGAATTGGGACCCGTTTAAAAATGGGTGATTAAACAGCTGATTCCTACTCTGTCCAAACTACCTGCAAGTTGTGTGGTGGTAATGGATAATGAACCATATCATTCTGGTGGTTGGTTACGCACGGGGTGGTAGTTAAAGGAAAAATTACAAAAAATTGTCGATATAACCGTACTGAAGTGGCATGGGGTTTTTGTGAAAATTATTACAAGCAGGGTTCAGAAATTATGGCTTGAGGCTTTATCCAAATGTTCTATAAGCAGTGTGCAAGTCCATTCAGATGTGTGAATATCTAGTAGTATAACACAATGTCTAAATACAATTTTACTGTAAAATCAGTTCACCAAACAGAAATACAAGATATGATGACGGTACAATAATCGGGACAGTGTATTTTCGAAATAAGCCTATGGAAACCCTGCAGTTTTGAGACGACGCTAAGTTTCTCATAAACTGTCATTTAAACAATTTTCCAACCTGCTAATGACATCAGGCTTTCACTAACCTGATATTGTAAACCTGTTTACGAAGGGTTGAAAATTACATAAACGAATCGGTAAGACGAACTTGCAACTTTCGCAGTTGTCAATGATTGTGATTTTCTTAAGTTTTAATATCATTGATGGCAAGTTAGCCTGATAAACATGTAATGACGTCACCTGGAGGATCAAAATTGTGTATAGATAGGGGTTGCTAGTTGTAGCTGCATGAAGGTGTGCGAGGCAGGTATTTAGAAGGTGTGTGAGGGGTTGAAGACATAGGAGATAAAATTTGCAAAATGAGGTGTACGTAAGAGGTTAAAAAATTAGGGGATGGAATTTGCACCGAGCATGCGCAAATCCAGTCATTTATTAGGAATGTTTATTTTACTTAACATCCGGTGGATTATAGTTTTCCCTCATCCACTACTCACTTCCGATCCAGGTATTGGTTCCATTATTAGATTTACAGGAATTTAGAGAAAGGTTAATGAACCTGGGGGTTTCTATGAACTGGCTCAACTCGTCAAATACTCAATTGGACCTACCATTCTTCTTGTTTCCACAAACTGATTCTATTTTTAGAACTCAGCAATACCTAGCATGCACAAAGCCGGTCATTGATTAGCAATGCTTATTTTACTATTTACAAGAATTTGACCTTCAAGGTTCTCCCCCACAAGCTGATTCATTAGATTTTGAAGGTGAAAGTTGAGATGTCGAAAGAAACGATGGGGTTGACCCCACGAGGATTGCCGAGCAGTAACGACCATGCACCAAGCCAGTCATTGATTAGGAATGCTTATTTTGCTAGAACTGGTTATATTTTCAAGAACTTGACTTTGACGGAATTTAGCCAATTCAAGAACGGTATAACCTTGACCTGCTTTTTAGCATAGACAACAACCCACCATTATTCTTGTTTCCACGCTTGACTTTGAGTACCTACCTACCAGAACAAGTTTCAACTTATCAAATACTCACCTTGACCTTATTTTACACATCTATTTGACCTTAACTCAATTTAGCCAATGCAAGCATCATTTAACCTTGACCTAATTTTTAGCATAGACAGCAACCTATCATTCTTCTTGTTTCAATGAACTGATTCTATTTTTAGATTTTCAAAAATTGTAATGATACCAATGAATTTTGACCTTGAAATTCTTGACTTAATTTAGCCAATACAAGAACCATTTAACCTTGACCTACTTTTTAGCATAGATAACAAGCTTTCTTTTCTTGCTTCCACGAACTGGTTCTATGTTTAGATGTCTAAGAATTGTGATGTGATACCCCGACAGGTCAATAAACAGTGACCTTGAAAACTCTAGTTTTAGATTTCCCACCACCAATGGGCGAGTGACCTTGAACTGAGTTTAAAATATAAATTTCCCGCCAAAAATGAGCCAAAACCGTCCCTAGCCAAAACCGTCCCTTTATGACTATTGTGGACTATGAACTCGCAAGGATTATTACAAGAATGGAGCAGAATAATATTGCCTTGTTACAACACAAAGAATTTAAATTATGGAATATCATAAAGTAGTTAATTTAGCATTAGGGAAATAATTATAGAGCATTTTAAAGTGCCTTCACATGGATTACGCTTCAAGTTTCACACAAAAGGGAAGTTAGTTAAATACAATTGAAGCTGAACGTGGCAGCAATGTCCTAAAAGAAAATGATTGACAGGTTAACAGCAGCGTTTTCATAAAAAGAAGAATAGTCCTTTTCGACACGCGGTCTGTTTTAAGCACTCGAATAGTGTATTATACGTACAAATTTAACAAAAATACTTTTTAAGTGGACATGGGAAAATCGTGGAAATTATTTTAATTGATATTTGCTTTAATTAGAAAAATGTTGTTCTAGATATTTTCGTTTTACAAAAAATGTAACTTCAACCTGTAAATAAATGTTAAAAGCTCGGACACCAACTTTTTTATAGAAAACAAGTAAACCGTAAATGTAATAAATGTAATTAAAACAATAACAAGGTTTATTATAAAATCTTTAAGTCAAGTTATAAAACAGAAAATCTTAATCGTAATATTCGTAATTAAAAATACTTATACTAATAATTAGAACTTAAACTACTGTGTACTATAAATTTTGGATGTCACTTATACTGTTACGGATAAAAAGCTGACGAACCACACTTTCAATGTTGCGTTTTAGCAATTAATCTTGAAATGGAAATATAATAAGTTTTGATATTCGTTGATAAATGAATAAATTCCTTTACAAAAGCCAAACTTGGTTGATTTAAATGGGTTAATGTACCATTTATTTATAATTTTCAGCATATAGACAATCTTTGCTCAGTCGCGTTATTGAAACGTCATGTTATACAATCAAATTACATAATAGGAAAATGTAACGTAATGTAAAATAACAGTAAGCAAGTTAAAAGTGCAATAAAATGCCTAAGGATAAATATAATAGTTAAAAGCAAAATAGGATTAATTACTCTTACCGTTAATCTAACGACACTTTTTAATAAAAATACTCAAGAACAAAAATGAACGCTTCTTTCTTTCATGTCGTAACAACAACGACTCCCCCAAAATAGACATCTGCGCATGAACTCAATGTGCAAGACGAAATGCGCGTATTACCCCACTTTAAAATATCTAAACGTATACTTTTTCAGCCACTAAGGTATGCAATTTACATGACACAAAAATCAACGAAGTTGCCTAAATTGTGGTATATTTTTAACACACTCAAAAGGTTTCTTACAAGTGTTAAAAAAATTATGCTTATATAAATATTATATAAAAGCTCAAAAAACTGTCCCCCGTTAGGAAAGAAGAACTACTTTTAAAAAAGTACGCTGGGTATCCATCATGTTGATACCACATGGCTGGTCCTACATAAAGGGGAATATCTTCTAAAGAGATAGGCAAGTCATTTTTGCAAAACTTAAATATGCTCTACGTGTTTTCGTGATCCATTTCGAGCATCCAATGAGCATTTGTTTATGACCAATAGTGCATATTGTATACATTAACCCTGCCTCAGCTAACAAAAGTGGTCTCATCACATCTCTATTAGCCAATAGCAATAGTCAAGCCACCTATCAGCTTCTGATAGGGCTTGGTGTAAAGTTACACCAGGCCCTATCATGATGGGTATGAAGCTTAAAATTTTTCAGAAATTGGAACAGCGAAGTGACACTTACATCTAGGTCTATGGTAATTTCTCATGTGCTTAAATACGGATCCGTTTTGATGTACGCAAGCACTTTTATAGTATTGCCCTCATTCCTTAACGGACCTCTTTAATTAAAATCCAAATGGATCGTGATTTTTCCCGTTTCTCTTAAACGTATTGCCAGTCGCCGAGATACTCGTTTGTTGCAATGCCTTCATGTAGCATATTCTCGTTGTGCACCAAGTGCATTTTGAAAACATTCGAAATATACGGTAAGCCTAAGTATTAGTATAAGCCATCTTTGAAGGATACAGCACAAATGTTGATTGAGTAAAAAGAAATTTAACACGCACTTGACAACTATTAATTCATTTATCTCCAATTTCCTTTTACATATTTCACACCTTTTCCAAATTTTCCTCAAAAAGTGTCAAATATCTTTCAGAAAATATCAGATGGATTGTAGAATATATCAAATGTACTTCAGAAAATGTCAAAAATACTTCAGAAAATATCATATATATTTCAAAAACCACCAAAGTATTTTTACAATATTATTAAATTAACTTAAATAATTCCTTACTGCCTACGGGCATGTCCATAAGGTCTAAAGCGGGAACGTGGAAGCTACTCGAATGTTGGACTGAGCGTGCAAAATCACCTCCTACGATAGTGACTTTGGCAGAATTGGCTATCTGTTCTAAATACACCAACCTCTGCTCTCCAACGCCCGGCCCCTTGACTTCAGGAACTCTTAAATGGGTTTTAATGTAGCACTTAATTTTTGACCAAATAGATTCATTGAGATTAAGCATTGTGAATAAGGTAGCAAACCTAACGGCGTTGCGGGAGTTGGTTCAATGACTGCTTCCAAGTTTGTATGGCACAGCGCATTGTCACACACGATTATTACATCCTCTAACTGATTTCCCATATTCGCCATTGTAACATAAGTCTGCCCATCCTATGAGTTTGTTAAGTTTGAGGAATACGAACCACGTTGACGTTCTATCTGTACAATTCCCCTTGAGGAGATGCCCCCTATTAATTGAATATTGGATCCCCTGCTGTACCGCTCGATCACCAGCATTGGCAAGAGGTTTTGATCGTCGGCAAAACAGATTGAAGTTTGTTTCGTCGATTCATACTATCTGTTTAGGTTCCGAACATGTTTGGATTGTTTGGTTTATTTTCATCTGAGTTCATATTTAGAGGTTGGTAGAGCGTTAACTTCGAGGCAAAGAGTTTTCCCTCAAAGTAGTTTACAATAGTGGAAAGCACAACAATTTTCTGAAAGTTGCGCTGCAGTCCTTCCTTCTCCAATAGTTTTCAACGTTATAGTGCAATTATCTTCTACCCAAATCACCACTACTTCTAATTCTGCTGCTGTGAGCGATTTATGTTTTTTACCTCCTTTCTTTAGCATTACAGAACGCCCTGATCTTATCAAAGTGTAAGCCGTTTTATAATTAATTCCGAGGGTCTCGGCAAGTAATGCCGAGTCTTGATCTTCATTTGCAGAGTAACTACTTTTTGTCGATCCTGGCTGGAATGACTTTTATGCTTTTTCCTAACAACGGGTTCCCTGTTTTCGCAAAGAGATCAGCAATATGGGTAACGTGTTGGTCGTTTCCAACGTTTGTATCCTCCATTCATCCAGCACATTCTTCGTTAAGAAGGTGTCTACTTTGTAAAAATCTCACCACAGGACGTCTTCGCATTGAAGTTCTACAAACGCCAAGTACGATTTCTCCAGCACAAGTGTTATTCAGAAGTTATTCCTTACTTTTCAGGTAAAGCAGAACAATATATATATATATATATATATATATATATATTTATTATTATTTAAATTATGAGAGTATGTATCTCAAATAGCAATCAAATTTTCTAAAGTACGAATGATATTTGCTGAAGTACAAATGGCGTTTTGATTAATCTAAAGTACATTTGACATATTCTGTAATCTATTTGACACTTTCTGGAGTACATTGGGAAAAGGTGTAGATTTATTTTTTAAAACGCCGTATTAGAATTCATACATTAAAGGTTTTCCAAGATAATGTTATAAATTCTAAAGTAGTTTTTGGACCATTAGAATAATGAGTGACAAACCTACACAGCCATAAAGGTTAAAAATAATTTTTTGTTATGAAATCCTTGAACGCGAAACTTCGCAAAAAATAATCATTTCTCCAACTAAAGTGTTAAAAATCATTCTTTTGGTAATAACTCTAAAACGAACGAAGTTATACGCCAATTAAAAGTACTTGTCTTTCTCTTCCAAACAAGCTTAAGTTTGCTATAATCGGTCGTTTAGAAGTTACAGCGATTTAAATGATTACACTTTTACTAGCTTCCCCTATTCTTACTAATGTCGGTACGCCAATGAGCCTTAAACCAAAATGACGTATAATTGTCTCAGCTTTCTAATGATGTTACCATGTTAATTTGTGAATTTTCGGAGAAAATTAGAATTTTAATATTTATTTTTCAATTGCGTTTACTTGTGGCGGAATTCGGAACTTAAAAATAAGTTCTAGGATTTGCTCAAGGCCACTTTAATAGAAAAGTGCGTTCTCTAAATTTTTATACCAGTAGTTTGCGGGATATGGCCGGTGGCCAATCTTAATGAAACAGCCTGTACAATTTTAGTAAATTGGGTTTTCTCACTCAACCTTGCTTGCTAAGGTTAATTAAAATCTTCCTCTAAGAAATTTTAAATATTTATTGGTTTTTCGAAAAAATAAATCTATATGTACATAATCTTTTCATTTTTAACCGTGTGTAATTGCCTTAAGTAAACCCTTCTCCACTTTTACCTTTCAACGAAATAAACATAAACAATTAAAACCTATGGCCCACTTTTCCGCGAGTAACCACCAGAAACCACTACCAAAACATTCTATTGAGAACCACAATAACAATACAACGAACTAAGATCACTAGGCAATATTTTAAATCTTGTTTAATAGACAAATGATCAACATAAAGCACAATCAATTATTTAAAAGTTATTCTGTAAGTGGAGGCCAAGCAAGTAAAGAGACTAGTATCGTCATCATATGCGTAGCTGTAATATTGCGGACAGTGTTGCTCAAAATATCCTAAAGAATTAGGATCCGGCATATTGGACGGATTACACTTGTCAGGAGTGCTGTAAGCTCCTCTACAGCAATATTGATCAGTGTTATACTTCTGACAAGAAGAGGAACAAGCAATTACGTCGTTTCCATTTCCTCCAATCACTTGTAAGTCTTTGGGACAATTGTCGTTTAGATTATAATCGCATGTTACTGTTGGACAGTTTCCTTGACCATTAACAGGTGAAATCTTGAATAAAGTATTAAACAAATTTAATAATAAGAAGGAAACACTAACCGTTGCCAAAACGTTAAACCCATCAACCAACGACACGTCGTAGAAGTTTTGATTGTCTGAACCCTTTAAATTAATTTCAGCTAAAGTCGCTGGAGGAATTCCGCCAGCTCCAGCACATTCTAATTTATCTCCACAATCTCCAGTTTGACAGTGACCAGTATTGGGATCACACCAAGTTCTTGCCCAAAATCTTCCTGACCAGGTATCGGGAGAATTAACAGTTCGCTAAAAGAACCTATAACAGATTACATTTGAACAGATTAAATTACCTCTTCTCCTTGATTTAAAACAAATCCTCCATTAGCAAGTGCTTCCTCTCCAGAATTACCCAGAATTCCAATCCAAATAGGACCTGGAACGTCATTTCGTATAATAAATTGTTCACATTGAATTGTTGTAAGTTGTAACAGTAAAGCAAAGATTAACAAGTATATTTTCATTGTGAAATTTGTTGTACAAACTAACTGTTAAACTTAAATTCTATGTCGGAACGTTATCTTGTTATATGTATATATACTGCTTTTACTGATAAAGGATTATTATATATTTAAGTATGGGTTATCCTTTATTATAAATAATTGTACCATTAAGCCATTAATTGGACAAGAATATTGTTATGCATTATTACAAATGTGCAATTATCACTTAAAATTTACGGTAATTATCCAAACAAAAATAGCTAATTGCTTATCTGAAATTTATGTGCAAACATCGACTACAAGGTGTTTAAGTCAAGTTAAATTTAATATTTGTCTAATAGCTACTATTTATGTTTTGAGCAGTTTCTAAACAGTTAAATTCTGTGTGAGATAAACCCAATATCAGAAATTATCAATTAAGGAAAACTATTGCAGGATAATAATAGGATCTTCCTTCATATCTTTCGGTCACCTAAAATGTTGTGACCATTATGAGGAACAAATTAAGAGTATGAAACAAACAAAATGGTTAGAGTTACTATAACCGTAAAATGTGAAACAAAATTTTAGATAACCGAAAACATACGCCGGAAGGTTTTATTAATTATTATTCAACAAAAAATACTTTTTCTTAATTTAGAATTTTTAGTACTGGATTTATCCCACTCTCTTAGTCTTATTCTAAATTTCGGTAATGGATTTATATAACTATAGCTAAACTCTTATTTGTTGAAAAACAATACAGCGTTCAAAACCAATTTTAATACCTGTATTACTATTAATCATTATTATTATTATTCGGTTTTATATATATATATATATATATATATATATATATATATATATATATATATATATATATATATATATATATATATATATATATATATGATGTATTTTGCGAGTAACGATCTATGGCAATACTCGATTTATTCGCTCTAAAGGATTTGCCTGTTGATGGTAGCGGTAAATAAAATTTCTGAATTGTAAATGATCGTAGTAGTAAATTTCTTAGTGCGAAATTAAACGCGGTTGTCGCATATAATGTACTGTGAACAACCTTACACAAGAAATGTCTTTTAGTTTGGCAGTGGATTACGGCTTTGCAGTATTGTAACACCTTAAGCTACGACCACTAATGATGATATCCTAGCTATTGTCAAATGTTTATCGGTGTTTTAATTTTCTGGAATGTAGACATATTTGAAGTAATCTGGTTCCAGTAAGGCTATTGGTCCAGACGGTATCCTATCTATTGTTCCAAATTGTTTTATTCGATCTCTTTATTCTGGAGATTTCCTTCATTATAGAAGTTAGTAAATGTTCCGATCCCTTTAACTACCAATCAATTGCCATCACTTTTATCTAGTCATGAAAAAGGTCAAATCAAATAAACAAACTTACATTAATTCTGAATCTAACTCGCTTAGTAAACAACAGTCCAATATGGTTCTAGGTATAGTGGTGGTGTTTCATATGTGATCCAGGTTTGAAACAACACCTTCAAGACAAGCAATAGTGAAACCAACAAGAGTGAAGGAGAAAGAAGACAAAATCAATACAGTATACAAGCACAGCACAACCACAATATAAATACACGATCAAACTGTGCTAGCGTCGTGTAGTGCTTATAAAATAAGCAGGTTGCCGAATAACTTCAAAGGAAATGGACGGGGTCGTAGTTAGACGTAAAATAGCTGAAATGTGAGTTCAAACACTTTACGCGTACAAACTAACCTTGAAAATGATCTTAGCTGAAATGTTAATATTGCGAGACGATAGACCGCAAGATGTAAGAACTTTTTGAAATCACAAGTCCAAAAATATTAGCATTTCTAACTAAACTATTTGTTTCGCCCTCCTATAATATGAGCTAATATTTATTATTACCAACAATGACCCAAAAGTGATAAATAAATAACACCCAATTTAAAAAAAAATAGCTAAAAATTTTAATGGATTCGCAAAGGAATCAAAAGAATGAGGAATTTTTTTAAATAATTATGGCTCAAAAGTTTTGCCTGACGTGTGATAAAGGACTCAGAAACGCTTAAGAGTGTGTATTTCAAAACAAAAGCAAATATATTACTAATAAATGATAGGTTAATCTTTTAAGTAAAAAATTTGTGTTTGTCCGATCTTCTCATAAAAACTTAGTTTACTGTTCCCGTAAATTTTAATAATTTGGGATTACCTTGCTTGAAGTTGAAACCTTTAGCTTTATAGAAAAATGGCAAAATGTGCCATAAACGGTAACTGAGAATAAGAATAATATTGTTTATCATTTAATTCGATAAAAAAATAAGGCTGTTAAATTTTGTAATGGCTTGTCCAAAAGGAATCAAATCTCTCACGAACATACATCAATCCAGCCAAAATCAACGAAATGAATTTTTACACAGGTCTCCCGTGACCCTTTGAGTAATTGTACACACCTATAAAAAATGATTAGGCTCTACTGACTTGCAATACTTAAATTAGCTGTTTGTTTTAAATATACCCCTAAAGAAATAGTCGAGGAAAGTCCACGACAGACCAAATAGAAAAATAAGTTAAATAATTTACTCTACTGAAGAAAACTTTCATACTACTGTAATTGTACATAAAGCTTCGCAATGAAGCCAAAACAAAAAAAAACTTAATAACTTGTCCCTACTAAACTAGAGATAACATTATTCTAAATCACATGGGGTAATAATTATGTTATAAAAATTTTACCATTATTATACATAATGAAAATACCCAGGTTTTAGGTTCTTAAATGGTTTATTATTATATTATTATAAAAGTGTATATACATCTGTACGTTTCGTCAACAATTAAAGGTACCGTCCTTAGTAGGTGGTAATATTTTCAAGAATTGCTTAAGATGTTACCACTTAGTGAGGACGGTAACTGTGATTGTTATCGAAACGTATAGATTTATATAAAATATGAATAGAAAGATACACCGTTTAAGATCTCAAAATCTAAGTATTTTAATTAGGTAGTAATTAAAGTAATTTTCTGCTTCCCGTCGCCGTATTCCAATTTAGAGGTACCAAAGTTTCTACGATTAATCCACAAAATTGTGAACACTTACGCGCTTAGCATTCAGCTTTAACCCGTCGGAGGCAACAAAGATTTCCAGCGTCGAAAGTTTTCGTTATGGTAAGTATTCTGCGCTCACTCAGGTTCTTTAGTGCTTCCATCAGACAACTTTATGGAATGCCTCTTCGAATGTCTATTACCATCGCTTAGTATGTTAATTTGCGCATTAACAAGGTTCTTAATTGTCGATAAACTTGATTTGTTTTTTTTTTCCTTCACAAGCGTGCATGGATTTGCTTGGGCACTAACAACATGTAGTGCAGGCTTAATTTTGATTTACAATATTCCACAGCCTCTATTTAGTAACTTTATTTTACTATCGCGCAGATTTATACATAATACTCACTTGGCATTACGGTTACTGCCTATTCTCAAATATTTTTATACTAAAGGCTGACCGCAGAATTTTTCAATTAAGAATCCCAATTTTTTAAACAAGTTTCCTATCGTCCTGTGCGAAACATCAGTCTTAAAGCGCTTATTCAAAATCAACCGCTATTAAATAGATTCAAGAATCATACACACACACACACACCATACGCACACACATGCACGCAAGCACGTAAAGCACGCGCACATGCACACACACACACACACACACACACACACACACACACACACACACACACACACACACACACACAGATATATATATATGTATATACATATATATATATATATATATATATATATATATATATATATATATATACACAGTCAGTGAGGTTTTTTCACGGAACATAGCAAAACATATTAACACTATTTACCCTATGTTGTTTTAAAAAAAAAATCAACCCAACTTATATGTGCATTAATTCTTACAGTAAAGTAACAACATTAGTGAGAAACTTTTAATAAAATTATTTTAGTGTAGTAGTATATTTAGATAGTGTACCTAATTTCAAGTTTATAACGCTATTTTACAAAATAACCGCCATTTTGTAAAGTAATTTTAAATAAAAGCTCGTTCCAAGTCCTTTTCAACGACATCAACAACTTTAAAATATCACTACCGATTCACGAGTTTCAACCCAAAAAGGCCAATTAATATTTTGACGTTTTTGGGTTGAAATTCATAAATGAGCAGTACATTTTAATGTTGATGTCGTTGGAAAGGACATGAAACGAGCTTTCAAATGAGGCATTATTTGCCATGTGATCCCATTTAAAATAATTTTACAAAATGCTGGCTTTCCGCCATTTTTAATAATTACGTCACTGAATACCATCAAAAACGTTTTATATGTACCTTAGTTCGGTTTCCCAAAATTTTGTTAATTTCAGTTTTATGGTTCACATAATTGGTTGGGGGAGGAGACTTTAGACGAGCAATATATGTATATATATATATATATATATATATATATATATATATATATATATATATATATATATATATATATATATATATACAGTGAGGTTTCTTTCACTGAACATAGCAAAACATATTAACACTATTAACCCTATGTTCAGTTTTAAAAAAAAACAAGTCACTGCATTGCCACGGGTTACTTGTTACAAATATCAGGTAGGCAAGCAACCCAACTTACAGGTATCTTCTTTTTTATTTTGACAGAACTATTATTTTATTTTTAGGTTAAGTATTGTTGCAGTAATTCTTACAGTAAGGTAACAACTTTGGTGAGAAACTTTCGATGAAATGACTTTAACAAATATTCAAAGTGACCTCCTTCTTGCTCCAAGTAATATGCTATTTTTTAGCTCTTCTGTATTCTCTGTTACTATGTTATAGTAGGCTTTGGATTTGAGATAACCCCAAAGGAAAAAGCCATTTGGTGATAAATCGGGGGACCTCGGTGGCTAAGCTATGGGTCCAAATCTTCCAATCCAGCGATCCTGGAAGGTTTCAGTAAGGAAACGTGTAATAGGACCTGTGGAATGTAGTGGAGCGCCGTCCATTTGAAACTATGGGTTCTCAATATTTAAGGCTTCTAGTTGTAGGGTAATGTCTTTTTGCATAAGTTACAAATATTTGGCAGCATTTAGGTTGCCATTAATAAAAAATGGACCAATAAGGGTACTGCCAACTATTCCAACCCAAACATTAACTCTCCTATTGTATTGAGTGCGTGTTAAATTCTGAACATGTGGGTTTGTACGTGACCAATACCTGTGGGAATAAGGAAACAAGGATAACAAGAAGGGGAGAGAAGTGCTAGGGACAAACCGATAATTCTGTGAATTAACTTTGCCATCTAAACAAAACGATGCCTCATCTGTGAAAACTATCTTGCGTGAAATCTCTATATTTTCATTGAGTAAATTAAATACTGTTTCACAAAAATTTGTTCTTTTAATTTGGTCAAGAGGAAAAAGCTGTTGGTGATTGACAAATTTATAAGGTTTGTATTTATACTTTTTAAAAGTTTTAAATACGGAAGATTTCGAAATACCAAATTCATTTGCTATTATCCGTGAGGGGGCAATGGGATTTTCTTCCGCATAACATAATATCTTTATTTCTCGTTCTTCTGTCAAGACAGAGCAAGCTTTTATCCTTCTTTTATGTGACTGTATTACACAACCTTCATAATTAAATCTTTTGATTATGTTGTGAATAGTTCCGAGATATGGTATTGGTCTTTAGGGATAACTTACAGAAAATAAATCGCGCACTTGTCTTATACTCGTATTGGTGTTGTACTAGCGTAGAATCTGAATATTTTCATCTTTTAAATAGATGCTGCAAACCACTAGTGCAGATTAAACTTTGTAAAAAGAAATCAGTTTTGAAATTTTTTCATGACATTAGTGACAATTGTTTAATCAAAGGTTGATTGATAATGTTGAAATTGCTCTTGTAATGCATTGACTTGGTTTTCTTAAAACTGAACATAGGGTTAATAGTGTTAATATCCTTTGCTAAGTTCAGTGAAAAAAACCTCACTATATATATATATATATATATATATATATATATATATATATATATATATATATATACAGTGTGTCCAAGATAAGGATCCTCACATGGGAATCTCAGTACTTGTTGGAGATACAGCTTAGGTTAAATTAGGAAAAAGTTGTGTTCTTTGAAGCTTATTTACATGCCGTTTAGAAACTTGAAAAATTTCATGCCCTGCTGAGATATTTGGAAAAACGGAATTTGACAATATCGATTTTATTTTTTCTGACTTTATTTGCAGAAATATCAAAAACTAACAACACTTTCTCATTGGCACTTTTAAGGTACTACATGATGGTATTTTTAGATTTTATATCCGACGTTTCGTTTTCAAGAAACCATCATCAACTTTATTTTTTATATGGCCCGAAAAAATGTACACCCTGTATCTAATTCCATTTTTATTACAAATTCAACGATGTATCACATGCCATATTTTATTTAGTTAAAAGGAAAATTAATTGCATTTTTCTATTTCTTATAGGTATTTTTAAGTAGGTGAGTAATGAAATTTTTTAAGTAACGAAAACAAAGAAATTAACGCATTTTATATTTAATTCAAAGCAGGTGTTCAAACAGGTATCCGTTATTTTCTAAGCATAAGTATGATCTTCTAACTGTAGAGCTTAAAACATCACGTAACATCTCTGGTGTAATACTGTTAAATGCGGCCGTTACACATTCTCGTAACTGCTGTTCAGATTCAAAAGAATATTGGAAAACTCGGTTTTAACAAAACCCCATATGAAGAAGTCCAGAGGGTTAAGTCCGGGGATCGTGGCCAAGACACTTCACTAGAGGTTCCAATCCACTTTCCAGGAAATCGCCGCGAGAGATACCTCGAACTTGCCTAGAATTATGTGCAGGAGCACCGTCTTGTTGAAACCAACAGCTATTGACCTGTGCCAGAGGTAAATTATCTAAACAGTCTTCTAAATCATTTCGCAATAAATTAAGGTATCGTTCTCCGGTTAATGAATTATGGCAAACAAATGGACCTAGGATTTTAGTTCCTAAAATTCCACACCACATATTAAACCCAAAACGTTCTTGATGTCTCGATATTTACTTAACACGCGGATTTTGTTGAGCCCAGTAATGCGTATTGCGGCGGTTGAAGATACCATTATTAGTGACCATGCTTTCGTCGGACCATATTATTTTGAAGGAAATTTAAATTTTCTTCACACGCGCGTGTATACCACTCGCAAAAATGCCGGCACCGTTCGAAATCCCTGGTTTAAGTCCTTGGCAAATCCTAAATTTATAGGGTGATATCTATTTTACGCAAAATAAATTGAGCTGTGGATTTGGCAACTCCTACATTATCTTTGATTTGCCTAGTTGATATTTCAGGGTTCTCAACAACTGTTTGTAAAACATTATTTTGGGTTTCTTCTAAAGACTCCTTTTTTCGAGTTAAAATAGGCTTTTTAAATGAACCATATTCTTTTAAATTTCGAGCCAGCTTTAAGAAAATGGACTTACATGGCTGCCTTCTTTCTGAATATGTATTAAGATACATTGCTGCCGAATTTACATCATTTTGTGGCACAAAATGTAGCACGTTAGCATATCAAACTTTTCTTCATGGCTATAATGCTCACCCGGCATATTCGACGATAAATGCACAATATTAACTATTCAACAATAAACAACAATAACGACAACAGTAAAAATAACGACAATTACTCTAAAAACAACAACTCGGCAAACAGGGTAACAACAAGGATAATTACAATTTTATCATAATATTAAGTGACAGAATCGGTGACAGGTAATGACGACAAAGCATTTGTTTGCAACGCCTTCTTAAAAATACTTATAAGAAATAGAAAAAATGCAATTAATTTTCCTTTTAACTAAATAAAATATGGCATGTGATACATCGTTGAATTTGTAATAAAAAATGGAATTAGATACAGGGTGTACATTTTTTTCGGGCCATATAAAAAAATAAAGTTGATGATGGTTTCTTGAAAACGAAACGTCGGATATAAAATCTAAAAATACCATCATGTAGTACCTTAAAAGTGCAAATGAGAAAGTATTGTTAGTTTTTGATATTTCTGCAAATAAAGTCAGAAAAAATAAAATCGATATTGTCAAATTCCCGTTTTTCCAAATATCTCAGCAGGGCATGAAAATTTTTCAAGTTTCTAAACGGCATGTAAATAAGCTTCAAAGAACACAACTTTTCCTAATTTAACCTAAGCTGTATCTCCAACAAGTACTGAGATTCCCATGGTGAGGATCCTTATCTTGGACACACTGTATATATATATATATATATATATATATATATATATATATATATATATTGCCCGTCTCCTCCCCCAACCAATTATGTGAACCTTAAAACTGAAATTAATAAAATTTTGGGAAACCGAACTAAGGCACATATGAAACGTTTTTGATTGTATTCAGTGACTTAATCATTTAAAATGGCGGAAGCCAGCATTTTGTAAACTTATTTTGAATGGGATCATGTGGTAAATAATGCCTCATTTGAAAGCTCGTTTCAAGTCCTTTCCAACGACATCAACATTAAAATATTACTACTCATTTATGAATTTCAACCCAAACACTTCAAAATATTAATTGGCCTTTTTGGGTTGAAACTCATGAATCGGTAGTGATGTTTTAATGTTGTTGATGTCGTTGAAAAGGACTTGGAACGAGCTTTTATTTAAAATTACTTTACAAAATGGCGGTTATTTTGTAAAATAGCATATATATATATATATATATATATATATATATATATATATACAGGGTGGTTTACGTAGACCTTGCATTAGACGGTTTTCAACTTTCGGTTGGATTATAAATTTGAAATTAGGCATACTATCATAATTGATCATGCCCGTTCTACGTAAAATATTTTTATTCCTACATTTATACTGATTGTGTCAAAAGTCGGAATCAATTTTGTATTTTAAATAAAATCGTTCTGAATTTAGACAACCTCAGTTATGTTAACTTATCTATTATAGTTTTTACATGTAATTTTTTGTAAAAATTATCGCCGTAGTAGTTTACGAAAAAATGTGTATCTCGCAAACTGTTCTACATTGCGATACCAAATTTGTGGAACAGTTAGCTGAAAGTCCACGATAACTTTTGATGTCTTATCCATGGTTCCATTTTGTACCGTATGAGAGGAGGGCGTTTTCAAATGTAGCGTTCAAAGATTGTCAAAAACTTCATTTCCCTATACCTAGCTTCTTCTGCCAAGTTATTCAAAAAAATCAATAAATACCTTACCTTGCCAAGAGATTGTTTATTTTTTTGAGTATGCCATGGAAACAAGATAATTGTAAAAAATTTAATCATAAATCTGAATTCTTATTTAATTACACAAGGCATTATTAATAACGAACAAGTAGAATGTTGACATAACTCTAACGTAAACGTTTAGTATGACCACCATCGTTTAAACAGTCTATTATTCCACTTTCAATAGATTGCATAGCACATGTGGTTCGTTAGCATCGAAATTATCAAAAGTTTGTATTATTCTAAGTCTCAATTTATCTATATTGCAAACTGGTGAAGAATAAACCAAATATTTTACCCTATCCATTTGGTATCATGAAGTGAAGCTCTAGCCAGTAAAAATTTTTCAGAAATGTTTCTATTCCATTTTAAAGAATTTGTGTCTTTCACTACTTAAATTTCGATCGTACATAACATAGTGTACCTCTTGGTTTATTACCAGACAAAACACATTTGTTCGAAATTGTACTTGTTAGACTTTCAGCACCTTATGTGGATTTTCTAAAGCCCAAAAATGCCATTTTTGCCAGTTAGTGGTTTTACTTTCGTAATGGGTCTATCAACTTTCCCAAAATTTATAAAACTCTTTCCCGGTGTTGGTAAGTTAGGGTATTTTAAATTAAACTCATGGACAGTTAGACGAGTATTTTTTTGACACACGCGATGGATTACGAATAACTTCCTTTAGATAATTTTGCATTTTAGAATAACTTTTATTCCTAAATTAGCACAATTCGTTTCACTTTGACAAATTATGTACTACTTAATTACAATTTATAACTTAAGTGCTTCACCTAAATTAACTAATCTTCTCCGTTTGTATTCTAAATCGGATTTGCTATGTCTTTTATAACGGGTTATCATCGTTTCAATTTACACTTCCTTCTGGTGTTCCATAGGGATCCACCCTGGCCCCTTACTTTTCTTACCGTTTGTTGATGAGATTATTCACACATTGAGATGTTCAGTACTTGTCTATGTTGATGATGATGTTGCAATAGCCTAGGAATTAATGTCAAGAAATTACACCGGTACTACAGTCTAAAAATTAAGGACCTAGGTGTTATGTATAATGAAAATTTAAGTTTTTAGAACACGTCTGTACCATCTGCTTAACTGCCACCAGATCTTGGGGTTTCACTGTAAGAGCATGTAAGGACTTCTCCGGTTACTTTTTTTAAACCCTTTATTGGCAAACTTGAATATGCCAATTTAATATGGTATCCTATTAGTTTTTCACATCGCTTGCCTATAGATAGAATCCATAAAAATTTATAACATGTTTGTCCTTTAAAGTTGACCATATGTATCCTGAGCGAAGCATCAGTTACAACAGCCTTCCCTTACTCCACTCCATGTTGTCGTTACCTGATCGTAGAGAGCTGCAAACAGGTAAGCTACTCAGGATGCTAATTCTTAATAAAATCGGTGCTTAATTTTTTTAAAATAGGGTGCATTTCATGTTCCTCAGATTGAAACCAGAAATTTAAGTTCACTTAACCCACAACCAGCTCGTAATGAATTATTTCACAGATCTCCAGTTCACATTATGTGTAGAAATGCCGAATATTTCTGTGAATTGATATGCCTTTCTGCTATTTGCTTTTATCGTAGTTTATTAGGTTATTTGTTATTTTATATTACCACTGATCATATAGTTATATTTTACATTTATATTGTATGTTGTGATTTCCTGTATATCTTGTACATTTCTATAATCCCTATAATTTGGTTTCCTGTAGAACAATACATTTATTATTATTATTATTATTATTATTATATTATTATACCATGTGTTAGACAATGTTGAGGTTAAGTTGTAAAGAACCAGCGTCCTGTACATATGTGTTTTAGAATAAATTAGGTGCGGACCATCCTGTATGTAAGATTTCATAAGTTTACGCGATATTGCACAACAAATAATTTATTCATCACCGCTGACGTGTATTTCTAAGAAACCGTAAGTTTCTGCACGTCAGAACGATTTTAACCAATCGCATAACGGCATCCCCCGCACGGTAGCCGCGAAACCGCCCACAGATGCACCTTTATAAACTCGCGACGCGCATAATAAAAGGGAGATGAATCTCAGTAGATTCAAGTCAAGCCGTTCCAGAAACCAGTAGCCGCAGCCGCACCGTTTGCTTAGTGTAAGCACCGACCTGTTGTTCGCCGACGAAGAGTCCTTCGCGATCTGGCGATAACGCGCACCACGACGCACCGGGCAACCTAAAGTTCAATTCTGTACTGCTATTGATAGACACGTAAGTTGTAAAGTTATACAATCTCACAACTTACACTCAAACACTACAGACCGTAAATAATTCCGGGCCGAGCTCCAGGAGTTATACCACATACACCTAGAGTAACGCAGGGGTAGCCCCCGACGGAACTCGCCAATACAAAGTACCTGAGGGTGAAGGGTTGTTACAGGGCTGTAAAGACCTACGACCTTTCTCTTAGTATATCCAGTAAAGACAGACCATCGCCTACGTCTTCTGCGCATTACTGAAATCCCGCTCGAAACTTATACACTACCTACAGACAAAACACAATAACCGTGCACGGTGTCTTGAATCGCAGAAGAGTACCTCCATAACCTGTTGTATAAATTTGTAGATAAATTTGTCGTCCACCGAACCATCGTAAATACCTGGTGCACGAACGTTTGTAAATAAATTAGAGAGTACGTAGATTTTTCTATCTTTACGTAAACCGATTAGAGTAGTTTTAATATTAAGTAGTTTTGTTCCCTTGATTAATTATAAATAATTAAACTTAGTATAGAGATCAGTAATTAATTTAGTTAGATAAATAATCTAATTGCCAAAATTAAACCGGTAATAATTAAAGAAAGACCGTCCCGAGATCTCACGTTTGCAGACGCGCATTCGCATGTATTATTTCCCGAGGAGTAGGACATCCTTGCTTCAGCGCTCCAGAGTTACTAACATATAAGCACGATATCGATTTTCTCAACGATTCGAGTTCATTGCGCTGGCGCTCCGATCAACCACTGTATCAAGGATAACGCTCGCGCTACTGTACATGCAGGACCGTAACCTAAACTTTGCCTCATAGGTAAGGAATATATTAAAAAGACTATCTTTTGTTCACAGAAGCGACTTCGCACCCAGTGACGCCAGGACCCGGACCAGGGAGTTCTTACATACATATTTTGTTAGTTACCGTTTATTTTATTTATTGTAAATATTTGTTTAATATACGTGTTAAAAATGCTTTACGGTTTTTATTTAAGGTTACAGTGTTAAGCCCATCCAGTACTTACTACGAACCACACCCCGTTTATAAAATAAACCCGATTGAGCAAAGCCGAGGCAAAGTAAAACCGCGTTGGGTTACCAAACCAGAAGGGCGCATTATAAATATAAGTATAGAACCCTAAAAGTAAAGGGGCGCATTATAAAGTGTTTCGGTTATAGTGAATATTATCATTTTGAATGTTCTATATCGGAAACTACGTATCGCTCGAAATCCAAGACACTTAAACAAACATGGAGATGTCAAAGTTGTCGTGAGTGCAAATCAGTGACGCAAATTGACGTTGATAAAGATTTAATTAATGTCGGAAGTGATATTAGTCCATCACTAAAATATATCTTATTAGAATTAAATACATCAGTAAAGCTACTATCAGAAAAGATTGAAAATCAAGGTAAAACAATTAAGGATCAGGGCGTATCATTAAAACAAATTTTGGAAGATAATCATAAACTAAAGGAAAGTGTAGCCTCTTTAAAGCGAACAATTGAATCGAAGGACAAGCAAATTGAGAAATTATCGTTTCGTTTAAATAATCTCGAACAGCACAAGAAACGAAAATATATTGAAATACACGGCATATCTAAATCGAAGGAAGAAACTCCAGAAGCTAAGTTTAATGACATTGCAAACAAAATTGGATGCTCCGGTATAGATTATAAATTTGTAAGTCAGGTGTCCTTAAAGATTAATGACTTTCTGTTAGTTAAACTATGCAATGAAAATGATAAAAGTAAATTTTTGGGTGCAGGCTGCAAATGGTGGAGTGGTTTAGCGGAATCTGAAAAAAAGGCGTATGGGCGCTACTATTTTAATGAGCATCTAACCTTTGAGTCCCGCCAAATTTATCGCGAAACCCGTAATAAAGCATTTGCATTGAGGTACAAATTTGTATGGATAAAAAATGGCCGAATCTTAGTGAAGAAAGATGAAAACTCAAATGCCGTTCATATACAAACAATTAATGATATCGACAAATATATAAATTAGTAACTGTTCATTTTGTTTTGTGAAAATAAGACTCGAATGATACATAATATGCATATATAAACATTTTACAGGTGTTATTAGTGCACATCTTTAGTAAAGTGATAAATATTTATGCAAATTTAATCCATTTACATGTTTAGTTATTGTGGTTTATTTACTTAGAATTTTTGATTTATTATGTTTATATATCATACAATTTTAATTTGAGTTTGGGAACACGGTTTTTTTTGTTTATCTATTTTTTTTTTAATTACTATTACTATTAATATCAAATTAATATCGTACAAATATGAATTATACACAAAAATTTTTAATGGATAATCCAATTACTTTTAGAAATTATTTAGACATTAAAAAAATGAAGGCAATTTACATCCATAAATCATTTGCAAAAAAATTACCTAAAAATTATTCATCTAAACATACGATCCCTTAAAAGACATTTTGAGGAATTAGAAATACTATTGAAAATAACAGAATTTGATATCGTTTTACTTTCCGAAATTAATGTCAAGGCCGTGTTTGAGGAAGGTTTTCCGATTCCCAACTATGAATGTAAAATGAAAATTAGACAAAAGCGAGCTGGAGACGGATTGGCCATCTACGTTAACAAAAATATTTCAGTTACCTTTATCGAAACACAAACCATAGAATTCGAAAGTATGAGGTTTATAATGAATTTCCCGAATAGCAGTAATCCGCTTGATATTCTATTAATTTACCGACCGCCTGATAAGAACGTTAAAAATTTTATAGCCGAATTAGATAGTGTGTTGTCTAACACTAAGTGCAAAAACTTGATGATAATTGGTGATATTAATATAAATCTTATGGATAACCAAAACGTAAATGTGGCTGAATATGAAACTACGTTGTATGGTAAAGGCTTAGTAGGAGCAATTAGTGACGTGACGCGTGAAGAATTTAGGGAGGGTAATTTAAAAAACTTCCATAATTGATCACATTTTTATCCGTTCCAATTACAAAGAAATTAAATCAGCTGTTATACGTCACAAAATTTCTGATCATTATCCCATATGTATAGCTATAGAATCCGAAACAATTAACATGTTAACCTGTACAACCAATGTAAAAAGAAATAAATATAACGAAGATCGCTTAAAAAATAAAATTCAAGAAACTAACTGGGACGAACTTGATAATACTAATGTTAATAACCTGGTATGTAACGTTATTAAAAAATTTGAACAAATCTATAATCTCAGTACGATCCACTACACAAAGTGTATTAAAAGAAACGAGGGTAAAGAATGGGTAACAGTCAGCATCTTATACAAAATAAAACAGAAAGATAAACTGTTTAGGAAATGGAAGTCATGCCCAAACAATATCGAAAATAAAGAAAAGTATAGAATATTTCGTAATTCTTTAAATAATGAAATCAAAGCCGCTAAGCAATTATACTTCCAAAAAAGATTTGCGAATAAAATTAATAACACCAGAAAAGTGTGGGACGAAATTAACTATATATTAAATAAAAAAAGATCGAAAAATGTGAATTCCAAAATTATGACTACTATTGGTCGAAAGTACAACAAGAAAACGATTGTGGATAGTTTCTCTGATATTTTTACTGATCAAATAAATAAGTTAGTTGCCAGCACAACGTTGTAATAGACCAGTGGCAAGAAAACAATAACTGCAGCTTGTATATCCCACCAGCCAATGAAAACACTATCGAACAAATGATACAAAAACTTAATATCACTAAATCACCTGGCATAGGCAATATCAGAGTCAAAGATATAAAAAGTAACATACACATTTTTAAAAAATTAATCTGTAATTTAATTAACCACTCACTAAAAGAAGGTGTTTTCCTGATGAATTCAAAAGGTCAATTGTTAGACCAATTTATAAAAAAGGAGACCCGTTGCAATTTCAAAACTACAGGCCAATAAGCATCCTTCCGGTGATAGAAAAAGTAATGGAACTGTACATAGTTAAGCATATAAATGTTTACTTAGCTGAAAACAATTTGATTAATCCTAATCAATTTGGTTTCCAAAAAGGCAAAAATACGGAACAAACCTTAACATATGTCACGGATTACATTAACAACCAAATGGACAAAAACAAATACACCATAGCGATTTTTATCGACTTGTCCAAGGCCTTCGACACTGTAGATCACGATGTATTAATTAAATGTATGGAGGAAATAGGAATCAGGGGTAGGATACTTCAATGGTTTAAGGATTATTTAAGTAATAGGACTTACGTGGTGAGAGTTGAAGACGAAATAAGTAATAAAAAGATGCTTAAATATGGAGTGCCGCACGGAAGCAACCTCGGATCCATATTATTTCTAATTTACGTTAACACATTTTTAACTGCTTAGAATTTGGAAAGTTGTACATATATGCAGACGACGCAATATTATTGTATTCAAATTACGATGTCAAGATATGGAAACATGTTACACAACAAGAACTAAATAATATACGCAATTGGATGCATGGACGTAACTTGTTTATTAATCCGGACAAAACGTATACTATGTTGTTTTCAACATCGCATATGGAAAAAACTCAACCAATAACTTTAGTCATGCACAATTGCAACTGCTCATATTCTGCTTACAGTTTAGGATGTAGATGCACTTCATTAAAAAATGTGAATGAAACAACTTATTTAGGTTTAGTAATTGATTCTAAATTGAAATACAATAAACATGTAGATCACATATACACCAAACTAAAAAGAATATCCGGATGTTATTATGTTTAAACAGATTCACTAATGTAAAAACAATGGTTATGATTTACAAGTCATTAATTGAATCGATAATAAGGTACGGTGTTAGAATCTGGGGTTGTTCAGAACCATCACATGTAAGAAAATTAGAATCTCTTCAGTTCAGCTTACTAAAACAACATCATGGAAATCAAACTCTGGAAAAGAAACATATATTAGAAAAAACAAAGACCATGACCCCGCATGGTCTTTATAAATACTTAAACATTTTGAAATACCATGATCAAAATGACTACCTTATACCGTTGCAACATACTTACCAAACTCGAAGAAATCTGTTTAAGATACCTAGGTACTACAATAAATATGGAGAACGTTCAATTAAATGTATGGTGCCAAAGCTATATAATTCAATTCCAAATGAAATTTATCAAAAAAGGAGGATTAGTGAATTTAAAAAGGAATTATTTATATGGATTATAAGCAGTACGTAGATTAATAAAATCTTTTACAAAAAAATAAATAAATAAATATATACGATATATGTTTACATTTATAAACTTATGTTCGTGATGATTGTATGTTTTTGTTATTTTCGATTAGTTATATTTTATTTTTGCTGTTTGTAATGTTCTCATTCAAATACTACTGTAATTTTTTTTTTTTATATTGTACTAAGATACTTTTTATTTATCTATTTTATCTTCTTTGTAAGCATTAAGATAGCGTCTGTTAACTTTTTATAAAATGTATTGATATTGTCAATGTATATAAAAACCGGAACCAGCCGTTAAGTTTTCGAACTTGGCTGGACCGACAATTGTAGCTATGAACGATAAAAATAAACATTCAAACATTTTTTTTTTTTTGAGGTATAATGGCACCAACTGCAATGGTTTTATGGCCATTTATCTAAAACTTCTATCTTTTTTTGTCTGGTTTTATATACTGCTGTAAAGGTTTGTTTCTTTCAGGTATTTTATAATTCGTTCTATTGATTTTGTATCTTCGTTTAAAATTTTTTGCATGTTGTTATCCATCTCCAAATTTTTCCTAATTTGAGTGTATTCTGGGCATTCAATAAATATGTGTTTTAGTGTTATATAGACATTGCATTGATGACATTTTTCTTTCCGTTTTACCTAACAAAAGTTGTGTGTCAAGTTAGTGTGTCCAATTCTAACCCTAGTGAGCACCACTTGGTCTCTTCTTGTTAATTCACATGTAGTTTTCCAAGGGCTTGTGTATTTTTGTTTGTGTTAAGGAATGTGGCAGATTGATTCCATATTGTGTCCCATTTCTCGAGACATTTAGTTCTTAGGTATTTTTAAAGTCATTAGGGTGAACTGAAGTGACATCTACTTTCCTTTAGCAGCACTTTTGCAGCAACATCTGCCTTGATGTTTTCAGATATACCCATATGTCCTGGTATCCACATTATTGTTATGTTTTTTGACTGGCTGCTTAGGTAATGTAGTTGATCTTTGATAATGTTCACTAAAGGATCTTTCGTTGAAGTAACATTGTGAATCGCCTGCATTGAGCTTAGTGAGTCTGTGCATATGATAAATTCAGCGTTATTCTGGTATCGACAGATCAGGAGAGACTGCCAAATTGCATAAAGTTCTGCGTTATCTACAGTAGCAATCTTATTCAATGACCAATTGTGGCTGGTTCCGTTCATGTAAACAGCGCTTCCTACTCCATACTTAGTTTTGGAACCATCTGTAAATATTTTTGTGTAATTGGGGCGGCTGGACATAATTTGGGATACGTGTGATTGGTATGTAATTGGCAGTGAGTCTTGCTTCTTAGTATAGGTTAAGTCAAATATAAATTCAGTTTTTGGTGTTGTCCAGTGTGTGTGCTCTAGCTTACTGTGCCCAATCAGATGTGGTACGCTGATATGTCCTTCTTTTAATATTTCTAATGCCCTTATCAGTGCTGGTCTACTTGCAGTTGGTCGAGCTTCATAAGTTTGACGGATTTTAACATTTTCGATTGCTTCGTGGTTAATATGTTGTTGTAGTGCTGTTATTTTTGTTAAATAGTTTAGAAGTAAAATTTGTCTTCTGATATAAAGCGGTGGGACACCGGCGTCTGCATATATTGCTAGAATGGGACTTGTTCTGAATGCACCGGTTGCCATTCTTATAGCAGTCGTATGTATAATCTCTAATTGTTTTAGCGTCGATTTTCTGGCAGATGTATACACTATACTTCCGTAATCCATAATAGATAATATGAACGATTTATAAAGTTGTATCAGCGTTTGCCCATCCGATCCCCAATTCATATTACATAAGCACCTAATTAGGTTCAATCTTTTTTTGCATTTTGTAGTTAGGTAATCTACATGTTCTCTAAAATAAAGTTTTTTATCAAAAACAACACCTAAAATTTTTACTTTGTCTACTAGTTTAATAGGGGTGCCATTGATATGTAAGTTTGGCTCGTTGTGTTCCTTCCTTAATCTGCAGAAGTGTATTGCAGCGGTTTTACTTTCTGTGAATCTTAGGCCTATTTGGTCTGCTAGTTCTACGATTTCATTGATTGCTATTTGCAGCCCATCCCCATTATTACCTAAGGTGTTGTTTTCACTAAATATTACAAAATCGTCTACATAGAGGCATTTGTAAATTGTCGGTTGATTTAGGGTTAGTAGGTAATTAATGCCAATAATAAATAGGGTGCAGCTTAACACTGACCCTTGAGGTATGCCGTTTTCTTGTATGTGGGTTTTTGACAAGGTGTTACCAATTCTAACAGCAAAACTGCGGTAGGACATGAAACTTTGCACAATCCGCGGTAAATTTCCTTTGATATTCCAGTCACTTAAAGTTTTGATTACGTTATACCTCCACATTAGTTCATACGCTTTATGTACGTCAAATGTAACAGCCATTGTATGACTTCGGTTTATGAAACTATTTAATATGTGGTTCTCTAGGTAGACTAACATATCAATTGTGGAATGAAATTTACGGTATCCGGTTTGAAATTTAGAAATAAGTTGTTCTGACTCTAATAGCCATACTAACCGTTCGTTAATCATTTTTTCCAATATCTTACTTAAACAGCAGGTAAGTGAAATAGGTCTGTAATTAGTAGGGTTTGTGATATCTTTCCCAGGTTTAGGTATTGGTATTATTATAGAGTGTTGCCACTGGACTGGGTATGTACCTTTTTCGTATATTGTGTTATATATCTTTAACAGTTCTTGTTTTTTAGGTAAAGGTAGTTTTCCTAACATTACGTACATCACTGTATCTGGCCCGGGAGCTGTATTTTTACCATTACTGAGTGCTTTGTTTAATTCATTAAGTGTAAACGGTTGGTTGTAATGTTGTGTTTCATCTGTTTTGAAATTTATTTCTTGTTCTTGTTGCCGTTTGGTTACTTTAAACGCGCCGGTATAGTTCTCGGAGCTGCTATTTTGTTCAAACTGTTGTGCTAGTGCTTCAGCAATTTCTTCAGTTTTCGTTAGGTTGTTTCCTTCCACTATTAGCAGTGGAGAGATACTTTCGTACTGTTTGCCTATTATAGCTTTGGCCTTTTTTCAAACGTCACTACTTCTAGTATGTACGTTGATCTTGTTTACGTATTCTTGCCAGGAGCTTCTTTTTGCGTATAGTATTTTTCGTCGTACTTCAGCTCGCATTTTTTTGAATCTAATCATGTTTTCTGTAGTTGGTTTATGTTTAAAGGTGTTGAATAGTTTTCTTTTTCGTTTAATTAGGTTCTTAATTTCTTCTGACCACCAAGGTGCAGATTTTGGTTTCACTGTTGTGTTAGATTGAGGAACAGTTTTTAAAGCTACGTTTACGACCGTTCGTGTAAATAAAGTTACTTGGTCTGCTATATCCAGCATCTCATCATATTTATCATCATTTAGCAACGAACCGAATCTTTCCCAGTCCGCTTTTTTAATTAACCATTTTTTTGGTAATGTCCTGTTTGGTTTTTTGTGTTGTGTAGAGATAAATATGGGGATGTGGTCGCTCCCACAGAGATCTTTATGTAGTTGTCATGTTAATTTTAGTGCTACCGTTGGAGAAGCAATCGTCAGATCGATTGCGGTAAAGTTGCATGACTTAGCATTGAAGTGTGTGGCAAGGCCGGTGTTAAGAAGCACTAAATTATTGTTTTGGATCAGTTGCTCTATTAAGTGACCTCGAGCATCTGTATGCGTTGATCCCCACACTTTTGAGTGGGAGTTGAAGTCTCCCATAAGGAGAAAAGGAGGAGTTAATTGTGACGTTATGTCCTCAATATCTCGAAGTGTCCAATTATGTGAAGGTAAGTATATATTACAAATGACTATACTGATTGGGTATTCAATTTTCACTGCAATGGCTTGTACGTGTGTATTGAGTTTCCAAAGTGTATGTGGAATGCCCCTTTTAACGTAGATAGCTACTTCCCCACTTGCCCTTTCGTTGTCAATACAATTCTTATTATAGGAGTTATAGCCTCTAAGGTGAAATTTTTCATTTTCCTTGAGGTGTGTTTCCTGTAAGCATAAACAGAAAGGTTGGTATTCGCTTATTATTATTTTTAATTGGGAATAGTGATGTTTTAATCCATTGCAATTCCATTGCAGAATGCTTTCTTTGTTATTGAATGTTATAGATTAATGTAGTTAGTTTTCCGAATACCATAAATAGATTGATAAAATATAAAAAATAAACAAATAAATAAATAAACTAATAAATAAATAAAATATAAATGGAAACTTATAAATAAATAAAAAATATAGAAAAATATCACAGTTTAATCTTAGGCCTTAAAATCTAATTATCACAGTTGAGATATAATGTAACCAATTTAGCTGGTCTTTTTGGACCTCTCGGCTTTCCTTTCGGCCAGCCTTTGGTTCTATGTTTTCTTTTCTAACGATATTTATATCGATAGATGCACTAGTATCTGTATTTTCGTCTGAACAGACTTCTATCTCTGATGTTACAGCACGTACTGAATTACGAGTACGAACTCTTTTGTCAGGGTCTGACAGTTCACTATTTTGTTCTGGTGTTATGCTCCTTCTTCTCTTTGGTGTATCCGGTGTACTAAATCCCAATTCCATATCTGCTAGTTCTGTGTTTACAATAGTTTGCGCGGTATTAGGCAATATATGTGTTGTGGATTGATTTAAATCTAGTTTTTGTATTTGAGTAATAGATTTTATTGCAAACTGTACTTCGTTTCTGATTAACGTTCTTATTTCCGGTACTAATTCAGTCACAATGTCCTTTACATTAAAACTTGTTGCTGGTATTGCTTTTTGTGATGTGATTGCTGCATACGTGACAGAAGGTGTAGCAGTTGAGGACAAAACCTCTCTCCTGGCTTCTTGATAAGTTAATTTTTTATCTACTTTTAGTTTTTGTATCGCCGCTTCATTTTTATATATAGGACAGTTCTTAGATCTACTTAAGTGTGCTCCTCCATAATTAACACAGTTTGGTGGGATTGGACACGGGTCATTGTCGTGTTCCGGGTAACCACAAATGCATATTTTGTCCCTTGTGCACGTTGATGAACTGTGTCCGTATTTTTGGCACTGAAAACAACGTAAGGAGTTGGGATAGTAAGGCCGCACCGGTAAATTATGGTATGCAGCTTTTACTGCCGTGGGCAATGATACTCTATTAAAAGTTAGTAACACTGAAGCAGTTTTTAGTAATTCACCTCCTTTTCTTATTGTCATAAACTTGGCGTCAACTACTCCTTGCGATTCCATATTTTCTTTTATTTCTGACTCTGTTGCATGCTTTAAATCTTGACAGGTTACAACTCCTTTCGAAAAATTCAGAGTGTTATGAGGTGTTACCTCAACAGCTGTGTCATTAAATATTTTTAAATTCAAGAGTTTATGAGCCTGAACTCTATTTTTGACTTCAATAAGAAGCCCTTGCTTAATTTTACTCATGTTTGCGACCGTTCCAATTAAATAATCTATATTCTTTTGAATAACAAAAGGACTTATTTTATTAAAAGCACCAAATTCAGTGGGCTTTACTACTAAAAATTTCGAGTAATATTCAAAACTATTTCCTCTGCCTGGATTTCCAGTTGTTCTACCCCCTTTAATTTTGGAGGTAAAGGTCGGTTGCGTGCTAGCTCGAGCAGTCACAACGACGTTAATTCCGGTTTCATTGTCCAAGTTCACGCCAGAGTCTTCATCAATTCCAGAAGATTTTACATGCTCCATAGCCTGGTTTCCCACCATGGACGCCGAGCAGCCGCTTGATAACGGTCGGCTGAGGCCTGCCCGCTCCGCCTCGTTCCCGACCGGTACTGGGGACAATCCCAACCCCTGCACCGTAGAATGTGAGCGCCCCGAAGGGCTTGAGTTAACTTCCATAATCCATAATCATTGCGTTGTCGTCGTCGTTGCATTTTATCGCTACCTGCCAGCGGGCCAAGGCCTTTTTTTGTTATTTTTCCATATTTTTTTTTTGTTTTTTTTTTTAATAAACAGAGAACAAGGGACAGAAAGAAAGTAAAACAAACAAGACTAAAATTTAAAACTAACTACAGTAAGAGAGCACGAGTAGACGAAGACAAACGACTTGAGATCTCTTTGCTTCACCACTGCTGGCAACAGTGGCTACTGAGCCTCCCCACCACGTTAAGGTGGATCTCGTCGGGGAGGTCAAACATTTTTATTATTATTATTATTATTATTATTATTATTATTATTATTATTATTTATTTTCTAACTCACATACAGTGGAGATTCTAAATATTACAGGGGAATTACTCCAACTATAATACTACATTTTGTTTTTAAGAGATATTATACCTAGATGTGTAATTATATAAAATTAAAAGATAATTATAGTAAATACATTAAATATTAGTATTATGAATTTATAGACAAAAATTTACGAACTATGTGGCATGTTTCTAGTAAAACGGTGTTTTTGCAATAATGGAAAGATATTTCGGTCTAAATTTAATTTTAGTAAATGGGTTTTAAATTTGGACGATACTACACCTGTGGTCGAAATAACTATTGGTATTATATGAACTTTTGTTAATTTCCATACTGTCATCATTTCTATATCTAATTCTTCATATTTTTTTATTTTTTCAGATTCTGTTTTCATAAGATTTGAGGATAGTGGTATGGCTATTTCAATAATGACAGCATATTCAAAAATTTTGTTTATTAGTAGAATGTCAGGTGTGTTATGAGAAATTTGTTTATCGGTTAATATTAATCGGTCCCAGTATAGTAAATATTCAGTATTTTCTATAAATATTCCGGAAAATATTTGTAATACGGACTGACATTGTTTAATAAATCACATTTCTTAGCAATTTGTTGGTGTAGAATTTTGCAAATTTGGTTATGTCTGGAAAGGTAATCAGTGGGAGCGAGAGTCGAACAACCAGCTATAATGTGTTCAATAGTTTCATTTGGAACATTACATCTTCGACAATTATCAGAAACATCTAGACCCATGATATGCTTTCTATAATTCCGTGTTGCAATAACATAATCCTGTATTGCACACATGAATCCTTCAGTTTCTGAATATAATGCTCCACTCGCTAACCAACCCACTGACATCTTTCTATCAATTCCTTTCGAATCCAAAATTGTCGGATACTTACTATGTAAAATTTTGCGTTTCCAATTTAATTCAAAATTAATTTTTCGTCACATTCTAAATTTTATTATTTAAATTTAGTGCCGAATAGTTTTTGTCTAAATTAATCATATTAAGAAAGAACGGATTTTGTAAGGAATAAAAATATTGTCTTAGTGATTTAATTTGTTTTTACACAAATTAAATAAATTTATTAATCCACGACCACCATCCTTTCTTTTAATATATAATCTTTCAATTGCGGAATTTGGATGTAGATATCTATATTTTGTAACATTTTTCTGGTTAATGTATCTAAAGCATTTAAATCAGTATCCGACCATTTTAAAATTCCAAAGGAATATGAAATGATAGGAACCACCAGATGTTAGTTGCCAAAAACATATTTTTGAGTATAATTTAGATTTTAATATAATTTTTAATCTATCAATATATTTTAGTCTAAATTCATTTTTAAAAAGTATGATTTATAACAAAATTTTGTTTTATTCACAAATATTTATAAAATTGGTCCGGTAACAATTTCGGAATTTCATTAACAATATCAGAGTTGTTAATGGGTGTTCCTTTACTATATCTAATTTTGCACATTTATCTAATCCAAAATTCATCGAAATGTCTCTACTAAATAATTTAGTAATTTTGATTAAGTTTTCAAGATGGTAGGTCGAACGTGCAAATAATTTAAGGTCGTCCATATATAACAAATGGGTAATAACTTTATTAGATTTAAAATTTATAGTAAAACCAGATGACGAGTGATTTAATAATTTTGAAAGAGGATTTAAAGCTAAACAAAACCAAAGAGGACTTAATGAGTCTCCTTGAAAAATACCACGATTAATTTTGATTTTATTTAGATTATTTTTGCCATTGATTATAGTCGTGTTCCACAGTGACATCATAAATGATAATATATTTATGAACTTATCGTTAATTTTATAAATTCGTAAGATTTTCAAAAAGCCAGTCATGTGGAACAGAATCATAGGCTTTTTTATAATCAATATAACAGATATTTAAATTTCTTTTACTTACGTTGGTTAATTTAGTAATAATGGTATCTAATATTAGTTGTTGTCGACATCCTTGTGTTTTTTTTAATGCTCCACTTTGTTCAATATTAATGATATTATTAATTTTACAATGATTTTGAATTTTATTAGAAATGATAGACGTAAATAATTTATAAATAGTTGTTAAACATGTAATTGGTCGAAAGTTTTTGGGATCCGAAGGCTCTCCATTTTTATAAAGCATGTAGGTAACACCCGTACATAAGAATTCCGGAATTATTGATGGATCATTCAACACTTCGTTAAACCAAAAAAGAAGTGGTAAATGGATAGCATTGAATTTCTTTAACCAAAAATTTTGTATATTGTCTAAACCAGGACAACTCCAATTTGAGCAACACATTAAAGAGTTTGAAAATTCACTCAAAGATATAGAATTGTCTTCATTCCACTATAAATTTTGAGTATTATTTTCTAAGTCATCAATCCAAATTGCATTTGTATTATAATTACAAGGAATTGACCATTAGGCTGGGCCGAAAAAATTATTTTTGGAAATCTAAATTGGAATAGTAAAAAAAAGTTGCAACATAGATAGACTAGTAAGCTGATTTTTTTTCAAAATTAAAAAAAAATATTTAGCCGCGCCCCAAGGTGAATAAAAAAAAATTTTTTTTAATGTCACATTTTGTATCTGGCATAGCAAAAAACTAATTGGTATTGGCTCACTTATGACAGAAAAAAAATTTTGTGAAAATATTTTAATATTTAGCCACGCCCCTGGTGCTTTAAAAAGAAAATATCGAAATTTTACGTTTTTGACCTGTTACAAAAAATAATTATTCGTTTTAATTGACTTATGACAAGAAAAAAGAGAAATATATTGTTTAGACACGTGTCGATAATGATGCAGTAAGAGTGTAGGTACGCCCCTGCATCATATTGTAGTCACGTGACTGTTGTGTGACGCGCTACGACAAACGACAATATAAATGCGGAATACGGCAGTGTCACTTTAGTCGTTGTTGGAATAAGTTGTGTGAGCTTGTTATAACCGAGAAAGTGTTGTAGAGAATTACTTCCGTTTAGTCATAAAGTAATTGTAATAATATCCAAGTGTAATAAACGTTAGTGTTTTTGTAAGTGCAATTTGGATATTTGGACATTGGACTTGGACGGGACCGGACACATAATAAGGCTTATCGTGTTTCAGTTTTGTGTTTATCTATTTCAAAAACAATATGGATAAAGTTAAAACTAGGAAAACAGACATTTGTCCAATATTTGGTACTGCTTGCGACCTGGAATCTGAAATTTGTTTACCAACTAAAGAAGATATGTTCCGTTGTTATTCATTCACAAGACAACAGATTAAGGGAAATTCCAGCAAGCAGCCGTGTGAATGGGATGTTGCCAAACTGGTTGCGAATAAAATAGAAGTCATATGGCAACGCGCTTCACTTCCAACTGTTGGTTCCAAACGGGTAATAGCAATGATATTAGCATATCATAAAAACTATCGCAATCTAACAAAACCCCTAAAATCACGAAAATCTCCATTTATTATAAAAAAGGTGGAAAATTTTAAAATTGAATCAAAAACACTGTTTGCAAATGCAGTAGTCTCGATTCATGTAAGTGTGAGAAAATCCACAGAGTACCCTTGTTAGAACAAGACTTTTTGAAAGATGAAAAGAATGACAGAAAAATGCGAATAGCTGGGGTGGATAAACTACCGAAAAATTACAAAAAAGGGAAGCAAGGCTACTTCAATTGTCAATGCCTTCGACTGCAACAAGTAGTCAGAAGTCCGATTCTATTTCAACCACTGAAAATGTAAACGATAGTTCTAGTTCATCCAGCGAAGATTCAGCTAAAGCTAACGATGAAGACTTTAAGTGGTCATATCCTCTACAAAATCCATTGAAAAAAACACACTAAAACAAAAATCAAACCAACTGAGACTTGCATTGCCAAATCTTGCCCAAATTGCCGATATGACAATCAAGCCGAACCGTAGCCAAAATTGCAACAGCTACCCTGGAATATTTTGGACTTGTTTCTTCAGATAACCCAATTAACGTATGGACAAAAATAAGATCCGCCGAGAATTACAGAGAAAAAGAAAACAAGTACAAGAAGCGGCTACAGAAGAAAGAAAAGATATTGAAGCTATTTACTCCGATGGCAGGAAAGATCCAAACACTGATGCAAGTTGAAGGCCGCCGTGTTGTTAAACAAGAGGAACATGTAGCCTTAATAGAAAAGCCGGGAAGTAAATATGTTGGTCACTTGTCAGTCAAACCACCTATAAGTGCTGTAAACATCGCCACAAATATCCTATCTTACATGAGAGGAAATTTGGTCAACCCAGGAAACCTCAAAGCAATAGGCTGTGATGGCACCAATGTGTGCGGTGTAATTAGAACAATTGAAGTCCAAATTGAAAAAGCCACTCCAAAGGCTAATTTGTATGCTTCATGCAAACGAATTACCCCTACGTTATCTGCTCCAACAATTAGATGGACAAACGAAAGGACCGAACTCGTTTTCGGGGCCAATTGGTTTATTTCTGGCATCGTGTGATACCAAACCCTTACAGAAATTTCAGTCAATTCATACCCTATTACCTGAAGTTGACGACAAGACTTTAAGTACAGATCAGCGATATTTATATCAGATCTGTTGTGCTGTTAGAGATGGTTTCTGTTCCGAAGCTTTAAGTAAAAGAAATCCTGGAAAAATCAACCATGCACGATGGTTGACAACAGCCAACCGAATACTGCGCTTGTATGTTGCAACTTGCAGTCCTCAGAACTTACTTCTATTGGTCCGGTTTATTATGAAAGTGTATGCACCTATGTGGTTTAATATAAAAACGAGACCTTCCATTGAATATGGTTCCGTACATTTATGGGAAACCATTAATAAGTCAAGAGACCTTCCTAAGGAAGTAAGAACCATTATTGATAAAATAATTACAACAAATGCCTACTTCGCCCACCCAGAAAATGTGTTGGTGGCTATGATTGCCGACGAAAGAAGTCATATTAGAGAACTTGGTATTCGACGGATATTAAAGGCTAGAAATCAACCACCAGCAAGAATGAGAATATTTAAAATCCCTCCTATAAATTGGAATGCCGAAGAATATACCGAGTTAATTAATTGGAATAAAGTCTCTATCACAGAGCCTCCACGAACAAGGGATATCAAAAGTGAAGATTTGGTGGCAGATATCGAGAATAAATCCTATATTTCTATTAGCAAATTACCATGTCACACCCAAGCTGTTGAGCGATGTATAAAGGTAGTGACAGAAGCGTCCAGCAAAGTTTGTGGCCATTCTGCAAGGGACGGTTTTATAAGAGTTACAGTAGAGGCAAGACAAAATTTACCTTCGTTTGAAAATAAGAAAGATTACTTTAAAGCTAAAAAGGTAAAAACGTCAAATACTTAATTACCTTTAAGGGAGGGAGGGCGGGTGCAACTCGACATACAGCCACATCCCTGTGGTGAGTTGTTGGTTGACAAAATGATGTTAAGAAATACAATTTTGTTTCGCGATTAATATGTCATCATTTTTTCAAGCGAAGAGCTGTATATTACGGTTTTTTTTCCCAGGGGCGCGGTTGAACATTAAAATGTAGTAACCAAATTTTTTTTTGTCCTAAGTGAGCTAATATTTATCAGCTAATTGCTATGCTAGATCCAAAATGTGACATTGAAAAAAAAATTGTTAGCCCCCCGGGGGCGCGGCTACAACATTTTTTAAAATTTTGAAAAAAAATCACCTTAGTTGTTTTCCCATCTTACCACTTTTTTCTACTATGCCAACCGAGATTTCCAAAAAAAATTTTTGATTGCGCATTTCGGCCCAGCCTATTGACCATATATCTTTCCAATATTGCCACATATCTTTATTTTCTGGAAATTTATGATTACAATTTTTACTTAGATTTCTAAAAAATTTTGAAGTATTTCCAGAAAATAACTTGTTTTCAAATTTCCTATTTGTGCAGGAGCTATATCGTCTAAGACGATTAGCAGTAACCTTTAATTTTTGTTTTAAATTATCTAAAATAATAATTAGTTTTGGATAAATCTCTGTGTCATTAATGTTAATTTTAAATTTTTTAAAATTTGGTTTACCTTGAAATATGTCACATTTTATGATTGTCCAAACATGCTGTTAAAATTCCAATATTTTTACGTAATTTTCTATCTTTTCTTCTAAACGAAATTTCCAGGCAGGTTTTTATTATGTAAATTCTGATAATTAAAACTGTACAAATTTTGGTAATTCCTTTCTACTATAATAGTAGCTGCACAGTAAACAGCTAAATGTATATCATAAAAGAACTACAATTTTGTAAAAATTTTCTATTACCTTATTTAGAATTTGAAAAATAGGTTTAATTTTATAAAATGTTGTGAAATTTAGATTAGGAATTTTAGGTCGGGCTAAAGGGTTTGTGTCTCTAAATAAAATGATTTTATCTAAAAATTCTTGTTTTACCTGTTTAAAAGTTCATTATCACAATTTAGATTTTCGGAATTATCATTTAGATTAGAAACTAAAGTAGTGCTACAGGTTTGGTTAAATTGTTCATTTTGATAAATAGTATTTCCAACTGTTTTTTTAATATCTTGAATTTCTAATTCACTTAAAAATTGTCTTTTTATAATGACATTTCTTCTGTCAACAACATTTTGTTCAGTTAAATTTAGAGATGGGAATTTTGACGAAACAGCTAAATGAAATTTTTTTCTCCAATTCGGTGAAGGTATATCTAAACAATTATTTATTTCATAAAACGTACGCATAATTTCCATATTCATTGGTTTAGACCATTTTATGCGTTTACAATTATTATTATTATGAATAGTGGCTTCCTGGTTAATAACAGAAGGCAAGCTTGGTGTAATATTTTCCATATCGGGTATTATAATTGTTTCCGTTTCATTGACAGATTCAGGTGTAAATGAAATGGAGGCACTGTCAAACTCCATTTCACTGTCAGGATTTATAATGCGCGAAGGGACATTTGCGCCAATATTTTTACTTGAACCACAACGCTTGCTGTTTCTTCTTGTGAAGCCCATTTACAATTTAATACTTGATTAATTGTAAAAAAGGATATTCAATTTACAAGTGTAGAATTAATGTGTCAAGTCTAATGTGTCAATTATTATTATTATTTTTTTGAGGTATTTAATGGCAACGACAGCATTGGTCTTGCGCCATATTGTTCACTATTTCATATTTCTCTGGTTTCACTGTGACCAATTAGATTTTATTTAGTAAGTTTGTACATTTTAAAAACATCATTAACTTTCTGACGTTCGCACTATCATCATTTAACATCTCGGAGGTGTCTTGACTCATACCTACTGCATTTCTTTGTAGTTTATATTTTGGGCATTTAATCAATATGTGTTCGACAGTGAGTCCAACGTGGCACATGTCGCATACCTCTCGTTCTGTTCTACCTAGAAGATATTGGTGGGTTATACGAGTATGCCCAATACGTAATCTCGTAAGTGCAATTTCTTCCCTTTTGGGTAATTTATGAATCGTATTATCTTTTGGTGTGCTATTTTTAAAGTAGCTTTGATGCTTTGCGTCTTGCCAAACTTCTTCCCATTTTTGGTAAATTTTTTTTGTTAGATGTTTTTTGTAATTGTCAGGATGAAGAGAGATTTTGTCAAGATTGGCTGAGTTTGCAGCTTGTTTTGCAGCTTTGTCTGCCATCACGTTACCGTTTATGCCCACATGACCCGGAATCCAAATTAACGTTACATTTCTTTTTATATTCCTTAGATAATGTATTCGTTCCTTTACCATGCTTACGAGTGGGTCTATTGAACTGGTTTCTTTACTTATAGCATGTATAGCACTCAATGAATCTGTACATATCACTATCTCAGTCGTGTTTTTATATTCTATTAATAATAGCGTCTGCCATATTGCATACAATTCTGCAACATAGACACTTGTAATTTCGCGGTGTTTCCAAGTGTAGATCTCGTTGTTAGTATATATGGCACTTGCAGTTCCCATTTCTGTTTTAGAGCCGTCCGTATAAATAATTGTGGCACCTTCATGTTGTAGTAACAATTTTCTAAATTGCGCTCTATACATTGCATTAGTTGTTTCATTTTTAATGTTTTTGACAGTTCTAGTACTATATTTATGTTATCGTGTAGTATCCATGGAGCAAATGATGAGGTCGAGTATTGTGGTAAATAGGGCAGTTCTTCTCCAAGTGTCTCTAAAAGTTCTAATGCTCTAATAATAGCTGGTCTACTTATTGTACTTCTTCGTTGGTATTCTAGTATAGTGTGGGTGTCGTGCAGATACTCTTCGTTTCTGTGATTGCTTATGGACTTGACTTTGGTTAGGTAGTTGCATAGCAATACCTGTCTCCGTACATATAAAGGGGGAATTCCAGAGCTTGCAAATATTGATGGTAGCGGGCTGGTGCGAAAAGCCCCAATGGCCATTCGTATTCCTGTAGAATGTATCGTGTCTAACGTTTTCAATGTGGATTTTCTAGCTGAAGAATATATGATGCTTCCATAACCTAGCACAGGCATTATAAAAGATTTATATAACTGGATTAAGGTGCTACGATCGCAACTCCAGTTAATGTTACATAAACATCTCATTAGATTTAACCTTTTCTTGCATTTGGTTGCCAGTTGTAAGATATGCTTTTTGAAATGTAGCTTATTGTCAAACACTAGTCCTAGAATTTTAATAGCATCCGACAAGTCGATTCGTGCACCTTCAATGTACAGTCTTGGTTCTTCGTGTCGCAGCCTTAGTCGACAGAAATGGATTGCCGTTGTTTTGCTATTGTTAAAGCGCATTCCCATATTATCTGCTTGTGCTGTAATTTCATTAATGGCTGATTGTAATTTATTTTCAATTGTGACCATCTCCGTGTGCTCATAGAAGATTATTAAGTCGTCTACGTAAAGCAAAGTTGTTATTTGAGGGTCAATTGTCGATATCAAGTTATTGATTCCGATTAGGAAGAGAGTACAGCTGAGAACTGAGCCTTGGGGAATACCGTTCTCTAGAGAATGGGTGTTAGATGTTTCATTTTGTAGCCTTACAGCAAAAGTACGCTGCGTTAAGAAACTTTGAACTGTCATAGGTAAATTTCCTTTCAAGTTCCAATTGTTTAAATTTTTTGTTATATTTCCACATCATTTCATAGGCCTTTTCTATATCGAATGCTACAGCCACAGCGTGATTTCTTCTGAGAAAAGCATTCAATATTAATGTCTCTAGATACACCAGATGATCAGTAGTTGATTGTTGTTTTCTGAAACCTGCCTGACTAGGTGATATTTGGTTATTCTTTTCTAGTACCCATATAAGCCTTTCATTTATCATTTTTTCATATATCTTCCCTATACAACTAGTTAGGGCGATCGGCCTATAGTTTTCTGTTTTGGTAGCATCTTTTCCAGGCTTTACTATTGGGACAATTACAGAGTGTTTCCATTCTGTAGGATACATTCCATTTGCATATAATTCATTATATATTCCCAGTAGTTCCTCCCTCTTTGATTCGGGTAGCTGACGTAACATTGCATTTGTTATACTGTCCGGGCCTGGTGCAGCGTTGTTCGAGTGTTGAAGTGCATTTTGTAGTTCAGTAATAGAGAAAGGTGCATTGTACGTGTAATTTGACTCCGTTCGGAAATCAACGAAGTGCTCATTTTCTTTTTTTGTTTCAATGAATTGACTACTATAATTATTAGAACTACTGTTGGCTTCAAATTGACGTGCTAGTCCTTCTGAAATTTCTTTGGGGTTTTCTAGCCACTTGTCTTTTGTCATCAAGATTGGCGAAACTGTCTCAAAGTTCTTACCCATTATTTTTTTGCTTTTTCCAGACTTCGCTAGGATGTGTCGTATTGCTTATGGTAGCAAGATAGTTTTGCCAGGATTGTCTTTGGGCGTTTAATATAATTTTACGCATTTGGGCACGTGCTTTTTAAATTCCACAAGATTTTGTATAGTGGGTTGCTTTCGAAATACATTAAAGCATTTTCTTTTCTTGCTACGGCATTCTTAACGTCATTTGACCACCAGGGTATGTATTATTATTATTATTATTTATTATTATTATTATTATTATTATTATTATTATTATTATTATTATTATTATTATTATTATTATTATTATTGTTCTTATTATTGTTACTTTTTTTTTCAACTGCTCTGATCATTAGCCCTACTCCTTCGAGTGCTAGATTTCGCACTTTGTTCGTTTTAAACCAAAAACTCACTTTCATCGTTAAGTTTTTAGCAGGTAAGTACCACATTTATTTTACCCTTTTCTATTATATCCTCAGGAAATAATTTGACATTTTTAGGTATTTTAGCACTTTTTTTATTCCTCTCGAAGATGTAAGGCATTACTGAATTCATTGAGGTACATTTCACATTTCATGCTGAATGGCTTGGGCTGGATATTCACAGATTATATGTTTCACAGATATAATATGACTGCAGAATTCACACGTTCTAGGATTCTCTCCTTTTAAAAGGTAGGTAGGTGATAGCTGTATGCCCAATTCTTAATCGGTGAATACGGACGGCTTCCTGGCGGGGCAGTTGTATAGCAGATCACTAGGCTTAAAAAGGCTAAGGTGGTTATTAACAGTTTGCCATTACTCTTGCCATGTTTCCCTCATACGGTGTGTTATGTATAGCTTCTGGTCCCTCAATTTAATTTCAGGAACATCTATTTTATTTGCTAACGCTGCGTATTTCGCTGCTTCGTCTGCCATTTCATTACCTGAAATTCCTACGTGCCCCGGTATCCATATGAACGTCACCGCAGTTCTTCTATCTACCAGCACCTTTACTATTTCCTGGCATATTTTAGTTAAGACGTCAGTCGAGCTACGATCGCAAAGGCTCATCAGGGCGGTTTTTGAATCGGTGGCTATAACTACGGATTTTATTTTGTTGTCCATTTCGCAATATCTTAGCGCTTGCCAGATAGCGTATTGCTTTGCGGTGAAAATAGACGCTGTGGTTGGTAGAGACCAGGAATATGATATTTTACCTATAGCTTTAACACATCTAAGAGCATTTCCTGTTCGCGATCCATCTGTACAGATTATCGTACCTGGAGACAGTCTAGACAGCACTTCGGTGAATTTGCTTTTTAGTTCTATAGGTAAATACTCTTTCTTAGAATGGGTCGTCAGGTATAGCAGAGTTTTAGGGTTTGGGAGTAACCAGAGAGGCGTTTTTCTTATAGCTAAAGGAAATGCTGGACATTCAGCCCTAATACAGAGCGGTCTGGTAATTGTTGGTCTTGCATTGTAGCTGTTGTCATTATCTGTAATGATCTCATAGTTTGTGTGATGCACGTTAGCTCTGATTCCAAAAGTGTAGATGAGTATCAGTTTTTGCCTTCTTATAGACAGCGGCTCGACTCCAGACTCGCAATACAGGCTTGCAACTGGAGTTGTGGGAAATGCACCTGGACAATATCTCGGACCTGGGTGGTGCACAATATCTAGCTGTTTTAGTAAGGATGTACTAGCTGAGAGTAGCTTACGCACGCGTAGTCTAGTTGAGACGTAACCAGACTTCTATGTAAACGTATTAGCATACGTGTGTCGGCTCCCCAACTCGTCGATGCTAGACACTAGATCAGGTTAAGTCTAATCTTAAATTTTTTACCAAGGAACTGAACATGCTCATTCCAGGTAAGCTTGGAGTCTAATATCACGCCTAGGAATTTATGAGATCCAACACATGGTATCGGTTCGCCCTTCAGAAATAAAATTGGATCATAGTGAGGTTTCCGCAACCTTCAAAAGTGTATATATTTGGTTTTCGATGGTGAGAACCTAAACCCAATGTTGTTTGCTGTATAACATATCGCATCTATGGACGGGTGAAGACGTCTCGTCAAGTTACCTATCGTATCCTCTGACCTGAAAATACATTGAACAATTCACAGCTTAACGTGGACCCCTGTGGCACCCCGTTCTCAAGTACTATTCGCTCTGACAGAGTGTTCCCCACACGTACTTGGAGTATACGCTCAGACAGAAAAGATGAAATGAAGTTTGGCAATTTACCCCTAATACTCTAACCGTGCAGCTGCTGCATGATATTATACCTCTATGCGGTATCATAAGCGTTCTCAATATCGAAGAACACCACAACCGAATGCTGCCTATCTTTGAAAGAATGTTGTACGAAATTTTCAACGTAATCTGATCAATAGCTGACCTATGTTTACGGAAATCCATCTGGTGTGGAGCTAGCAGGTTATTCTTTTCCAGCCACCATGAGAGACGAAAGTTGACCATTCTTTCTAAAAGCTTTCCAAGGCAGCAAGTCAGGCTAATTGGTTTATACAACAAAGGATCTAACGGCCTTTTCCTTCTTTAAGTACAGGGATAATTGTTGCCAATTTCCAGCGTTGGGGGTATACGCCTTCTTGCCACAGTTGTAAGCAGGGCTCTCTTCCACCTATCAGGCAGGTGATCAATCATTTCATAATTAATCATGTCCGGGCCAGGAGCAGACCTGTTGGATTCTCTCAAAGCCTGTTCGAGCTCAAAAAACTGAAATGGAGCATTATATGACAGTTCGCTTTCGATGGCGAAGCGAATTGGGCGTTCTTTTCCTAGTTTGGCTCGTTTAAACTCATTGTTATAATTTGACGTACTGCTTAAATTTGCAAAATGATGTGCCATAGTGTTCGCAATTTCCTGAGGAGCGGTTTGGATAGTACCGTCGTTGATCGAAGGTGGCCTATCTGTCGGTATGATGTTCTAACTGTAATTGTCCTTACTTTATGTCACACCTTTGATACTGGAGAATCTGGCGTTATTGTTATTACGTAATTTCTCCAAGATTTTCTGTGCGATGCTAACATAAGCCATTGAGATTATGCTGGAGATTTCTTGTAAGCAATCATGTTTACTAGTGTAGGCGTTTTCCTATAGATGTTTAGCGAGCGTTTTTTTTCTTTTATTGCGTCATAAATATCCCTATACCACCATGGTAGACACCGTCGACTTACTTCGTCTCCACCTAAAGGTATGCTCTCTATCGCAGCTTGTTTTGTGGTATCTGTGAGAGTGTCGATGTTAAAATTATGTGATTGTAACGTATTCGACGACGACAGTATGTTATTAAATTTTATTAATTTCGCACGGATAGTGGTCGCTGATATATGCATCATCATACACCATCCATCTAACGGAGCTGCTAATCGAAGAGGAAACAATGGCTAGATCAATTGCAGAAAAAGTGCCAGATTGGGAAGTTACGGAGCCGTCATTCAATAATATTAGTTCTGAACTGTCTAACAGATCATTTACAATCAGACCCCTACAATCGACTTTTACGGATCACCATAGAGGGTTATGGGCATTAAAATTGCCAGCGGGGATAATCGGGGTAGAAAGCTGATTCAATATATTCCACAAGTCGTCTACATGAACTTCACCGTCTTGGAGATATATGCTGCAGATAGTGGCTTTGATAGGTGTTAATATTTGAATAGCTACCACCTAAAATTGCGTCTTGATGTAAATTCGCTTATGTTGTACTTGATGTTTAATTATAATGGCTACCCCTTCGTGGGCCCGTTCAGCTGCATCCAGATCTTTCCGTATTATGGCGTAATTACGAAGTACATATGGCTGCTCAGGACGAAGGTGAGTTTCTTGCAGACATATGCACATCGCATCTTTTTCGTAGAGTAAGAATTTAAGCTCACAATGGTGATGTATGATACCATTACAGTTCCAATGTAATATTGATTCATCCATGGTATTATGGTTTTGTTGATAAAAATTTATGACCTAAAGGCTGTCTTCCCTGATTTACCCAACGGCCACCCTTTCTTCCTCTTTGCAGTCTCCCTGCTATCGTCTTCAATGGTAGTGTCAAGTTGACCATTGCCTCTTATTGATACATTTGTCGATACCGAGTCTGACCTTTGCCTTGGCGGTACAGTGAACTCGCTTATCAGTTTTGTTTGGGTCAGGGCTGCAAAAATAGTGTTTTTAATGTTAATTTCCATTTTGGGGTAATATTTGTTTGATGAGATTGTCAGCATTTAAGTCTTTATTTAGTGCAGTGCCAGGATTTGATGCACTAACTTGAACTTCTTTCTTTGCTTCTATATGCGAGATCTTTTCAATTGTTTTGATTTTCTGAATTGCACATTCGCATTTGTGGGTAGGGCAATTTTTATAACCTGCAGAATGTTGACCTTCACAATTCACACATTTTTTGGCTCTTCGCATGGTGGGTGATGTGGAGGCTTTCCACATGAGCATTTTGTTTCTACCTGGCATTTCTCAGCTACATGTCCAAATAGTTGGCAGTTAAAGCAACGTATAGGTGGAGGAATATACGGTCTAACATTAAAACTATAAAATGCCACTTTAATCTTGGAGGGCAGGTTTGGAGTATTAAATGTAAGTACGTGGCTCGGTGTATCAGTCAGCATTCCATCCTTTTTGACGTCTAACCTGCGTGACTCCTATACTTTTTACTTCTTCCAATATTTCCTCTATTGTACAACTTAAAAAGTCCTTGCAATAAATAACCCCTTTGCAGGTGTTTAAATTGCCGTGAGGTTCGACTCTGACCGTTCTTTCCTCAAATATAGTCGTCTCAAGGAGCTTCTTTGATTGTTTTCCGTTCTTGTTTGTACCAGCAATCCATCCCTTACCTTTCTAATCAAACCAGTTTCGCCAATTAAGCCATACATCGATTTGGTAATTAAAAAAGGACTAACTTTATCAAAATTACCCATACCGGCATCGGTATTCTTAACTAACAGGAACCGGGGAAAATATTCCACCGTCTCCACGCCAGTTTTGGGAGGGTTTGGTTTTTGAATGTTTCACTCACGTAGATTCCACGACAGTGTAAGAATAAAAGTCGACTTCAGCAGTGCTACGTACTGCAGTAACCCTACTTACATTAGAGGGTCGGGAGGTACTCTAGGGCTCTGTTTCTGACACTTGAAAACTCTCAGGAGCCATTCAGCCATCGCCACGGGTCGCTTAACAACTTGGCTTAAGAGTGAAACAAATGCAAAACATAACACATAACATAAAAGAACAGAAGACAGACCGTTAGCGACCTACTATCGCAAGGCCATTCATTCTCCCGACACGATCAACATTTTTGAATTTCGGGAATGCTTGACCTCACCACTGCTGGCAACAGTGGCTACTAGGCTCCCCCACCACGACAAGGTGTATCCCTTGGGGGTTTTTTTTTTTTTAATTTTAAGACATTCAACTGCTGAGGTCATTTCGTCTTAAAATTTACCAGTATAACTTTATTCTATGTGAATATCTATATATTCTGGTACACGTCTATTGATCTCAGAAAGTTTAGTGTGTTTCTTATCCTTTCATCACACTGCAGGTTTTCTGGGAAGTCAGGTTGTATATAATGTAACATCCTCTTATTATTGTAGGCCAAGCAATCACAAATTATGTGTTTGACGGTGAGTATCTCATGGCATAGCTCACACGTGGGTGCAGGTTTACCTTGTATTAGGTGCTCATGTGTAATTCTAGTGTGGCCAATTCTTAAGCGATGAGTTTTTACCATGTCTTGTCTCGTTGTGTTTTTTATATGGAACATTCCTTTCTCGTGCTTTTTGATCATTGTCAAGTTGGTATTAGTAGCTTCCCATTTTTGTTGCCATGCATCTATTGTCTTTTGTTTTAGATACGTTATAACGTCATTTACATCTATCTCGTTCTCTTGCACTGGTTGGACTGCGGCTTCTCGTGCTGCATTATTTGCTAATTCATTTCCTGTTATACCCTTGTGAGCTGGTATCCATATAAAAACGACATGAGTGCCAGCATCTTCCAAATGACGCAATACCGATTGCATCTTTTAGTAAGGGCATTATTAGAATAGATTTCGGATAAGTCTGAGAGTATATTTATACTGTCACTTGCAATAATATATTCCTTTTTTTGAGGTATTGACGCACAATACAGAAGAGCTTGCCAAACAGCATACTTTTCAGCAAAGTTGACACTAGAGTCCTGGTGTAGAACCCACTTCTGTGACATATTTTGGGATATAATCGAGCATCCCACGCCACGATCGCTTTTTGATCCATCGGTATATATTATTACGTAATTTTTATATTCATTACATATATTGGTAAATTTTTCTTGAAAAAGGTTGTGTGTGGTATTTTTTTTATTCAGATAGATCAGATCTTTCCTTATTTGTATTTCAGGCAATATCCACGGTTCCAGGTCCGACACATAGTTACTGAATAAACGGGGTACAATAATATTATCGTGCATTAAGTGTTCCGAGCATCTTATTGCAGCTGGTCTGGTGATGGTTGGTCGTAATTGATATGAATCGTTATCTAATTCTATTATTACATTATTTGGATGATTTGGTAACGATTTAATTTTAGTGATGTATTTCAGTAATATCCACTTTCTTCTTATTTCTAGTGATGATAAACCTGACTCGCAGTAGATACTCTCAACAGGGCTAGTTAGAAAAGCACCAATTGAGTATCTAATTGCGCTATTATGTATTTTATCAAGTATTGATAGCATAGACTTTCGCGCAGATGAATACACAACACATCCATAATCAATACGAGATAGAATTAATGACTGGTATGTCCTTAATAAAATGTTAGGTTCAGATCCCCATCTCGTGTTCGCTAACACTTTTATAACATTAAGGGTTTTAGGCATCTATTTTTAAGTTTTCGATATGTGCCGACCAAGAGAGACGTCTGTCAAAAATTAGACCGAGGAATTTCGCTGACTCTGTACATCTTATCGGTTTACCGTTTATGTATAAAATTGGATCATAGTGCGGTGTTCTCAGTCTACAGAAATGCATAGATTGTGTTTTTCTACCGAGAAGCTAAACCCCACATGATGACCGTTTTGGATAATGCGATCCACGGCCAATTGCATTTACGTTTAACATCTCCCATCTCTTTGCCTGAGCAAAAATTGCCACATCATCCACGTACATACACTTCGTTATTGAGTTACTGACATTTTGTGTTAACTCATTTATTGCTAGTAAAAACAAGGTACAACTTATAGTTGAGCCCTGAGGAACACCATTCTCCAATATTCTCAGGTTTGACAATTTATCTGCCACTCTTACACGAAACACTCTGTTGGACAGGAACGATTGAATAAATGATGGTAAATTTCCTCTAAGGCCTTCTTCGTGGAGCTTTTCAAGTATATTATGGCGCCATGTCATATCAAACGCACCCTTTATGTCAAACATTACCGACAAGAGATGTTCCCTTCTCATGAAGGCTTGTTGTATTGCACTTTCTAAGAGAACGAGGTGGTCTGTGGTAGATCTGCTCCTTCTAAAGCCTGCTTGAAACGGGACGAGGATGTTGTTTCTTTCCAGGATCCATTGAAGTCTATTATTCACCAACTTCTCCATAATTTTACCCATGCAATTGGTAAGACTGATTGGTCGGTAACTTGACGGTTTGGTCTTGTCCTTTGCTGGTTTTAGTACTGGTATTATAATGGCTTCTTTCCATTCCTGGGGGTATGTATGTTCCGCCCACAATTTATTATATAAAACTAGTAGGACCGTTTGCATTTCTGGCGTAAGATTGCATAACATTTCATTAGATATACCATCCGGTCCTGGGCTTGACTTCTTCACATTCTTTAACACTGTCAGTAGTTCTTGGATAGTAAAAGGGTTATTATAATTATTACTGGTATTACTAGCAAATGATATGTCGTGTTCTTTCCCTTCTTTTATTGCGCGGAACTCTGCATCATAATTTTCCGAACTACTCATTTTCGAATAATGTTCGGCCATGATGTTAGCTATTTCATTCGGATTATCCGTTAGGTTATTTCCGGATGTCGCTATACAACGAATTGACTGGTCTTTGTATTTTCCATTTATTGCTTTTATTTTCATCCATACTTGGCTTACATCGCTATCAGATGTTATAGTGGATGTATAATCATGCCAGCTTGATCGTTTACTACTTAGTATAACCCGTCGACTAACTGCCCGTGCTTTTTTAAACTCAATGTGATTTTCTATTGTAGGCTGCCTTTGATATTTTCTAAAAGCAGCCTTTTAGACCTGATTGCATTTTAACCTCCTCATTCCACCAAGGAGGGTCGTTTAATATTTTTGTGCCGGATTTGGGAATGCTTGCTTCCGCCGCCTTTAATATTGAATTGGTTATTGAAAGTACGTTGATATCATCAGGCACGATCAGCTTTCGTTGGAATTCTACCCAATTGGCCTTATGTAATAACCACTTACTTATACCACACCTTTTGTTTACCGGTACGTCCGTTTCTACAATTATAGGAAACTGGTCGCTGTTGTGTAAGTTGTCGACAACATTCCACACCAGGTGTGGTGCCAGCCCGGGTGATACGAAGGATAAATCAAGAACATCGAAAGATCGTGATCGAGAGTTGTGGCAAGTGGGTTGTCCTGTGTTTAAAAGTATCATTTCATTATTGATCATCCAGTTCTCCAAAATACGACCTTTTGCATCGGTTTTAGTGGACCCCTTGGGGGGTATTATTATTATTATTGTTATTATTATTATTATTATTATTACTATTATTATTATTATTACTATTATTATTATTACTATTATTATTATCATTATTATTATTACTATTATTATTATTAATATTATTAATTGTTCTTTGTTTCCATGGCATACTCGAAAAAGCAAGGACTCTCTTAGCAATGTAAGGTATTTCTTGATTTTTATTGAATAACTCTATAAAGGTTAAAGATCGATTATGACGGCATATATCTGAAAGTTAATTCACGGTCTTCGTAAATGTATGTACCTATATATATATATATATATATATATATATATATATATATATATATATATATATATATATATATATATATATATATATATGTGTGTATATATATATATATACAGTGTGTTCCAAAGATTTCGATCGATAAGCAAAACTTTGTTAATATCGATTTCTCAGAAAATTTTATTCCAGATAATAGTTGGTGCATCTCGTAAAACTAAATATGCACTAGACCGATTCTACCAGTGGCGTACGGATTGGTAGTAAATGATCGATAATTGAAATTTTCTCAATAAAATGACTTTTATCGAATCTATATTGAAAAAATCTTGAGTTTATACCCATAGTTTTGAGATGTTATAAAACGTTATGTTAATTGATAAGACAATAAATAGTAAAATAAGATTCAGAGAAAATGTATTAACAAATTAATGCGAAAGAAATTAATGGAACAGAAAAAAATAAACATTTGAAGCTTGAACTCTAAATTAAAACAACTAAATCTAAACTTCTCTAATAGTTTCTGTATGAGTACATCTCCTTCCGTACTGTAAATTCATCCACAGTAGCATGTAAAATAATTTCAGGCATTTCCCTTGCACGTCTAACTATTACGTGCTCAAGTTCATCCAAGTATGCAGGTATATTTTTATACGCGCAAGAAAAAATCCAGGGGTGTCATGTCGGGTAAGCATAGCGGCCATTTATTTCTCGAAAATCTACAAATCCATTGGTTGGTGACATTCTGATTAAGCCACTCAGAAACAATTCTAGCACAATAAGCTCGATAGCCATAAAGCTGATACCATGTACGAACTCGAAATATGGCCACCTCAGCCTCCTGTTGAACATATCACACCAAACGTTTGTTTTTTGGTAGTACTGGTCGCTGTGGACAACAGCAAAATTTGGATTATTTACCGACCACCATCTAGAACTTTTGGGGTTTGTTGTAAAGGTCGATTCGTCAGTAAACCAAATGTTGATTGCAAAATTCCGGTCTTCCTCTGTTTCCCCTTGAACCCAAAATAAAAAATTAAATCTATGATATCGTTTACTGACAAACTGCGGTTTACACGGATGATATTTATTTTCTTGGAATATTCGCAAAATGGATGATTTTGAAACTACGTCCAATTAATTGGCAATTTGACGCGAAGAAATTTGATGACGTTCAATTATTGTCTATAAAACTTCCATTTGATTTATCTCAATCAAAACATTCTTTTTGTGCTTGTTTTTGTATTGTCGCCACATATTAAAACTAACTCAGCTTTTTCAACTAACGAATGCCTACGAACTAGTATTTTCGCAATTACTTAATTATGACTTTGACAAATGGCGTCATTCTCCCATTTCTCGTTTTAATGTTATTTGTTACGTAACGTTTCCTGAGTTTTTCAATGCATTCTTATCAAACAGTTAGGCTAGCACACTTTAATTCAATTTTAAACCGAAAATTGAAATAAATTAATATTCTAATAAAAGACACCCCTGAATAACAAAAAATTACTACTTTTCGATATGTCACACAAACTTCATTTACCTCTAATCGGTACGTCACTGGTAGAATCTGTCAAGAACAAATTTATGTTACAAAAATAAGTTGTCAATTTAGTGTATTTCTTGCTAAAGAGTTTAAAGCTACGAACCCGAAACGTAGAAGCAAATAAAGATTTGTATAATACACGGTGTAAATTCGATTAAAAAAATATATATATATATATATATATATATATATATATATATATATATATATATATATATATATATATATATTCGGATTCTATTAATAAAGGTTCATTACCTATTTGTATTAATTTGTGCTGAAACGTTTCAGGATACTCTTTCATCAAAATAAAATTGGGAATAAAGTTACAAAAATGTAAATACGTAACAATTAGAGTTAAAGCTGGAAATCCATAAACATATAATTTAAATGTATTTATTTTCTTGAACCTTATTTATTTAACAATATGTAAAATTATTTCTGGGAATAAATGGTTCAGTTAATTAAATGCAAAATGTTTGTTTTACGTTTTATTTTGTCACACTGTTCAGATGACAATTTTTGATAATGCTGTAAATCCAAACAGCGAAACGTGATTCCTGGAAATAATTTTACATATTGTTATACATATATATATAGTGTAACGGTACTTTTGCATAATAAAATAAAATTCAAAAATGCCGCTAAAACAGTGTTTAAATTTTAATAAATTCAAGGTAAAGTAAAATAGAACTAAAGCAGTTCTGATAAGAACAATTGATAACAACCTTGACATTGCCAATAAAATAGGTACACATAATTCTGGATTTCTAAAATTTTTTAATTAATCAAGCATTAATATATAATTAATAAGTACGATTTTGTTTAAGAACAAAACAATAATGTCAAGTAAGTAAATATTTTTTGAACACATGTAAGACTATGCGAATTCTTGATATTTCAGATTATTGTGCCATGCGAACGCAAATTTAACTAAAATTTATTGTATTCATAAGTTTAATCTTTAAAAACCCAATCAACAATTGGTAAGTAAGACTGAAAGTAAGCCAAGCGTTTAATTGGTAATTTTTAACATTTTTTTAGGGTTTTTTTTTTATATGAAGTAACATTCATGAAATAAATGAATTTGTCTTCAGAACGAACTGGCAATAGTACTACAACAAGTTCCATTAACGGTCCAACTTGGCCACATAAAAAAAACAGGGGTTGTTTATCATCTCAAGAGTCCTAAAAAATAAATAAAAAGGATAAAAACAAGAAGTTGCCTATGTAAGGTCAGATATTTCATTTCATCACCATCATACATACACGATTTACATATTATAAAATTATCAATACCGACCACTGTGAGAGATCTCCGGTTACACTCACATAACCATCTCGTCATACCTCACTCATGCATTTTTTTTCCTACAATTAAATTAATAACATTTGTATTTAATGTTGATATGTAGTTTGTAATAGTTTCATATAACCATTAAATCACTAAGCCACCATCATGGGGTATCAGTCCAACTTAATAGTATGTACCATTGCCATACAATAAAAAAAGGGAGTTCAAATCTCAGTATTAACACGAACCGAAATGAAGGCTGAAAGTCAAGTACCTCATTGCTTACCAGTTGTTTTTCAAAACGAAAGGTTATAAATATTTGGCGCCTGCTAACGTGGGGCCCGACCTGAAAATTTAGTAAAGTAATTTAATGCATAGTATTTACTTACTTATCTACATTATTTATTATCTTAAACATCATTTTCTTAATTAATTTTAATAATAACATAATTCAATAGTATGGTTAGTTTCATTATTTAGATAAGCATGTGTAAAACAAGTATAATGTGGGCATAGAAAAATTTAGACCTTATGTAGAGGGTACACACTTTCAGGTTGTCACTGACCATTATTCTTTATTGTGGCTTAACAGATTAAAAGATCCAACCGGGAGACTGTCGCGTTGGTCAGTTAAATTAGCACAGTTCGACTTAAAGTTAGAACATCGTAAGGGAAAATTAAATACTGTCCCAGATGTATTATCGCGTGATATAAAAAATGACATTAACATAGTAACGTTTGGTTTGAATGACTTTGATGATTGGTACAATTCCATGGTAGAACGAATTAAGTCAAATCCTAAAAATTATCCTTTGTGGCGCATGGAAGAAAATAAAATCTTGAAATTAATTGGATCTGAAAATAACGGTACGCCCTCTTGGAAAATAGTAGTACCTCTTTCTAAGCGTAATGATGTGTTGAAAGAAAACCATGACAATTCTTTTGCAGCACATTTCGGTATATATAAGACTTATAAAAGGATCTCACAGTTATACTACTGGCCACGTATGAAAAAAGACATTGCTAAATATGTCAGAAATTGCACGATTTGTTTGTCACACAAATCACCTAACACTGCCCCTGCCGGACTTATGGGTAGCTATAAAAATGTTTCAGTGCCTTTTCAAGTTATTTCACTTGATATTATGGGACCGCTTCCAAAAAGTCTAAAGGGAAACCAATATATACTAGTTGTCTGCGATTGGTTTTCCAAATACGTTGTTAGCTTTCCTTTGCGTAAAGCCATCGCTAAAAAATTTGCGACTTGGTTGAGAATCATATTTTCCTAGTATTCGGTGTACCGCAAACAATTATGTGCGATAACGGAGTTCAATTTAAATCAAAAGAATTTAAAAATTTAATTAAACAGTACAATGTTCAGAAATTATGGTTTAATACATTATACCATCCCCAGGTAAACCCTACGGAGAGGGTAAATCGCGTACTCAAAACCGCCTTGAAATCTTATATTACCGACAATCAGAGAAAATGGGATGTAGAAATACATAGAGTCTGTCAAGCTATCCGTACAGCAGTACATGAGGTAACTAACTTAGCACCTTCCTATATTAGTTTTGGCCGGTACACACCTTTGTCGGGAGATTACTACGATAATAATTTCTCTAACGAGTTTAAAATTGATAATAGGGAACCTTATGTGAATAAGTTACACAAGTTTTCTGACCTATATAATGACATAAAGAAACGGTTAATTAAGGCTTATCAGAAAAATTCTCATACGTACAATTTACGCCGTCGTGCTGTGGAACTGTATAAAGGGGACGTGGTTTGGAAAAAAAATTATACTCAATCTAACGCCGCTAGTTTCTATTCATCTAAATTGTCACCCAAATATATTCGTCGTTTAATTACAAGGAAAATTTCGCCCCTTATCTATGAACTAGAGGATGAAAACGGCACGAATTTAGGCCGCTGGCATATAAAGGATATTAAGTGCAATCCGACAGAGTAAAAAATTGTTATAATTATCAATAATATCCTATATCTTGTTAAGATTATTACCCGTGGGAGGTCGGGGAGTTCTGTATTAAGTATTTGAAGGCCAGAATAGCTTCCCGTGGCTCATTATTATGTCGCTTCGGTAGGAATCCGAAAAAAAAACATTCTTAGCTGATTCCATCACCAGCTCATTAAACTAACAACATCTGAATAGTAATTATGGCACTAGTTTCATAAATTGAAATTCGTATATTTAAATATTTCTTTTGACATTCACCTAATAATATGGATAAACAACATCTTTATTATAATTAAATATCTTTCTTTGTTTTATGCAACGATTTAAGTCAACTCATGACTTACTGACTTTATGGTTTGGACGATGTTCAAAGTTGAATACCACTATGGTGATCTTGTAAATAGTTTTGTTCCTTATATTAGAATAAGTTAAATTTGTGGTTTAGCCACAGCGAATTTTTAGAAGAGTTTCTTTGGGACAAACAGCTCTCAGGTAAGTGGCTTTTAAAATTTTGCGCGTAATTTAGTTAAGTTTGTACATTTCAAACATATATATTTCCATGGGCGAGTCCATGAGACGAATTCGATATTTCCTTGGGAAAATATTAATTATAATTTCTCAGATCAAAAAATAATTTGAGTTCGTAGTTAGTTATAGATAGGATTAAGACATTAATGGGAAGACCATTGGTTGTTAGAAGAAGTTTTATTTGGGAATGCATTGACCTTTTCTCAGTTTTAGAAAGTTTTTTCTTTACAACTAATTTAGTTAAGTTTCGGTATAAATAATACTTTATTTTAGGTAGGTACTGTAATATTAGGAAGTGTTTAAGTATGATTGAACATGCTGTTCTGTTTAAACCAATTAAAGTCAGTAACACAACATTTTATTTAAGAACCCGTTATTTTTAGTCGCGAGAAAAATAAATAAATAGTTTTTTCATTATTTTCATTTTCAGACGTGGCGAATTCTAATCAATATTTTTCTTCAAAAAAAAAATGTGTATACATGGCTAACTGAAGTAATCATTTTGGAGTAAAAATCGAATGAGGTTTCATTCAATTTTAATGAGATAATGGGGGAGTGTAACGGTACTTTTGCATAATAAAATAAAATTCAAAAATGCCGCTAAAACAGTGTTTAAATTTTAATAAATTCAAGGTAAAGTAAAATAGAACTAAAGCAGTTCTGATAAGAACAATTGATAACAACCTTGACATTGCCAATAAAATAGGTACACATAATTCTGGATTTCTAAAATTTTTTAATTAATCAAGCATTAATATATAATTAATAAGTACGATTTTGTTTAAGAACAAAACAATAATGTCAAGTAAGTAAATATTTTTTGAACACATGTAAGACTATGCGAATTCTTGATATTTCAGATTATTGTGCCATGCGAACGCAAATTTAACTAAAATTTATTGTATTCATAAGTTTAATCTTTAAAAACCCAATCAACAATTGGTAAGTAAGACTGAAAGTAAGCCAAGCGTTTAATTGGTAATTTTTAACATTTTTTAGGGTTTTTTTTTTATATGAAGTAACATTCATGAAATAAATGAATTTGTCTTCAGAACGAACTGGCAATAGTACTACAACAAGTTCCATTAACGGTCCAACTTGGCCACATAAAAAAAACAGGGGTTGTTTATCATCTCAAGAGTCCTAAAAAATAAATAAAAAGGATAAAAACAAGAAGTTGCCTATGTAAGGTCAGATATTTCATTTCATCACCATCATACATACACGATTTACATATTATAAAATTATCAATACCGACCACTGTGAGAGATCTCCGGTTACACTCACATAAGCATCTCGTCATACCTCACTCATGCATTTTTTCTCCTACAATTAAATTAATAACATTTGTATTTAATGTTGATATGTAGTTTGTAATAGTTTCATTTAACCATTAAATCACTAAGCCACCATCATAGTTTTCATTTATTAGTGGTTCATATTATTATTGTCACGGATAAGGCTAATTACAACATACACCCATTACATCTTGCTAAAGCCTTGGCGCCCTTCACACTTCTCATGTTCTCCGGTGTAAAGCCGAGCGAATGGGGTATCAGTCCAACTTAATAGTATGTACCATTGCCATACAATAAAAAAAGGGAGTTCAAATCTCAGTATTAACACGAACCGAAATGAAGGCTGAAAATCAAGTACCTCATTGCTTACCAGTTGTTTTTCAAAACGAAAGGTTATAAATATTTGGCGCCTGCTAACGTGGGGCCCGACCTGAAAATTTAGTAAAGTAATTTAATGCATAGTATTTACTTACTTATCTACATTATTTATTATCTTAAACATCATTTTCTTAATTAATTTTAATAATAACATAATTCAATAGTAAGGTTAGTTTCATTATTTAGATAAGCAGAAGGCTGAAAATCAAGTACCTCATTGCTTACCAGTTGTTTTTCAAAACGAAATGTTATATATATATATATATATATATATATATATATATATATATATATATATATATATATATATATATATTTAAATAAGACATTTTTCTTTTGAAACTTGTGTAAATAAACGTACAAATTGATTCAACGTTTGGAACGTCCTTTGTTCCTTTGTCAAGAATTTATTTTGACAATTACAGAAATTGAAATAAGGTAACTATTAAAAAAAAAAAAAAAAAAAAAAAATAGTTACCTTATTTCAATTTCTGTAATTGTCAAAATAAATTTTGACAAAGGAACAAAGGTCGTTCGAAACGTTGAATCAATTTGTACGTTATTTACAAAGTTTCAAAAGAAAAATGTCTTATTAAACATTAATACGTGGAAATCTAAATAGAAACATATATATATATATATATATATATATATATATATATATATATATATATATATATATATATCTGTGTGTAAGTGTTTTCATTTTGATGGAACTCAGGTTCAACCATATTTTCGTTATTTTTAATAGAACACTTATACATTTTTTAGTTTTTTAAATCTTTGATCAATTTTCGTAAGCATTCCTTATACGTCAGTTTAAACATTTTCTCCAAAAAAAGTTTCTTCGCAATGTCGCATTTAAACCCTATACGATTACTATTTGAGAAGATGTTTTATAAATATTTGCAAAAATAATTTTTAAACAGTGGATCATCCATACGAAAGTTCGGTGTGTTTAAAATTTTTACAAGGTATTCAAAATTACGTGTCAAAGTGTGCGAAAATAAAATTATGAAATCTTGATTTTTTAATGGTAGCACTGTTAACGTTATACATTTTTGATTCCTTCTAAAATTTTAGGGTGTCCTTACGTAGAATGTACTGTATTCAAAACATCCTGCACAGAGAACCAGCATTAAAAACTATGTCGTACTTTTTATATTATTTAGACTCAAAGTGTCATGTACATTATAACAGTATGAAAATGTAAACTTTCACCATTATCACACGTATTAAAATACTTCTCTTTCTTGTTTTTTTAATGGGGTATTTGAATATTAATGTAATACAATCTAAACGTTTCGATAACACTTACAGTTTGCTTCGTCAGTAATAATATCTGTTAAAATTGTTAAAGATGTTGAAACAATTTTGTAAAATTTAGAAATTAAAACATAAACATAAGCCGACTATTAATATAACAGTTTGATAAACGTATAAAGCCAACTATAGAATACAATGATAGTAAATAATAACTAAATCATTAAAAAACGAAATATTGTTAAACTGTCTTAAAGATGACAAATCAGAACACCCTGTAACGGTCGAAGGCTAACGATGAAAAATGTCAACCAAGAAACAAGTTTAACAAAATGTAATCAAGTTATGATGTAAGTGTAAAGTTGTGAAAAACTTCAATTTGAAACTAATAGAAGCATTCTAGAAAAATTATAGAACATTTATGAAGAAATAAAAAAGAAACGAACTAACTCAGAAGCTATTTCACCACAACTACATGGTTTACCAAAAATCCATTAACCTAATATTCCTTTAGGGCCTATTGTTAGTGCAATTGGTTCTACTACATATAATCTTGCAAAACATCTTGCATTTTTATTACAATCTCATACAGGTAAACCATCCCATTATATTAAAAATTCTGCCGACTTTGTTGGAAAAATACACAATTTCAAAATTGAAGAGGGTGATATAATGGTCAGTTTTAATGTTGTTTCACTTGTTACAAAAGTTCCTCTAAAAGAAACTATTGAATATATAGATCATCTTTTTCAGTGGAATAGTAAATTCTATGAATAGATTGATGGTGTAGCAATGGGCAGTCCTCTTAGCCCTGTTATAGCTAATTTTACATGGAGAAATTTGAAACATTATCGTTACAAAGCAACCTTAAGTTTGGTATAGATATGTAGATGACACATTTGTTATTTGGAGACATGGAGAAAACGCACTACATGAGTTTTTGGTTTTTATAAATGGCGTACATCCTAGCATCCAGTTTACCACAGAAAAGAAAGTAATGGAAGTTACAGAAAGCCGACACACACACATAGATACCTTCATAAATTATGCAACTACCATCCACGTCAAAAAATTTGTGTAATTAAATCTTTAGTAGATCGACCAAAACGAATTTGTGATCCTGAATTTTTGAAGGATGAATATAACTATTTAACAAAATCCTTGCAAGATAATATTCACTTACTGTTTCACCCTGTGTGTAAATCTCAAGGATCATAAGGTAGATAGTTTATTTTGGTCTATTTTTTAAATTTCGAATTTAAAAGAGTTTAAATTTTTACGATCTTTTGTTTGATCACTTTTTTTTTGGTTCGGAGACATTTGTAAATGGAATTTTTACTTGTTAAGTTACGTTTCACTCACAGGTGATACTGGCGTTACTATTAAATTAATGTTAGAAAAGTTTTGTCTAAAAAAAGTATCCTCGTTATTGTAAGATTTAGGAATGTCGTTAGTCGGAAGAGTAAAGTTACGTTTTTTTTGTAAGAATTAAAATTTACGTATTGTATTTAAAATAGATTTCTTCGATAAAATTCCAGTTAGCTGAAATTGTAATTGTATAAATTTTCCGCGGTTTGAAATTAAAAAATATTTTGTTCCTGATAATGTCCACGTGTAATGTAATGTGTTATGGGAAGAATTTATTTGAGCTACAATAGATATTAAAGAAAAATAATTTTGCGATATTTCTGTTGGTTTGCAGGGAAGCTGACATTGTAGTTTGCAGCATGATATTTCTTTCTCTTGATTATTTTTGTATTTGAGTATCGTTTTTACCGCGCTTAAAATTCAAGGGATCCTTCCTTATCATAGACTAAGATTTAAGTAAGATGGAAAGGTTTAGAAGGGAAGATGGCGAGATCTGAGAGTTTAGGCAGTCCGTCAAGTCCATCATGTAAGGCTAGATTCACGCCTTTTGTTTGTTTGCGATTGTCGCAGTATACGTGAAAGGGGTAGTGTAAGAAGGTTGGAACAAGTTATGCATACCGGGGGAGCATCGAACTACCGTCGAGTAATTAATCTCCGTTTCCATACATGCGATAATATGTAGGTTCACCACATCCTCGAGTTATTTTTTGTGTGTACTGTTTAGTCTGACATTTTTTTGGCATAGAATAAGTAGTTTTCGCCTTTTCTTAAGTGCATAGTCTGTTCTGTGGAGTTGCTGTAACACATTTTGCTTATGTGGATTATTTTTAACGAGTTCCTGGCGAAGAGGTAGTTTCGCGTACGTCGCGGAGCTCAAATAAACAAAAATCAAACTTGCTGTATATAGTACCGCTTTAATTAAGTGTATAATAAATAGATTAACCTTAAAGAACGCTTTGTAAATAACGCAATACTCGCCAGTATGGTTAAATATTTGTGCATTCACGATAAATAAGATGAAAAATTAGTCACTTGTTTGTGAATTAACTGTCGTAAATTTAGTTCGTGTAATTCTGAATAGAAAGCTGTACGGGTTAGAAACCGTACATCTGTTCTACAAAAGTTTAAGTAACGTGCTACTCTTTTAATCACTTAATGCACCTACAGCGTAATTTACTTACCGATTAATGAACTTCCTCAAGTGAACGTGGTTGGTAGACATACCCACTGCTAGAATTTTACCGATGCTTAATGAATCTACCTAATTATTAGTTTAATCGGTAGTTAAGCGATCTTCAGAACGTTTACTTTATAATTCCTAATACTATTTGGTAAATTGTGGACCACACCCATATTAATTTTAAGATAGCGTCCATTTTATAACTAACAGTGGGTCAACTGCGCACAAACCTGTTTTATTACCGAGTTGCGAGGCAGTAGCTACTTCTTACTAGTTTCATTAAATATTAATTAATTTCCTTCCTTTTCTTTTCGAATTAAATTCGCTGTTTAACTATAACTCTACTTAACTTTTCCGTACATTTAAATATACCTATTAACTTGCAAATTTAAAAACTATTTACCTCCATTATTGGGTTATTATTTTGAACTACTATATATGTATTTTCACTTAAAATTTTATTTTTACTGTATTTATATTTAACTTTGATGGGAACGCTCAGCTGCCGGTTTTTCTATTTCTCTTTTCTTCTAGTATCTGGTGCAACTGAACCGCCCTTTCGATAAAATATTGCAATTAATTTATGAATAACGAATGTTTTAACTTTGATATTATTTTTGGGGTGTTGTTGTCAAACCACATCAAGTATATTGTTAAATAAGTTTTGGTTACTAGAACGCTTTTCTAGCGTAGGTATATGTTCTTCTTGCAGCTTCTGTGTAATGAAAAAACTTTCATTTCGGAAAGTTAAACTTTTGAAGTAATTAATTTTGTGTATTAACTTTCTTTTGTGTTTAATGTAAAAAAAACCTCTTTACTTGCGAACGTTGTGATTAATTTCATTTTGGATCTATTTGGGTGTTAACCGTATTTGGTATATATAAATTATTATATTATTTATATTGGTACATAAAAAGAAACAAAGATTTAACTTCATTTACTTCCGTTTCGTTAATTCTATATCTACCATTATCTTAAATATTTTTAAAATTACATTTTTGCGTTACACTACAAGTTTTTTTCTTATTTTCTCTTACCCCTTTTTCACTCCTTTCATTTAATTTCCTATTCACCTCTTTAGACATCGTTACCCAGAAGTCGGAGTAACAGTGATAGTACCTCCAAAAGGGGTTACTTCTGGCGCCTACTGTTACACCGGAATTTCCTTGACCCCCGAACCGTTCTGAGCTAAACTGTTTCTGTGTTATCTGTATGTGAGTAGAGAACCATTTTATTTTCCTCCGCTTCTCATTTAAACACGTGACAAGGTGTGTTTATGTAGATGATTCATACGCTTGCTTCCGTGTAAATTATTGTAGAAACTCCCTTCAATCAATTTAGAAACAAGCGTATTCATTCACACGATTTATTTGTTAAGATCTTGAATTTTTTTCTGTGTACTGTGCATTGAAAGTTTATTTCATGCAATTTTATCCAAATTTATGTTACCGATACCTTTATTATTTCCGTTATATTGATTAAAAGGTGCTAATATGCCTTGCAAGCGCCATCACATAAGTCTATTTGACATACAAGCTCTTCCTTAGCACAAATACCCCTGTCAAAAAGGAACTTAGAGCTTATAAACAGGCCCCTAGGGAGGATATTAGGGGCGGTTACAGAAACAAGTACCGTAAACTATACATAAACCTGTAATGAGAAATTTACTCGTAACAGGTACATTGTGGGCCTAATGCTAACTTGAAAGACAGGTGTAGTGTTGCGCAACTTGCTCTCGGGGCTTTGCCCCTTGTCGAGGCCCCATTGGCGGAAAATTTCAATTTGTATTTAAGTCTCTGCAGGTTATGGCCGGAAATATAAAATTGTATTGTAATAAGGTATAATGCTATCTTGTAATACAGATGTAGGGTTTAGCAACTTGCTCTGAGGCCCACGCTCCTCGACCAAAAATTTGAATTTGTTTCGGTGCCATCTATGAGAGGGAAATTTGAACTTGTATTATAATAAGGGGGCCTAATGCTAACTTATAAGACAGACATAAGGCTTCGCAACTTGTTTTCAGGTCTTAGTCCCTGGTCTCTTGGCGGGAAATTTGAATTTGTATTTAAGTGTTTACATTCTTATTACTTATTCCGAGAACTTTGAACTTGTATTCTAATAAGAGGCGTATTGCTAACTTATATGACAGACATAGGGCTTCGGACCTTCACACCCCTGCCTTGGCCCCCACGTCTGGCTGGAAATAGTATTCTAATAAGGGGCTCTAATGCTAACTTGTAAGACAACTACAGAAATATGTGTTAGGTCTGCGCCCTCTTGTCATGGTCCCCTTGTTGCGAAATTTGAATTTTTGTAGCCATCTAGTTGTGTATGGATTAATGAACATGTTCTGTAATAAAGGTGGCGCTACCTAGCGTTATATTTCTAGAGCTAATTAGCGTTTCGTTTGTGGTACCATCTAGTGATATATTTTTAAACTAGCGAATGTTTTCTGTAATATAGACGGCGGCGCCTAGCGCTATATTTCTAGGACTAATCAGAGTTGTTTGTGGTGCCATATAGTAGTATAAACACTAATTATTGTTTTCTGTAATAGAGGTTGATCTTGTTGGTCTCTCCCTCGTCTCTATAGCTTCTTTCTCAAACATTCAAATAAATTAATCAAATCAATTAAGCAGATCAATTCCAAACAAATCACCTTCGATCAAATCAAACAATCAGATCAATGTCAATCAATCAATCAATCAACCAAATCAATCTCAATCAATCAAGTTATAACCTACTGCCTGCGAAAGCTAGCTTACTGCTCAAAAATAATGATTGCACTAACTTACACTTTGCTAAAACCAACCAACCACAGTTCAAAAATACCAAAATGATTTAACTTAATCATACAAAATCAGCTCTTAATTCAAAAAATAGCAGTGTGATTTAACTTACAGAGTGCAAAAGAAAGCCTATCTCACACTTATTGTAGTTACCCATCTAACCGCCTTTGCGCATTAACTGCAGCATTGCTAGTGCAGGTTCAACACCGTTAGGAAAAACAAGTTCATTAATAAAAATTGAACGAAAGCTTAGCGTTTGAAGATATATTACCACTATAAACAACAATACATCATTTATTTAATCACATTCTTTATCGGTCAACTTCTTCTTCTTGAACAGTGATTCGTCGCTATCATCCTTATGGTTTTGAGACTCGTCCTTCTCCTCTACCTCATCGCTCTTCTTCCTCTTCTGTGAATCATCACCATCATCTTGGATGTGACATACATTCAGCTCATCCACGTCATCGGTTCCATCATCATCTTGACCGGTTATGTTGTAATAGTTTATTAACAAGTCAGTAAAATCTCTAATGTCCGCTGATGTTGGCTCATAAACAGGAGAATCCATTATAATAATGCTCACTTGATGACGGTTACACTTTAAAGAGCGAAACCAAAGAGAAACAAGAATGCCGCTGGCGTTGGGTCTTGTGCGTGGACGCACTCGTTAATGTTCGGGTAGAATCGGTTATCTTCGGGGGAAGTCTGAAGTATTGACCTAACCACACTCTAATATCGTCCCTAAGGACATGTTTATAAAATCTAAACGGCTCTTTTATGGTCGAGGTATTTTCTCCTAAGACGGCGTGTACTGCTCACACAGCTACACGTCGACTTACGCAAAGCGAATTGTCGTGTTTAAAACCAGGTCCCAAGAGCAGTACAATTTTTTACCATAAAAATGAAGATACAGTCACGTCATAGAGGTAAATACCACATATTTACTTTACGTTTCATATTTTATTATTTTATTATCTTCGGGGAAGATAACCGTGGGTAGTACAATACTCGCGTGTGAGTATTGACCTACCACATTCTAATACCTTCCATAGGGGCATGTTTATAAACCTAAACTCCTTTTTTCGCTGAGATATTTTCTCCTAAGACGGTTGCGAAGGTTGTTTCGGAGACCCCTACTCCAAACTTCCCCGAAGATAACCGATTCTACCCGAACATTGACGAGTGCGCCCACGCACAGGACCCAAGGCCAGCAGCATTCTCGTTTCTCTTTGAAAAATAATCGAAAATACATCGATTATAGAACACGTAGTTTTTCAGCTTCAGAACTCGTGTCACGTTCTCCTGCTAAATACATCGATAATTGTCAGTATATAATTATACCAGTCATTATATTTATTTAGATTTCTCATATCGCAAAGACATTTTTAACTTACCAACCAAACACTAATTCCTCCAACTGTAGATTAACCACTAAAATATTTAAATTGTCTAATAAGAGCAGCACATACAACAAAATTACTACAGAACTAAAAAAATACTTTTGGATTACAAATAATCACATGTATCATAAACAGCCTCGAACTGATAAATTGGTAACTCCAGGTTTGACACTTTACTCATAAACTTTGTATATTGTGTAAGAGGTGGCGCCAGCCTATTTATAAATTATATTTTGACAAATTTGCATGTTTGAATGTGCCCCATGTTTCATTGTGCCCCGGTCTCCTCTACTACATTCCGGATGTTGGATAGTAATGAATATCCTGAAGTTCGATGAAACAATGAATATTCTGTAGATTCTGAACACATGTGACACTTTAGGGCATCTATGGTGATCCATTTGTAAATTGATTGATATCAAGGTTGAGGTTGACTAGTTTATACTTCGCATTTAGAACTATGCTCTTTATTGTTTCTACGAAATGTTCCGTGTTTCTAACAACTAGAGTTGTGCTCATCAGTTGGATTGTGTACAACAAATATATAGCCAATTTGTATAGGTCTAAGAAAGGATCTTACATCAAAGTTTGGTTTTTAAAAGTAAGGGCCAGCTCCTGAAATGCTGAATAATGACTACGGTGGATAGGATTAATAAATTATTGGGCAATATTATTGATATAGTTTACAATTTCACTAACGGATAACCATAAAAGTCTACACCACACAAAGGAAATAAGTTAAAGTCTTTATTTATTAAACACTATGTTAAATGCTAATAGACAATCGTTACTTTGTAATATCTAAACTTAATAAATACTGCTTATGAAGATCTTCTAAAAGTGCGGTTTGTTGTCGCCGATCTTCAGCGATCTTTTCCAATTTTTTACATAAATTAGAATTATAAATGAAACAATTTTTAAAATGTTTGCGGTCCAATCTGTAAACTTCGCATATCTCTAAAGCAAATACATTTGCAATTCTTTTTTGGTCTTTCATTAATAAAGCTATTTCTCCAAAGTACGCACCGTCGTAAAGATGACATACCTAAAAATTACAACATATTTTTTAATTTTAATAAAAATAATATTTACAAAGTTTTACATTCACTGACGCTAGGTGCAATTGCTGTTAAAACGTGTACACTTTCTAAATATACAGGGTTAGGAAAAAGTACCGGAACGCTTAAATATCTACAAAATCGCGAAAGTTACGATTACAAAATTCGGCATTTGGGGGTTTCGGGGCGCGCGGAATTGGAAAATGATATCGACACTGTTGCCAGATTTCCCAGTTTTGCGATACACGTAGTCGTTTTGTTATCTTAAATAGAATGCCCTATTTATTCTTATTGCAGTCAATTGGGCGTCTCAGACTTAGTAAGATCTCAAATTTTCAAACTTTTAGAGTTGCTGAGATATGACTACACCGTGTTTTCAGTAAAAAGTACCGGAACGCTTGAATATCTACAAAACCGCTAAAGTTACGATTACAACATACGGCATTTGGGGTTCCTAGGCATTCGGAATTAGAAAATGATATCGGCACTATTGCCAGATTTCCCAGTTTTGCGCTACACGTAGTCATTTTGTTTATAATGTTAGGTACTAGTGAGAAATATTATGGGATAGTTACTTATTTTAGAATAAGCATGCATTAAATTTGTCGGAGATGCCCGAAAATATGAATACCCTAGGAATAAGTAAGCACTGCGTCAATTGTTTTCATAACTCTAGCCATCGCCATGTTACAACAAGGACAAATTAAACACATCATTGTCAGTTAAGCCGCTGAATATTGCATCGATTACAAATTATAATTTGATTATGGCTTTTGTTCTATCAGAAACCCAACGTATTGATATTTTGATTTTTCGGGGATATGGAAATAAAACAAGGACATATCAAGAAGTCTGCAACTTGTTTAATGATCGTTATCCTAATAAACCCATTAAAAAGTCTACCGTACACAGAATTTGTCGACGTCACGAGGAAACAGGGCCATAAAATGTTTACCTAAAACCGGACGCCCAAGAACTGTTACAAGTGATGAAAATAAATTAAACGTTATATTACAAATAGAGGAAAATCCAAAAGTAAGCACCAACCAGTTAGCTATAAATACCGAAATCTGTCAAAAATCTGTAAGGACTATTTTGAAGGAAAATAAATTAAAGCCGTACAAGATCCATTACACTCAAGAGCTTTTAGAGGATGATCTTGACCGCCGCAACGAATTCGCCAAAATCATGATGGAAAATACCAACCAAGATCCTTATTTTGCGCATAAAATTGTATTCAGTGACGAAGTTACTTTTGCTTGAAGGCCAAGTTAATAGACACAATTGCCGAATTTGGTCTAGAGATAACCCCCATTGGATGGAAGAACTTCAAACCCAATATCCTGAGAAAGTTAACGTCTGGGCGGGAATATTGGGAAACAATATTATAAGACCTTTTTCATAGAAGGTGCATTAACAGGGCGAAAGTATTTGGAGCTCCTTAGAGAAAGTATAGTTCCTGCCATTCAACAAAATAGAAATATAGGTGAAATCTGGTACCAACATGATGGTGCCCCGCCCCATTATTCGAGAGAAGCAAAGCAATTTCTAAACAACCAATTCCCAGGAAGGCTGATTGGAAGACGTGAAGCATTAGAATGGCCACCTCGATCCCCTGATATGACTCCACTGGACTTCTTTTTGTGGGGTTATTTGAAGAACCGTGTCTACAGAAATCGTCCAGAAAATTTGAACGAACTCTGCGAAAGAATCCGCATCGAAATTGTACTTATAACACCAAATATGTTGAGCAACACATTGCGAGAATTTTATGATCGACTTGGATACTGTCCGGCAAATAATGAGCCCACTTTGAGCATTTAATCAAAAGTTAGTGTCGTTAATTATTAATTCTATTGTTAATTAATTAATTAAGTTATTGTTGTTTTAGGCCATTGGCTTTTAATCTCCTTCTTATCTTAGCATTATTGTTATTAAAGTGCAAGGGAAAGTGGCCAATCACAAATAAAAAAATAACCTTCATAACTCAAGTCATTTATTTCAATAAAAATAAATGGGACATTCCATTTAAGATAACAAAAAGACTATGTGTAGCGCAAGCCTGGGAAATCTGGCAACAGTGCCGATATCATTTTCCAATTCCGCATGCCTAGGAACCCCCAAATTCCGAATTTTGTAATCATAGCTTTAGCGGTTTTGCAGATATTTAATCGTTTCGGTACTTGTTACTGAAAACGCGGTGTTGTCTTATCTCGGCAATTAGTAGAGATAAAATTTTGAAAATTTGAGATCTTAATAAGTTTGAGACGCCCATTTGATTGCAATAAAAATAAATAGGGCATTCTGTTTAAGAAAAGAAAATGACTACGTGTAGCGCAAAATCAGGAAATCTGGCAACAGTGCCGATATCATTTTTTAATCCTGCACGCCCCGAAACCCCCAAATACTGAATTTTGTAATCGTAACTTTAGCGATTTTGTAGATATTTAAGCGTTCCGGTACTTTTTCCTAACCCTGTATGTCTTATTGGGTTATTGCTTCATTTATACCTCAGTACTTGGCCCGTTCAAATTTACACCACTTTACCCTCTTATTACGTTTAGATGAAAGATGACATATACTCTAAAAGCCAAAGTAAAACACCTCTCTAGCGTCCATATGCATTTGATAATGTAATGATAATTATGCATTGCATTTAGAATAAATAAGTAAACTACAACTAATTAGCCTAATCGTAAAAACAGTGTTGGTAGTTTTGCCGTCGTAAATGAAACATTATTGGCAATACACTTGTTTAAATTACAACCATATCGTATCTAAATCCTTTTATGGTGGCTATTTGTTTGTAGAAAATAGGTCGTTGCTACTATCATCAAATGAGGTATCAATGTTGGTTTCCTTGTACCGTAGAAGAAAATATTGATTTTTAGAGTAAAATTGTTGGTATGAATTATAAGTACCTTTGCGTTTTACGTCATCGTTGTTGATTATTTTTATTTTGATTTGCAGTTGAAAGTAAAGACTCGTGACATAGAGATGTCCAAAAATACATTAGTAGACCCAGATCCGAATCAAGTGCTTCAGGTAAAAAGGAGTTTCTAATTTTAATTCTTACTATGCACGTCAAAACATATCTGGATATGGATCAACCTTACGCTTCAGCGTTTTAACTATAGTGTTTGTACATGTTTAGTATAAACAGATGTATAAGTACTTATAAGTATTTGTTAATTATTCATATAAGATGCTAAATTTGTCAATAGTTTAAAGTCTGAAGATGACAATTTTTTGTCGAAACTAGTCATCATTTTGTAACCAATTATCAAGAGTTTCACGTAAAAACATAGTGGGGTAGGTTTTGGGTTTCCAAGTATACCTTTGATTACCAAAACCTATTTAGAGTTTCCAACCGGAGTCCAAAGTAAATATAATATAACGATAAGATTACACAAGGATTTGATTTTTGTCGCCGTTTTTAAATCGTGTAGTGGTGTTAGAAGAAGCACAATTTAGATTCGAAGGAAGCATATTACCAAATTGAAATAATTTCCTCTTTGGCACCACTATAAGAAATTTCATGCGAATCTACTATTGAAAAATGAGTACTACAGAACGTCAGTTAAAGTATTGTTTAGCATTAGTTCTCGCTCCACTATTTAGGATAGAGTAACGTACCCTATTTCGTTAACTACTAGTAAACATTACTGGAGTAGATTAGGATTCCTTATTATTAGAAGTTTTCAGAAGTTTAGTAGAAATTGACAATATGGTAGAAAATGGGTTTAAAAAGGTGCCGTCTTTGTACGAATTTATTGAGCAAAAGGTAAAGGCTATTTCAAGGTGGGTTAAAAGTTGATTTGACAATACTATAGTTTCTATTTGTGTGTATTCTAAGATCGAACGGGAATTACAATTAAAAAAATTTTTTTAAGAGATTGACATCTATTAAATAATTACTTTCACATCCAACGCATGGGAAGTACTGTATCGCTAAAAAAAATTCAAAAATTTTTATTTGCTCGCTTTAAAATGAAAACGAAATGAAAACGAAACCGTCAAAATAAAATTTGAGCAAAATAGTGTGTGTTGTGTGTGTGTGTGTGTGTGTGTGTGTGTGTGTGTGTGTGTGTGTGTGTGTTGTGTGTGTGTTGTGTGCGTGGGTTCCTGCATATTTATATACTACGTTACAATGAACGTAAAGCACAATGACATGCAAGACATGAACGCACAACGCAATGACGCAAACGACAATACAACAAACCAAGCAAACGCAAACACAAACGCAAACAAACGCAAACCAAAACTCAAACGAAAACAAACAACTAAACACAAACACAAAAACAAACAACACAAATCAAACACAACACAAACACAAACCAAAACAAACACAAACACACAAACAAAACACAAACACAAACACAAAGCACAACAGCAAACAGCAGACAGCACAAACACAAGCACAGACACACAAACACAAACACTGACAAGCACAAGCACACAAACAAGCATAACACAGGCACACACACACACACACACACAGCACAGCCAGCAAGGCACAGCACGGCACAGGCACAGAGCACAGGCACAGCACAGCACAGCACAGCACAGCACACGACGCACGGCACAGCACAGCACGCACAGCACAGCACAGCACGCACAGGCAGCACGCAGCACAGCCACAGGCACAGGCACAGGCACAGGCACAGGCACAGGCACAGCGCACGACGCACAGCGCAGCCAAGCACACACGCAAACGCAACACGCAACACAAACACAACACGCAAACGCAAACGACAAACGCAAACGACAAACGCAAACGCAAAACCAATCTCAAACTAAACGAAACGCAACAAGCGCAAACGCAAACAAACGCAAACGCAAACGCAAACGCAAACCCAAACCAAACGCAAACGCAAACGCAAAACAAATGAGAACGCAACCGAACTCAAATCACACAATCCAAACACAGACGCAGACGCAGACGCAGACGCAGAACGCAGACGCAGAACGCAACGCAGAACGCAGACGCAACGCAGACGCAGACGCAGACGCAACGCAGACGCAGACGCAGACGCAACGCAGACGCAACGCAGACGCAACCAAACAAACGCAACGCAGACGCAGAACACAGACACAGAACACAAAGACACAGACACAGACACAGACACAGACACAGACACAGGCAAACACAAACACAAACACAAGCACAAGCACAAACACAAACACAAAACACAAAACAAACAAACACGAACACGAACTTACGAACAACGATCACAGAACACGAACACGAACACGAACACAGAACGAACACGAACACGAACACGAACACGAACACGAACACGAACACGAACACGAACACGAACACGAACACGAACACGAACACGAAAGCACGAGCACGAGCACGAGCACGAGCACGAGCACGAGCACGGGCACAGGCACGGGCACAGGCACAGACACAGACACAGGCACAGGCACAGGCACAGGCACAGGCACAGGCACAGGCACAGGCACAGGCAGGCACAGGCACAGGCACAGGCACAGGCACAGGCACAGCACAGGCACAGGCACAGACACAGGTACAGGCACAGGCACAGGCACAGGCACACAGGCACAGGCACAGGCACAGGCACAGGCGCAGGCGCAGGCGCAGGCGCAAACCAAGCAAACGCAAGCAAACGCATGCGCAAACGCAAACGAAACAAACGCAAACACAAACACAATCTCAAACTCAAGCGCAAACGCAAACGCAAACTCAAACGCAAACGCAAACAGAAACACAAACACAAACAAACACAAACACAAACACAAACACAAACACAAACACAAGCACAAACACAAAGACAAACACAAACACATACACACACGCACACGCACACACACACACACGCACACACACACACGCACACACGACACACACTCACACTTAAGTCATATCCGTTTTTTAGAATTGAAATATAGTTTTTTGTAAGCTGTAAGTTAAACTAAATCGGTATTTTTAAAATGTACGTTGGATTTTCAAGCTGTAAGTTAACCCAAAAAGGTATTTTTGAATTGAAAGTTGGTTTTTCAAGCTGTAAGTTAAATCCATTTAGTAGTTTTGAATTGAGGATTGGTTTTTGCAATCTATAAGTAAAATCAAACCGGTGTGTTTGAATTGAAGGTTAGTTTTGCAAGTTGTAACTTAAACCAGGTTGGTATTCTTGAAATGAAAGTTGGTTTTAGCAAACTGTTAATTAAATCAAGCTGGCTTTCGTGAGCTGTAAGTTATGATTTGATTGATTGAGATTGACTCGCTTGAGATTGTTTTACGAATGATCGACTGTTTCCCACGCCGGTGGCCTCACTTTTAGGGAGAATATTAACTCTGAGTGTCGGTCAGCCTTTTCTATAAGGCAAGCGGTCTCTCATATTAGCTAGGTATATACAGTGGGAGAATCGTTACGTGAAGGTTATGAAGAACTGTTTGTTCAGCTTCTTGATTTAGGCGATTGAGACTGATTGATTTGGTTAATGGCTTTGATTGATAGATATTATTGAGATTGATGTGATTGTTTAATTTGATCGAGTGATTTGTTTGAGATTGTTTTGGTTAATTGATTTGATCGATTTGGTTTTGATTAACTGATTCGCCAAGAACCGATGACGCGAGAACTTGTTTCGGCGTCCTATACCTGTCTTATGAGATAGTATGAGGGCCCCCTTATTAGAATACTATTTCAAGTATCAAGCCATGTCCGGCAACATGGCCTACTACACAAAATGACCGACCAAACAAAATGGTTACAACCAATCAGAAACTAAGGGGCGTATCTGGGTGGTATCTATGCACCAATCAGAACACTGTTTGCGAGCTCAATGCTACTGCGGTTTCCTAGCCCTTCAGGGGCTGGACTGCCAAAAAATACTTTTAATACAGCCAAAAGGGCCCTAATTCGGGGTGAAAACGAGATCAAGGGGTTGAAAATACCATCAAGGGTTTCAAATGCCATCAAAAGGTCGAAAATGGCGCCGGAAATCCGTCAAAAAAGGGCGGATAAATATGTGGGGTCACGTGGTGAAAGTGGGCGTGGCTTTTCACCCCCTCCATTTTTGCCCCAGTATGTCCCTATTCTACTATTATTAAACCAATAAACATTCATTAGGACAATTTACACGTGTCATAACAAAGCATGACAATTTTAATACTTTAACAACAAAAAACGTGTTACAAATTTACAATTATTGTAGCATGATAAAACGTTGACGTTAACACTTTGCTTACACGTTGTCAGACCTTACATTTTTCCTGCGTATTTATAATTTTAAGCCGATTATCTTGTTTTTTATTATTTCTTTTCAGTTTTGACTACTTTCGATTGGCTAATTTTATTTCCGAAAGTAAACATAACTCTAAGGTTCTAGTTTCGTAAACAAACATGCATATTAATGAAAAATTTAATATTACCTCACGTCCTGCAGGAGTTGTCACACAAACTGTTCCACTGGAAAGAAAATACATGCAGTCTCCTGTAGTAGAAGCTTTTATAATAATATCATTAGGTAAAAATATTTCAGGTTTTAAGCAATTAATAATTTCAACAACCAAATGCGGCGGAATATCTTTGAAAAGGGAAACATTGTCAACTAACTTTTTATATCGATATGCGTTCATCTCGCGTCTGAGAGGAACTAAAATATTTTATTTAAGAAATAATTACTTAAACTCGTTTGGTCATCAAACAAACCAGATAATGTGGCTGTAATAACGTCCTCTCGAAAATACTTTTTTTGGAAGCGATATTGGTAATAAGTAATAAGTCGTTTTTGTATATTCAACGGGAGTTGCTTATATGTCATATATTCTTGAACCTGATTTATAATTTCTTGATATTTTGAGTCAGCTGATGATCCTGAGGTTATGAATTTAAGAATCAAAGCTAAAATGATTAATTTAAGAATAAAAGAAAACATTGCTATAGTAACTGGTGTACCAATCAGAAATACCTTATAGGCATAACCAAAAAAATGGGTTAAAACGGATAATACAATATCAATTGAACTATCAGGTGTTCTTTTTCCATAAAACACATCTGCAATTAAAAATTAGTAATAAACAGTTAACTATATAATTCTCTTTGTTAGGCATAAATTCCTAAATCTTCTAAATGAGATATTTGCGATGTTGTAAATTAAAAGCTGATGAACTAAGTGTTAACGCAAGTCATAAACTTTTAATTAAACATATGATTTCTTATATGGATGGTCATACATAGCTTTAGCGTAGAATTATTGACATCCCTACGACTTGTTTTCGACAAAGATTACCGCAGTAACACATGAGATGCTATCGATATAAGTTTCAAAAGTAAATATTAATTAAAATTATTATTAATTTAATAATAATACATCAAATAGAAAGTTTACAGTCAGTAGATTTGAACCTAGTATTGTACGTTTAGAGTACCGCGCTAACCAGCTGTGCTATCGATGTAATTTTTTATTTATGTATTAATAAAATTAATAAAATTGTAACTAAAAGTACCTGCACAATAGGACTTAACAGTCTTGTTAGCATATTATATACGTTTGATCTTCTTTAATATACTTTCATTTCAGATAAAATTTTAAATTAAATACTTACTTAAACTTAAACTAATTAAGCAACAATAACCTTACCAACAATAGTGATAAATATCCATAGCTTTACAAGTAACCTATAATTTGACGTTTGCGTAAGTCAGAGTGATTAGTTATTATCTAGAAGTGCTGTAAATATGTAGCTATTAAGAACGAGAAACCAATTAAAATCATGAATTTTCCGATAGAAGAATTGACAGATATGATTTCTGTACTGGGTGCCAGTTATAAAAACTATTTACTCGCACAAAGGATTTATCATCAGAAATTTCCAGATAGAATACAGCCAAGAAAAGAGGCATTGGAAAACGTGCTTTGTAACGGTATAAACGGGTGGTAGAACGGGATTACAGATAAAATTGGCCTTTTTGCCCCGACTAGCCAGCGTATGGGTGTAGGTCAGATGTTGAAAAATTTTGCGCATCCAGAATAGTAAGACGTACGTAAGTCACAATGAAGACAAAATCAATTCGGTAAGAGCGCCAGAATGTTTGGTAGTCAAAATAAGGGTCGTCGTGCCAAAATTACGAGTACATAGCGTGTCTAAACATACAAAAACATACGCTTACCTATCGTAATCAATCCCAGGTGTGCTGGACAGCAACTCAGCAAACCACCTGAAATAGGGCTTCAAAACACAACACGCTTGTCAAATAAAAGCGTGATAAACACTCTAAAAATTACGTTAATACTCCTCAGTGTAAAAATTAGGTTAAATAATAATCAAAACAAAACAAAAAATAAGCTATAGAATGAACTCTAAATGAATTAATACTCAACTAAAAATCAAATAAAATACTAAATATTAATAACGCTATTACTCAATAAAACAAAAAACTAACTCGTTACGTTAAAACTTACGCTTAAATTACTTGCAATTTGTAAAAAAAACTCTTATGTAACACAAAAGGGTTTCATAGAAATTAAAACATTTATAAAACCTAACAAACTATAATAAAATAATAAAATGAATATAAAAATGTAAACATACGATAATGCGTATAAACAAAAAAATACAAATACTTAAAGGCACAGGATGTCTGATTTACGCCAGTCTAAATCGTTTAACCTATAAAGATATAATTCGTGGATAATATAAACTACAATAGGGTCAATTGCCCTTTAATACCAAAATAAAAAGTGTGAAGGCGGAGCGTCAAAACTATAATTAATTACGCTAAACAAATTTAAACAACTTACTTTAACAAAAAAAAAAAATGACCCGCTTTCAAACTTTCATAAACACAAAAAATAAATCGAAACACACAAAATCTTCAAAATTTTCATAAAAACACAATATTATATTACCTTACGGTCTAGAATTACACCTCTTCTGTGTTACAATATATGTGGAAGATAACCAGGTGGTCGGTTACGGCTATGACGGAAATGAAATCTCCCTGCTCTGGCAAATGATGAATAAAATGTTGACTATTGTTTCATTATACACAACAATTTCTTGAAAACTCGTTAAGATGTTACTGTATAATTACTAACTTTTAAATATTAATATGAGCGTTCAAATGACTTGATAACTTTTAGCTTTAATTGGTTTTATTTCCACTAATAATCCAAAATGTTGATAACTGTTTTAAATAACTATAAATTTTAATATATTGCGAAAGTTTCTTTATCTTTACACACGCTTTGTACGATAAATAGGTGGCACTGCAAGAACGATGATGTTAATATCCGCAGAAGCGATATAAACCAAAGAGGTCACTGAAGCACTATACAACACGACGATGTCCTCTAGGTAACTTTACGTAAAACCGAAATCGGCACTAGGTATAATCCTTTGGTGATGAACAATTTTAATAAATCCCTTTACAGGTAATCTTCAGGAGTAGCTAAACTACTCTTACTACACAAAACGTACGTTCGTTAAACACCACAAGGTCCAAAATTTCAACGTTCTAAACCACCCCTTAAAGCGTAACAATAAACGGCAACGTATACTACTCGAAAGCGCAGTCAATTTTAGACTCCCAAAAATTATTAACAAAAATCCATCTTTGATTTTGCATCCCACTACTCATAAAATCTTATCTAATTAATTCCACAATTAAAAACGGAAGGAAAATAGTACCCGATACACAAATTCGTTTCGTCCTAAGGACTCGGTAAATTTCAAAACTCAAACGTCAGCAAAAGTATCCTGTACAGCCTCTCTATGTTATTAAAGTACGAACAATAAGGCCCACATGCAATCTCTATGACTCAAAACCAGCATATTCACTAACACTGAACAACTATACTTAAGCGTCTTTATGTCGCTAAATGACATCATACACAGATAAATCCACTATTTATTTAAATTACTTAATTTTCTATTATATTTTACGGAAATCAAACGAAATGAACGTTAATTAAACTTATATACAACTATTTACAACAAACGTTAATCAAACTTCTATAAACGGGAAATAATAAGGAAAAACAACCTAAATTACAAAAAATAATTCACAAACAAAGAATCTAAAGCTCGTCATCACCTACCATCCTTAAAGGTCGCTACACACGTTAAAACAAATTTACTATAAAACATAATTTGACAACAAAAAAATATGTATATACGGAATCTAACTAAATGCATAAGACTACAAACAAAATTACCCAATACGTATACAGGGTGTTCAAAATACCCTGACAGCTTCAACGATTTACCAGAACTGGCAGTGTAACTTACGAAAACCGCGAAAGGTTGAAGACTGCAATAACAGAGAACAACGAGATGACGTAATGTTAAAATTTACGGAATATCCTCATATTTCGACACGGGAGGTAAATGAGGGTCATTTTGAACTTTTAATAAAATAGTTATCTAACGTTTTTAGTTCTTTCCTATTTGTTGTTAGTTATTTTTGTTTAATTTGTTTATTTTGAGTTTTGTAGACACCCTATTTATTTTATTACATTTTTTAAAGGTAGAAAATTACTGCTTTGATTTTGTCACAAAAAATTATACAGACATAATTCGAGGGAATAAAGCAGTTTTTCAAGATGGTAAAATAATATACTGGGTGTTCCATTTAAAAAATGAAGTTTTTGCTAATTGAAATTTCCTGAATTAATGCTTATCCAAAAAACACCCCGAACACCAAACGAACCTTCTACTGTTAGACATTTAACCGATCCTTTACACCAAATCAGTTTAGTTGCTTATCACTGATAACGTTTATTTCAACTATAGTGCACCAATTTTCGTCAAATCTTTTCGCTCCAGCTTGGCAAGTCGCTAATTTATGGGTTAGATGCAAAATTTTACGCTGAATTCGATGGTAAACAAATATACATGTCATATTAAAAAAAACTTCGTGTTGTCTCGACTGAACACTGAATATCTCAAAACATTTTAGAAATGTGTACACAAACATACCAACTTTTATTTAAAACATTTGTTTGTATTTTGATCCTAAGTCGTGCGTGCACGTGTGCGTAGCACTGGCGCTGTGTATACACCGATGCAATATCACGCCCGAAACGAGACTTAGTATCACTATCACCTCATATATAACTTTAGGACCTGCTTTCAAAGACGATAACGTTCGTCAATAGTTTTGGCATTCGAATTCCTATACTCTCAGAACGAAAGTAGTATGGTGGTCATCTTCAAGCCTCGAATCCTAGTTATCTATAGTTCCGCACTGGTATTCTCTTTTGATACCATACTAGTTGTTCGAAGAGATGAGCTTTGCTATATATACAAACAAATATATATATATATATACATATATATATATATATATATATATATATATATATATATATATATATGGTAGATCAAAATAGCTGTGCAGTATTGCTATCTTGGAAACTATAAGAGATCGAAAAACGGTTAAATGCAGAAAGTTTTAGAGAATTTTGAGACCACTAAAATGCAATTCTGAAATCAAAGCCATCTCAAATATTTTTCAAAATATTCGAAAAAAACTGAAAATCGATAATTTCTGTTTTTAGCTATTTCTCTTTTATTTAAACAAATACAAAAAAATAAATAAATTACACTTTGCCATTGCCACTTTTTATCCTCTATTGATTGTTGACAGAAAAAAATAATCCGACGTTTTGTCGATTAGAGACCATCATCAACTTTATTTTTTCATATGGGGCGGAAATTAGCTAATGGTATAAAATGATTCCTTTTTTTATTCTACACCCAACGATAAATACCACTTAATGATAATACGACGTTTCGACCATCTTCTTGACATTTTCAAATATTTCTTTTTTTATTACACATCTTTGAAAAAAAACCACCGAAGCAATTTATTCTGCAAATGTACATTTATTTCAACTCATAATTCATAATAGGACGTTTCGACTCGTCAAAAGCATCATCAAGTAATCTCTTATGAACAACAGTTACCTATTCGTAGATAACTATTATGATATCGAAAAAGCCTTCGCAAACCTTGTCTTAAACAATGACAGGTAAAAAATTTTAATTTAAGTAAACACCTAACAATACATTTACCTCAAGTGAAAATATTTAAAAAAATGTGAAAATCCTATTAAAGCACTTAAAAATTAATACAGCTAAATAATGAATTCGATTATTGTAAATTCTTGGTAGTAAGCTTTGGTGAGTTTAAAACAATTATTGCATCATCAAGTAATCTCTTATGAACAGTAGTAACTATTTATTACGATAACAAAAAAGCCTTTCCAAACCTTGTCTTAAACAATGACAGATAAATAACTCCTTTATTAAGACACAGACCAATTTTGGGAATATATGTATATATATATATATATATATATATATATATATATATATATATATATGCGTGTGTGTGTGCGTGCGTACGTGTGTGTATTGTGTGCGTGTTTGTGTGTGCGTGTGTATGTGTATGTGCGTGCGTGCGTGTGTGTTGTGTGTGTTTGTGTGTGCGTATTTGTGTGTGTGTGTGTGTGCGTGTGTGTGTACACCGATGCAATCTTATCGCCTCCGAAACAAGACATACTAGTATCGTTATCACCTCATATATAACGTTAGCCCCTCCGCCTTCAAAGACGATAACGTTCGTCAGTAGTTCTGACATTCGGACCCTTCCACTACTTTACTACTCTAGAAACAAAGTAACAGGTAGAAGTGTCATCGTACCTTCAATACCCCTGAATCGTTTTTTATTTCCGCTCTTCTGATACCACGGGTACGCAGTTGCCTTCCTATAGATGAGATTTTGCTAGACCGGGGTTAACTTTGCGCCTCCGAAAATCGGTAGTATTGCATTGCTTTACACTTAGAAAAGATGATTCACAATATGTATATATATATATATATATATATATATATATATATATATGCATCTATCCAGGGTGTTTCTAAATTATGGTGCCAAATTAATATGGGAGGTAGATTATTTCATTTTGGGCCAGAAATTTTATGTAAATATGAATCTAAAAATGCTTAATTAAAAAGATACGATGTGATTTACCATAGTTTGTAAAAATATACTTCTATTATTTTCTTCCAAACGGCTTTCGACATTTTAACTTGTTAGACAAGATATGTCGTGTAACAACAATTGATGAATACATTAATTTTAGTTGCTATGGTAACGAAATAACAGTGGTGGCCTAGAGATTTTTTCAGTAGGTTTTTTTTTGTGTGTCGACAAACTGCATACTTTATTATTGTTTCATAAACATTATACATAAAAGAGGTACTCTAGTTTAAAATCTATAATATGCACCGTTTTCGAGAAAAACCATTTCGGACACATTTATATAGAGTTTCGAAGTAATCTACCCCTCATATCAATTTGGCACCATCATTTAAGAAACTTATTGCCTCTGAAGCGATGCATTAGTTCGTCAATAATTTTGACATTGAAACCATGAACCCTTCCACTACCTTAAAAATAAAGTAACAGTGGAGGTGTCAAGGTAACTGCGGTACCCCCTAATCGATATTTTAGTTTCGATATAGATCCTTGGCGCTAGCATCGTATACTTCGGATACCATGGGTACGTTCCAAATATATGAAATTTTGCTGTACCGGGATACGTTTGCGCCTCCGAAGATCAGCAGCATTGAATTGCAATCCTTGCACTTCAGAAATATGATTTATTTAAGTTTCATTTTCGTGTTTTTAGGCATTTCTTGCGTGTTTTATATGCAGTACGAGACATAACTATTGTTCGTTAAAATATTACATAAAGGTGCTTCAATAAGAGCGCAAGACTTACAGCTACAATAAAACATGGTTTTAGTAGCAAAGTAGTGAAATATTCATTTAGTTGCAATGCAGACGTTTAGGAATTACGTATGAAACAACACATCTAGTAAATAGGTGAGCTATTAGCGAAATTTTGTGTTGCCTACATTTGGCGATATTTCACAGATACAGCATCTAATTTCGGCCTTTAATCCTTCGGTGGTCGCGGGCCTGTATAAATAGTATAAATCTTTGACTTCAGATAACCCTACGTCCAAAAGTCTAAACGCGCTACTTAGCAAGAAAATGGTAGCCAATTTTGGTCTCCATATCAGGAAATGACACGATCAATGAAAAACTAGCCCAAGATTGCAATGTTTCACGGGAAGTACGGTAAGTGGCGTCGTCTTGCCAATGTGTTGTCGCGAGCAATATCTTCCAATTGAGGCACAAAATTTTTTATTTCAATGGTTTCCCAAAATATTCGGTGTGTTTTAGTTGGAATGTTGCCTCTCATCTTGACGTTATCGAAGTCTGTTTAGCGTGCTGTCTCCTGCATATGCTGAACGAGTGAAAATGTTACAAGATTCTTCACTACCGCGTTACGGTGTTCTTTATTGCGTACGTTGATGCGTTGGTTGGTTGGTCTTATATATCGTTTTGCACACTCTCCATATGGTACTTCGTACACGCCTTGCTCCTCGAGTGGAATTTTCGACTTCGGGTTATAGAGCATGTAGCCGATTTTCTTGTTTTCCAATCCTGTCTGTCATACCTCTCACAAATGGCAAACATGTGTTCATTATAGGCTGCTCCTTACCTTAATAACTTCGATGGTTTTTCTGCTTTCTTCGTGGGAACCCATTTTGTAAAAGTACAGTCTCGACCATATTTGTTTCTTACCGGATGCTGTTGGTGTGTATATTATTGCGGTATTTGGTGGGACCCAAAATTCCACCTCTTGTCTTCTAGACCAGAACATCGAGGAAGAGCAGCTTGTTGTCTTTTTTCACTTCCACTGTGAATTTTACCCTCTGTTACCTTGCGTTGAGATGATTCAGGTAATCTGCTAATTTTTGTTCCATGTATCCATATAACAAACGTGTCGTCGACAAACCGTAGCCAAAGTTTTGGTTGCTCCGGCGATAATTCTAGTGTTTTGCTCTCGAAGTCTTACATGGATCGCCAACGAGTAAATGAAGTTTTAACGACAGCATAACACAAAAACCCTATAAGGATAACATCCAACCACTAGATATGGAGAAAATTTGCCATGCCTAATAATATAATGTAATAGTAATGTATTTGTAGAATGGCCATTGGTGCAATTCTTATATTTAGAAATAAACATGTTGAAATTTTCCCTCACGCGGGATCTTTATACATGAGTGTACCAGTCGAAATTGCACACAAACATGCCATATTAAATTAAAAACAAGGAATTTTCTTGCACAAATCAATTTGGTAAGTATTTTAATACAATTTTATACCTTATATACTTCGGAATAAAATGAAATTTCTTTTATTACATTTTTTTTCAAAATATTATAATTTTGGACTAATTATTTTTTTTCTTTTTATAGCTATCCACCTTCATCGCTTGCTGCATCAAGATTCATTTCTACATCTACCGAAGATGTAGTTGAATGTTTCATGTGTGGAGTAACATAATGGTTGCCAACTAATAATCCACTACAGGAACATTTAACTCAAAGTAATAATTAATATATAGGTATATTTTTTTTAAACCACCAATACAATTTGTTCATAAACCAAATAAGTACATTAACATACTGTTTTCTTTTTTTTGTGTGAGCGTTAAAATTTGAGTGTGGTAGACGTTTGTAATTCTGCTGATGTATAATCGTCTACAAAGTATAACCTTTGCTTGTGTAACCTTTACACTGTGAGACCTTGAAAATGTGGATGTCGGGCTATGTAACCAGTGTACTGTGAAACCTTCAAAATGTGGAGGGCGGTTTCCTTTTTTATAGTTATTCACCTGCTGCAGCAGGATTCATTTCTACTGACGATGCAGTTGAATGATTCATGTGCGGAGTAATCTAATGGTTGCCATCTGCAATCCACTACAGGAACATTTTTTTTATGATGTCAGTCATATCAATAATTAACATATAGGTATATATTTTTCTAAATCACCTGTAAAATCTGGTCATAAAGCAAATAAATACATTAACATATCGTTTCCTTTTTTGTGTGAGAATAACGTTTTTATTGTGTAACCTTTGTACTGTGAGACCATTGTACTGTGTAATATTTTGAAAAGGGGGGGGGGTTGGGCTTAAGTGCTCGTTCACGTCATGGGTGTGACCCTTAACCCCCACCACAATGAAGTGGAGGTTCCAGAACTCTCCAAAGCTACCTATTCTCGCTAGTATGCATTTCACTCGTAACATTACAACGCAGTATCATTAACACAGTAACATCATTCGCGAACAAAATAGCACAATAAAATACATTCCTGAGCATAATTATACGAAAATTGTATTCTTGTAAAATCTTTAATAGATTTCGTACTCGAGTGTGCTGATCTGGATGGGTATAAAAAAATACTGCCGTATATTAAACTAATAAAAGTATGGAAGCGAATGTAGATTTTGGACACAAAAGTTGTGAATGGCAACATACGAAATCTGGTAGTTTGAATATTGCTAAAGGACAGCTTAGTGTAATTTGGCTTTGTATTTCACATTATTAAAATAATAGCACACATCCCCACTAAAATCGCGAACTTTACCAATAACGAATTTACAAGTGAAGTGGCATATGGCGTAAAGCAGTGCACCAACTGGTGTAATAACTAAGGTATTTGCGTTAATCCACGCACTGTAATAAATTGAAACGTAATAATACGGTTAGTGCTATACTAACTTAACGTAAGATTAAAAGAAATAAAATAAGTAATAATTTGAAATACTTACTAAAAAAGAAGCTGCAAGTTCTAAAAAAACATTGTACATACATAGACAAAGCCGAATTCGTCTCGATCAACCTGGTTTCCTTAGCATGAATCCAATAAACAGTGTTGTCATTTGGAAATAATATCATACAAATCTGAGGTACTGCGTACATTAAACATGAAATCCAATGCAACAAAAGGTTCTGTATGAGGAAATAATGTATAATTAAAGAAGTTACTAAATTCAGCTTGAAGATCTAGAAAAAAGTTACACATGTAAATCTCAATCAGTTGTAACAGTTGGCTAAAATTAAACAAAATACACAATAAATAGACAGTTATACTACTACCAGAGCGCACCACACAACTGAATAGAATGTCTGATTACCCTTGCAAAGAAATACAGAACACGACGAGTTGAAACTCAATATATCAATTGGCATTAGTAGACTTAAAAACTGTTTACCTTAAAACATATATCTCGTCATGTATCAAGATTTGCCGATAAATTTCGAATTTATAAATTATTTGTTAGTGCCGAACATTTTGAATGGGGTATAGATTCTTGTAAATGGATCTAATCTAATCATGCATCAAAGATTGTCGATTGTAACGTTTTCTTTTGTGGTTTACGTAATTTAAAGGTTTAAGAATGTTTTTTTTGTATTTTCTAAAAGGAAAATGTGATTTACATTTTGGTATCGATATTTAGAGAATCCCACTTACTAGAGTTTAAAGGAAAACATTCGTTACTGTATTTGTCAATAGTGATAGTTCTGTATAAATAAATACTTTCGTATATTAATTTGGTTAAATCAAGTTGGGAATCGCATCATATAAAAAATTAATTAAAGAACGTATTCAAATGTTACATTGTAAGGTACATCTTTTACAAAGGTTTTAGTTAGCCGCCAGATAGGTACCATTGCTAAGAGTTTGGTTGTAAAATAAAGAAATTGACTTAGGTACATAGCATTATAGGCTATTTTGCTTGAAAACTCCAATTCACCATATATCAAATTTCTCAGATAAGATTTCCTGTAGAAGCAACTTGCTCAAAGTGCAATCCCTCCAGATGTTTTTCTAATTTAAGCTTCGTGTGTGCGCGTAGTGGGAAATTTGAGTTTTTTTAATTAATTACAGTGGAATGGGCTACAAAACCAATTTGGCCGCAAGTAAAG